>SJYX01023632.1:68938-99412 GCA_006410675.1 Oreotragus oreotragus
CCCCCTGCCATATGTTGCCAGCACAGCCTGCTGGAGTCTTCCAGGGACCCCAGGGTGGGTAATTCTGGAGAAAAGCTAGAGACTGGGATCTCCTCGCGTCTCGCTGCCTCCTCGGAACCGCATTTATTGAGCACTTACTGCATCCCGGGGGCTAGAGAAGGTGCGGATGTGCATCACCCCTCAGGGGAGCCTTCATGTCAAAGATGGGGTTACTCACCCCCAGTCGTGGGTGGGAAGTGAGACGAGAGAAGGAAGATGCCGCTGGGGCATACTCCAAGCCTGGCTGACGCTTGAGGCCTCTCCCTGTTTTCCAGGGTCTGTGCTCAGGACGCAGTTTGAAGCCGAAAGTGAATCTTAGTCCCAGTGATAAGCAGGCTTCTAAGCGGGCTGGCTGTGACTCAGATCAGAGAGAATCAGTGTTTTGGGAGAGCAGTCGTCTGGAAGAGGCCTGAATCTTGGGGTGCCGGGCTGTGGGAGAAGAGCTGGCAGGGGCACTGGACTGGAAGTGGGGCCAGAACCCCTTCTTGTCTCCCAGATCAGCCACCGGAAGGGGGAAAACTCCAGGTTCCCTCAAACTAGGATGCAGAGTGTGTATGTTTGTGTATGAGTCTGGTTGTGTGTGCGTAGTACACGTGGGCAATAATGTGTGTGCACTTGTGTGTGTGTTGTGTATGTGTACATGTGTGTGCATGCGTATGCACATGCAAGTACACATGGGCAACAGTGTGTGCACTTGTGTGTGCTGTGCATGTGTACATGCCTGTGCATGCCTGTGCATGTGTGCATGCAAGTACATGTGGGCAATAGTGTGTGCACTTGTGTGTGTTGTGTATGTGTATGTGTGTGCATTGCGAGTACACATGGGCAATAGCGTATGTGCACGTGTGTGTTGTGTGTGTACATGTGTGTCTGTGTGTGCATATGCGAGTACACGTGGGTGATAGTGTGCACTTGTGTGTTGTGTATGTGTACATGTGTGTGCATGTGTGTGCATGCGTATGCATATGCAGGTACACTTGGGCAATAGTGTGTGCACTTGTGTATGCTGTGCATGTGTACATGTGTGTGCAAGTACACGTGAGCAATAGTGTGCACGTGTGTGTGATGTGTGTACATGTGTGTGCGTGCATGTGGGCAATAGTGTGTGCGCTTGTGTGTTTACACGCATGTGCATGTCAGTACGTGTGAGCAATAGTGTGTGCATGTGCGTGTTCTGTACATGTACGTGTGTGCAGATGTGAGTACACATGGGCAATAGTGTGTGCACTTGTGTGTATGTGTTGTGTGCATGTACACGTGTGTGCATGTGTGTGCAAATGCAAGTACACGTCGGCGATAGTGTGTGTGCTTGTATGTGTGTATGTGTACACGTGTGTGCATGTGTGCATGTGTATGTATATGCAAGTACACATGGGCAATAGTGTGTGCACTTGTGTGTGTGCACGTGTGTACATGTGGCAATAGTGTGCGCTTGTGTGTTGTGTGTGTACGTGCGTGTGCATGTGTGAGCACGTGTGTGTTGTGTGCATGTATACGTATGTGCACATGTGCACATGCGAGTACACGTGGGCAGTAGTATGTGTGCGTGTGTGTGTGTTGTGTATTGTATGTGTACATGTGCATGTGTGTGTCCTGAAGATTTCACTATCTTAGTGGGTATTGTTCTGTGCTTCCATTTCCTGTGCCAGATTAGAACATTTTGTAGGGCAAGGACTAGTTAACTGCATTCTGTTTTGTTTTGACCCCCTCTGCTCGGTTCAATACCATAGGCAGAGTAGGTGCTCAAGACCTGCCCCCTAAATCTGGAACTTTCCTGAGACAAGTGGGCAGTGGAGGGGAGAGGGGCACCTGGCATCTTCTGGGAGCGAGGCCAGTCTCTCCCGCCCTGCCTCCCCTTCCTCTCCTCCCCCTCACTCCCTCTCACACCTGTCTTAGCCTGAGTACTGAGGGGGCCCGAAAAGGGAGCCTCATGATCTCGGGCTAGAGAATCAGACCCAGGTGCCTTGCCTTCACCTTCTGGGTAACTTCCTTGTAGCCAGGAGGGGTGTTGGCAGTCCTCCTCCCTGGTGGTGGTTCCCTGGAGAAAGGGATGGACAGGGGAAGAGACGGAAGCTGAGACAGGTGGGAGGAAAATGCTGCTGCCTTGGAGCCTCTGCATCGGGCCTCCCCTCTCTGGGGGGCCCCAGGCTGCCCTGATGTGCATGGAGCTGTCCTGGGTCAGCACTGGGGCTCTCACATTCCCAGGGAAACTTCAGTCCTGTGCAGATTCGGGGGACAAGTCTCTTGGAGGCTCAGCTGTGTCACCATCGAGTGGGGTCATCTCAGCCTCATCTTGGCTTTGTGAAAGGGCGGGGTGGGAAGGGAAGAGGGGCTTGTCCTCTCTGGAAAAGCACAGAGGGCTCTGTGTTTCGAGGCAGCGTCTGGGGAGGCCTCTTGGGCCTGCGTACTTGTGCTGGGTGGCTGAGGAGAGTTCTGGCTGCTCCTGGAAGTGGAGCCTGGGGCTAGGGCCTCAGGGCGGGGGAGTTTCCACCAGCGGAGGGGTCGCCAGGGTGGCCCGATTCTGGCTGGGTGGCTCAGTCCTGACTTTGTTTGGTCACATTGCGTGGCTGGGGGCCTTAGTTCCCTCACCAGCAATGGAAGCTGTGCCCCCTGCAGCGGAAGCGTGGAGTGTGGGCCAAGCGGCCCACCGTGGGGGCCCCAACACTTAGCCTCAGACCAAGTTCCTCCAGTCCCGGCTCTGCCCCTCGCCAGCCAGTGAGTTCCACGGAATCACCCGGTCTGGGAAAGGGAGTTGCTGCTAAGTCACTTCAGTCGTGTTCAACTCTGTGCGACCCCATAGACGGCAGCCTACCAGGCTCCCCCGTCGCTGGGATTCTCCAGGCAAGAACACTGGAGTGGGTTGCCATTTCCTTCCCCAGTGCATGAAAGTGAAAAGTGAAAGTGAAGTCGCTCAGTCGTGTCCAACTCTTAGCGACCCCATGGACTGCAGCCCACTAGGCTCCCCCATCCATGGGATTCCAGGCAAGAGTACTGGAGTGGGGTGCCATTGCCCTCTCCAGAAAGGGAGTTGAGACCCCTTCAAACCCCAGTCTACCCAGAGCAAAGCAGGCCTCCAGCAAAGATCCCCTCCTCCCTTCACATCTGCTCTGCTGGTCCCCCAGACCCTGTATTCCTTTCTGGCTGAAGGGCAGAATTAGAGGGAAGCAAACGGGAAATCCAGATGCTGAATCTACCCAGAGAGACCAAAGCGGGGTGGGGGTGAGTGAGGCCTGCCTTTGGGGGGTGAGATGGGGAGGTAGTCAAAGCATCATCATAATTTAAGAAATCTGCTTCTCCTCCCCACAGCCCGCCCCCCAAGATAACAGTTGCTATTTCATGGATGGTTCAAGTCAAACGTCTCCCAAGGAAGGACTGTGACCTTCTGACCCCTGTAACCTGTAGTTAGCACGTTCAAAAGTCCCTCCTAGCCCCAGAGAGCTGACCTGAGCTGGGACCCAGGCAACAGGGCAGGCAGGGCTATAAACAAGCCCGGCTCCCTGGACTTAGGAATCCTGAGCGAAAAAACAGAAGGGCGCTCAGAGGTGGGGCGGACCCAGGCTGGGAGTACGCCGGCCAAGGAGGGGCTGGGTGAGGGTGGAGGGGTGGGAGGGCAATCGGGAGGTAGAAAGAATTAGGGGGGAAGCAGTGGTCAGCCAGCTCTCCCCAGAGAAGAAGGCGTTTCTTCTCTCTGACCCTTGGTTTTCTCACCTGTAAAATGGAGCTAAGAATTCTGTTCTTTTGGGGGTTTTAATAAGGATTCCGTGAAATAGTGTGGGTGAAAGCAGCCTGCGTGAGCTTGGAGCATATTAGGGGCTCAGGAATGCCGCAGGGGAAAGATCAAAAGAAAAATGTGACAAAGCAGAAGTCACAGAATGGGGGGGGCTGTGATTGAGAATGGAAATCGCTGATGCCCTGTTTCCAGTCCATCAGCTGGTCGTTGCTGAGCGCTGACTAGATGCCAGGCGCTGGGCTGAAGCAGGGAATGACCTGGGGACATCCCTGCCCTCTGGAGCCCCCTGTGGGGCTCAGACAGACAGACAGACAGACAGGATATGCCCCTCCCATGGTATGAGCAGTGCCTGAGGTGGGGCACACAGGCTGAGGGGAGGGAGATGAGTTTGTCTTTCTTTTCTTCAAGCTCACGCTTCCTGTGCGTCTTTCCAGAATCTTTCTAACCCTCAGTCTTCTCACCTGTAGGATAGGATGAATGACCCAATGGACAGTTTAGAAAAAGTCAATGGCCTGGTGCGGAGCCAGCACACAGTGGGTCCTCAGGGTGCAGACGCAGAGGCCCGCCCCGGGGCCCACGCTGCCTTCTGGCCACACGCAGGAGCCAGGGCTAGGCTCCCGGCTGGCTGGCCTTTGAAGCGGAGGGCAGCTCCTTATTACTGCAATTAATTACCTGGGACAATGGCGCGCAGCCCTGCCCTCTGCCCGCGCCTTCGAGTGGCAGGGGGTGAGCGGAGGGCGCTGGGAGGAGGGGGCTAAGCGGCTACCCGTTTGTTTGCGGGCACAGGACACGTTGTTGGTTTTACACTCCAGCCTGTTTTGAAGTCAAGGAGTGTTTCCAGGGAGGGGGTGGAAGCCAGCCTCCCAGAGCCCGGAGAGTGGCTTCTTTATTTTTTGGTCCCTGGTCGAGCACAGCCTGGTCTCGGCTAGCACCGATGTCCTCAGAGGCTGCCCTGGGACTGGATGACAGGGGTGGGTGCTTTGCCAGGGACAGGGTGGGCACTCAAGGGCCAGAGACGCGGCCTTTCTTCCATGAGCTCCCTGAGTTGGGGGCTGGAAGCGGGGCTGACCTCCCAGAGCCTGAAGTGAGTCCTCTGAAGCATGGGGCCCTGGCCAAGCCTCTCGCTCTCTCTTTGGCATCCTTGTCCTCAAAACAGCCCTGCAGATGACGGCCGTGTCCCAGCAGCCTTGTAGGACGCCCTAAGCGATGCTCCGTGATGATGTGAAGAAACGAGGTAACCGTCGTCAAGCTGTGGAGTTTGCAGTCACTTCTTTGTTCTTGCTTTGGTTTGCGTGTTCTCTTGCCCTATAAGAGAGGCGATAGTTGCAGGTCAGACTTCTGCTTGGAATGAGAAAAAGAAAGCTGGTTTCTAACCTCCTATTAGTTCTTTCCCTTTTTTAGCAAAGATTTATTTGTGTTATTTTTGACTGCGCTAGGTCTTCGCCGCTGCTCTCAGACTTTCTTTAGCTGCAGCGAGCAGGGGCCGCTCTGCCCTGTGGGTGCGGGCTCCTCGCTGCAGTGGCTTCCGTTGTTTCAGAGCCTGGGCTCCGGGGCCCGCAGGCTTCAGGAATGGTGGCACGTGGGGTGGCTCCATGGCATGCGGGATCTTCCCGGAGCGGGAGTCAAACCTGTGTCCCCTGCACCGGCCAGGACAGCAGCCTCTGGGCCCCCTGCACCGGCAGGTGAATTCACAGCCTCTGGGCCCCCAGGGAAGTACCTGTCAGTTCTTTGTTATAAAAAATCACCTGCTTCATGTGAAAACAGAAGTCGATCGTAGGAAGGATGTAGAAAGTTATCTCCTCCTTTCTATCCCCCAGAGTTGAATCATTGTGAATTGTTTGGGAGTCTGATCTTCTGGGTAGTTCTCTGCAGGGAAATGTGCACATCCATGCATGTATTTATTTTGACTAAATGGGCTGCGTGCCCTGCTCTAGGCTCAACAGTTCATGTGTCAAGGGCATCCTTTTCTGGAGGCTGGTACCAGAAGCTGCTTCCTTTTCGACGCCTCACGAGCTGCGGGCTCGTCAGCTGCTCTGTCCCTGTTGGTCTGACAGGTGAGGGCTGATGTGCCTAGCTCTGGGCCTGTGACTCTCGCCTGCTAACTCCAGGAGCCACTGCTGCCCCTATTTTACAGATGGCAAGACTGAGGAGCAGGGAAATAGAGGGCTCCATCAGGCCTCCTGATAGAAAGGAGCTGAGCTGGGATTTGAATTTTCTAAGTCCGCTGGAATATTCTGGGGTGTGTGGAGGAATTGGCCCCATCCGAAAATACAACTGCTGAGTTCAGAGGACAGACTCCAAATAAGAACTGCCTGGCCCCACGGGAAAGATGAGCAGCGCTGACGTTCTCCCAGCAGGCCAGGAATGCTGCAAGACACACGCGGCCTTGGCGTTAGGGCCGGCCGCTACCGGCCCATCCTCAGTGGCTCGTACATAGGACCACGGCCTGTCCTTCACCCTCCCACTAAAGAGAGAGCGCAGAGAAAGGGAGATGGCCACCCACCCCCACCCCTCATGAAGAATGTGAGGTCCTGGGGCTGTGGTTCCCTTTCCCATCCAGGATCGGGACACTCCCAGCTCCCCCAGGTCGTTGCACTAGGATTGTGATTTGGAGCAGAAAGGAGCTTCCCCAGCATCAGATCCATCTCATGTGTCAGCTCGGGAGGCATCTAGTCTGACCCTCTCACTTTCACAGATGGAAGGGCAAAGGCCCCAGAAAGGTTAAGTGACTTGCCCAAGGTCACACAGCTAATTAGTGGCAGGGCCGGGACCGATTCCATCTTGCTGGAAAGATGATCTCATTCCTCTGAGGCGGTGGTGACCCCTCTCCTGGCCCGCCTGACGGCCTACAGCCACATCTGGGTTTCCCCTTCCCAACTGTTGAGAGTCCGCCAAACCTGGAGGAGAGCAGGAGGCATGACAAACGGGGAGCCAGTGACCTGGAAAAGGGAAGACAGAGCGCGGGGGGTAGGGGGCGGCGGGAGGCGGTGCTCCCGGGCTGAGGGTGAGCTAGCCACGCCCAGAGTCCACTTACGGCCAGCACTTCCCCTGTGGCTCACCTGGTAAAGAACCCGCTGGCAATGCAGGAGGCCCCGGTTCAATTCCTGGGTCGGGAAGTTCCCCTGGAGAAGAGATAGGCTACCCACTCCAGTATTCTTGGGCTTCCCTTGTGGCTCAGCTGGTAAAGGATCCGTCTGCAGCGTGGGAGACCTGGGTTCGCTCCCTGGGTTGGGAAGATCCTCTAGAGAAGGGAAAAGGTATCCGCTCCAGTGTTCTGACTTGGAGAATGACATGGACTGTAGAGTCCACGGGGTCGCAGAGGCGGACACGGCTGAGCGACTTTCCCTTTACAGTTGACAAAGCTCTTCCGAGGCTGTGATCCTCACTACCCTCGTGGGCTGTCATTCTGTTTTACATAAGGGGAAGTTGAGGCCTGAAGGGCGGCATCAGGAGCTCAGAGCCTCACAGTAAGTGGTGGAGTGTCAGACCGGGGCTGAGGCGGGGAGCTTTGGGGTCAGCTAGCTCTCTGCCCCCATTACACAGATGAAAAGTGTAAGGCCCAGGGGAGGACAGGCCAGGAGCTCCTGCTCTGGGATCTGCTCCCCTGGACACGTATTGTTCCCCTGAACATATGGCAGGTGAACCCCAAATCCCGAGGGAAACAGGACAGTGTGTTGCCTTCCCCAGGGACCACGCCAGGCTCTCGAACATGCCCAGCCTGAGAAACCACCTCTTGCTTCCAGGGATTCTGACATGGCAGTGTAGGGTGGTAGCTGAGCTCCCAGGCTCCGGAGCCAGCTGGACCTGAATTCCAGTCCTGACTCTGCGGTGTGTCCTTGGGATAGTGACCTTGTTTCTCTGGGCCTGAGTTCCCTCGTGTCCACTCACTCCTTCATGTGATGCGGTTCCATCACAGACAGTGGCTGAGCAAGTTGGATGGCAGACGCACGCACATAGCAGGGAGCCTGGACGCAGCTCTCGACAAATGTGACAGCTGATTATTTTTATTTCCGGGGCAGACTGAGAGGGGTTGAAATTGGAGCTCTCGGCCCCAGTAGCCTTGACAACACACCTATGGCACGTGTCCTTCCCAGGACTCCAGCCAACACGGAAGGCTGAGGGACCAGGTGTCTTGTGTCTGGAGCTAGACAGACGTGGGCATGGGCAGGCTTGGGGAGCGGGCCGTTTCAGCTGCAGAAATGCTGGAGTTTCCTGCAGGAGAAAGCAAGAAGTGGTTATTTGCACCCGAAGTGAAGTCCGACTCGACTAGTCGAGTCCGACTCTCTGTGACCCCATGAACTATGCAGTCCATGGAATTCTCCAGGCCAGAATACTGGAGTGGGTAGTCATTCCCTTCTCCAGGGCATCTTCCCGACCCAGGAATCGAACCCAGGTCTCCCCCATTGCAGGCGGACTCTTCATCAGCTGAGCTATCAGGGAAGCCCCAGTAGGTGCAGAAAATTTGCACCTATTCTCTGCCGACTGAGACTAATGATTCTGTTTCGAAGTGATGATTTGATCTGGAGGAGAGGAGCCCCCAGCTTTGCAACTCCAAACCTTCAGGCCTGTCCCCCGCCCCATCCCATCGCACACAGTGATCTGGTTTCAGTCCAGGGGGACCTGAGCACTCTGGCCTGTGGGGGCCACAGGCCCTGCAGAGAAGGGGTTGTTGGGTGCGGGGAAGTGGGCTCTCTGCCTCCAGCCCCAGCAGGGCAAACGGTGCAGGGGGGCACAGCTGCAAGTGACACGCTCCCTCTAGGAGCTGCCCGGTAGGACCTCCAGGGTGCGAGGGGCCTTCAGCCCACTCTGCCCGTCTCAGGCCCCCAGGCGGAGCCAACTCCGTGGCAGGCAGCGACCGTGGCAAGGCTTCGGGTCGCGGAGGGTGCAACGGGGCCCCAAGCTGACTCTGGGAGGCACCCACCCAGTCTCGGAGCTGGGACACCTCCCCATTCATTCCCTGGCAAAGCCCTCGGGGTTCAACCTTTCGCCCAGGTGGTGCGTGGCAGCGTTCCACCTGAAGACAGGCTGTGAAAGTCAATTATTTGAAACCGGGGAAGCCAAGGCCTCACGGGCCTCTCAGAGCAAACAAGCTCTTGGCAAGTTCAGAGAAAAGGAAACAGGATTGAATTTCCTCTCGGGCTCACCTGGGGGAGATTCAGGCTGCTTGGTGGTGGTGGTGGGGGGGGTGGCATCTAGGAGCCTGGTTCCAGTGGTAGGCTTCGGGGGCAGGCCTGTTTCGGGGCTCATTCAGAAGAGCCCCCTGAGGCATCCTACGGCTCCCCCTTAGCAGCTGGTTCTAGGACTTGGGACGTCTAAGGTTGGCCAGTCCTTCTTTTGGTCTGACTCTCTTCCCTCCTGCTGCAGATCCAAAGATGACAGGTCCTTGACTGCTTGCCCTTGACTCAGTGGCTCAGTTGAGGAGTTCAGGTCCTGACCCTGCCGCAGCTAGCCAAGTGTGCAGTGGGGCAAACCGCTGGCCTTCCCTGTGCCTGCTCTCCGTTGGTAAATGGGGGCAGCAAGAACACCCACTCTCAGATGGTCAAGTGCTAAATCTTACAGAAAGGGAAGGGCTGGGGAGAAGGTTGTTCTGTGACTGGTCTTCATTTCTGTCCCCTGTTAGAGACTTGCAAGGGAAGGAAAGATTTCTTTGGACTAAATACATCCCTCACTTTGCAGCAGCCCCATAAGGGAAGCCCTTTTTCCAAGAAGTGTAGCTAGATCCCCCCACAACAGTGGAGCCCAGGGAGGACAGGTTCCAGGAGACGGATTCTGGAGGGTGCAGCTGGAAGGATTGAGGTCAGACTTAAGGAAAAGCCCACCCACGAGTCTCTACAAGTCATGAGGTCCTGGGTCGGGGGTGGCGGGGAGGAAGATTAGCTAGGGGCCAGGGTGGGATTTACTCCAAGAATGTGGTGGAGGCAGGAGGATGGTGTGAATGACCTCCCCAGTCCAGTCCCAGGAGCTCCTGCCCACCTGTTACCTTCGGCTGGGGCCCCTGAGCCAACCCAGCCAGCACCAGGGGTTAGTTAGGGAGAATCCAAACTTTGCTTTTCCTCCAGCCAAGGTCACTGGCAAACGTGCTCCCACTTCTCATGCCAGTCCCCTGAGCTCTCGTAGCCATCCGTCTCTTCAGCTCCAGAGCTAACTAGGAGATGGGAAGTTCGGGAGCAAGGCCCAGGAGCCCTAGAGCAGCGCATCTCAGCCCTGGCTGCATGGAAGAGTCACACGGGGGAGCTTTAAAAAACCTCACTGCCCAAGCTGCCCCTCTAGACCATTACATCAGAAGGGAGCAGTATTTGTTTAAAAGGCTCCCCAGAGGAGTCTAGTGAGTGGCCCAGGTTGAGAGCCCAGAATCAGAGCTGCGGGTGTTCCATCACCCGGATGCCCGAGCCACACGGTCCCAGCTTCAGCCTCTTCACCTGCAAAACCGGGAGCCGTGAGAAGGCGCTCAGCCCGGATGGCAGCTTAGGAGGGAGAGCGCGCGAGAAGGAGCCTGGGGCTGAGTGGCTGCTCATCGGTGCTGCTGAAAGCAGTCGCGGCTCCCGCCACGGAGCACTTGCTTGGTGCCGGCTCGGCACGTCTTTTTCCACGAGGAGGGCTGCTTTTGTCCTGGTTTCGGGACGGGCAGGTGTGTCTGGCGGCGCTGGAGGAGGGCCCTGCCTGGTTCTTGTTTGGGCACATCTTGGGTAACCGTCAGCAAACAGTGACTCAGCCGCCGCGGAGTCCCTTCCCCAGCCAGGCCTGTCTTCCTCAAGTTTCTCCCTGCAGCGTGCCGGGGCCCACGAGGAGGCAGCCAGCGCATGTGTCCGTTTTCCTTGGGGGTGAGGGACAGCGAGTGTCTCCCTTGCCTTCCTGTCCTCAGACACTTGCGTCACTTGGGCACCTGCCTGCCTCCCAGGTGCCGGAGCTCAGAGAGGCCACGGGGCCAGTGTGAGCTCGCCCAGGATTCGGACTCCCGGCTCGCTGGTCTCCGAAGCCGCGTCCTGCCGGCCACCTCTAGTTCCACGTGGGGGCCGCAAGGAGGGCGCTGCAGCCCCCAGCCTGGCTGACGCCACTCAGTTCCTGGCACTTGGCCTCCCGCTCTCTTTTTTTCTCCTTCCCAACTCCCAGATCTGCAGCATCTTCAGCTGAGGGGTGGCAGCCCATAGAATCGCTTCCAGGTTTGCAGGGGAGGGCTGGGAGGGACCAGGGCATCGTCAGAGCTCAGAGCGTGCGTCCTGCATCAGCGACCCCAGGGCTTAACTACACAGTGGCTGTACTGGCAGCACCCTTTGCAGAGCCCTGTCTGGGAGGCCTGCTGTTGGCCACCCTTCCCCCCATTGCTCACATACCCGAGAGTGTCCACGGGTCTCTAGAGGAGGGCCAGTCCAGCTCTCCCACTGACTTGCTGTGTGACCTCAGGCAAGTCACACCCCCTCTCTGGTCTCGTTTTTTTGCAACTATAAGTTGAATCCTAGTGAGTTGAGACTCTCAGGTCTCCTGGCTTGAACCAACAGAGTCTCTTGACAAAAGGATTTCAAACTTCAAAGACAGAGTTCACCTGGGAAAGCCTCCCCTCCCCAGATAGAGAGGTCAATGCGTGCCCTGGACCCGGGATCAGCTCATGCTCTGCGTCTCTGAGCCTTGGGATCTTCTTCTCTAAATGGAGTGATAGTTGTTGCAACATGCTGCCGTGGTTAGGGGAGTTCACTTATTCACATTTAAACAGTGCCAGGCGCGTAGGGAGTGCTTCCTGGGGGCGGTAATAACCGCTGGGAATGGCATTTCCGCTTTCCAGAGCCCTCCTCTGTACAGTGGGGGTAACGGTGCCTGCCTGGTGGGAATACTGCCAGGATTAAATGAGACCACTGTAAGAGCCTGGACCCGGGTGCCTGGCAAGTGGTCCCCGTTATTGTCAGATGAATCATGTGCATGGGTGTAGCTGAGTCGCTTTCCCATCTCCACCCCCCACCGTGGGAGCGGGATGGTAGGAGCCGGGAGGTGGGGGTGTAGGGGTGTCGCCATGCTTATGATGCCTGAGACATTCTGTCCCACGAGTCCTGAGCGCTCGGCCCCAAGGCCCCGCCGTGCCCATCTCCACCCTCTCAGCCCCCAGCCGTGGTCGCACCAGCCACACCCTCGCCCAGCCCAGCCCTGGCCGTGTTCTGCACTCAGCCTCCCCTCCGCCCTCCTGCCTCCCTTGGGCAAGAGCTCTCAAACGCTAATTCATGAAACCTGTCCACTCGGAGCCCAGATCCGCCGTCCCCCAGGGGCACCCGTCTGACTGTCCGCCACACGTGGCCGCGGGCCTGGCTGAAGACTGGGTGCCCGCCGGCCACTGAGGTGACACCATCCACCTGGCTCCTCCTGCCATCAGGCACCACTTAAAGAGATGTACCCTTCAATGCGGAGGGCCAAGGCAGGGCCGGGATGCTTTCAGAAATGGAAATGGGACCCATTTGTTTATGATTTATTCCCTGACACTTAACGGGAACCCGATGGGACCAATAAAAGTCCTGCCTCACCCAGCTCCTACCTCAAAAGTGGCTGGAGCCGGTCCAGTTCTCCGGAGGCAGAAAGCATCTCAAAGTGGAGCAGACCGCTGCGCACCCCCCACCGGCCCCCGGCCCGCTCGCTCAGCTTTGAAAGGCTGCTCGCTGTTCCCGAGATGTGCGGGGCTGCCAGGCTTTCCAGGCTGTGGGGCAGGAAGGCAGGGGGCCCCTTGCTTTCGAGGTCGAGAAGGTTCCAAGGAGGGTTTGAGGAACGGACTCGCATATTCTGGTCTCATGATCGGCCAGGAGCAGGGGTCGGCGGTGGAGGAGAAATCCAGTTTTCAATTTTCCTCAAGAGAAAATCGAGCACATGAGAGACAGAATAATTTTCCAGTGTGCAGGCCCTAAGTCAAACCTCCTTGAGACATTGCGAGTTATTAAAGAGGAGGAAAGAAAAGAAATTGTGAAGTCCGTTTGCCTTCAGCAGAACGGCACAGTGCACTCTTATTTCTAGGGGAATCTAATTAGAGGGCAGGCGGCCCGGCCTGCGGGCGGGGGTGGGGGGCACCCCGTGGCCATGTGCGAGGAGGGCTGTGAGGGTAACAGTCGGACTCGGGGAGGCCTCCCCTTCCCAGCGTCACCGGGGTTCGGCTGGCTTGGATTCGAATCTTGCATCTGGGCTCTGCCTTGTCTCTGAGTTAGAGTCTTCGTGGGGTCACCTGTCTCCTTTCAGAATGGGAACGATACAGTTCCTTTCTGCTCAAGTTGTCAGGATGAGAGAAGGCAATGTATTTAATACATCCAAGCTGGACACGGGGCCTCCCTGGTGGTTCAGAGGGTAAAGAATCTGCCTGCTGTGCCGGAGACTCAGGTTCGGTCCCTGGATGGGAAAGGTCCCCCAAGGGCTTGCCAGGCGGCGCTGGTGGTAAAGAACATGCCTGAAACACAGGAGGTGTAAGAAACGTGGGTTCTATCCCTGGGTCGGGAATGTCCCGTGAGGGAGGGCCTGGCAACCCACTCCACTGTTCTTGCCTGGGAAATCCCATGGACAGAGGAGCCTGGTGGGCTACAATCCAGTTCAGTTCAGTGCAGTCCAGTCGCTCAGTCGTGTCCGACTCTTTGCGACCCCATGGACCGCAGCACGCCAGGCCTCCCTGTCCATCGCCAACTCCCGGAGTTCACTCAAACTCATGTCCGTTGAATCACTGATGCCATCCAACCATCTCATCCTCTGTCGTCCCCTTCTCCTCCTGCCCTCAATCTTTCCCAGCATCAGGGTCTTTTCAGATGAGTCAGTTCTTCACATCAGGTGGCCAAAGTATTCGAGTTTCAGCATCAGCATCAGTCCTTCCAATGAATATTCAGGCTACAGTCCATAAGGCTGCAAAGAGCCGGAAATGACTGAAGCAATTTAGCACACAGCGTGCGAGCTGGACACATGCTGGGCCCCCGGGACTGTATGTTTCTGTCCTTCATCTGCCACCAGTGCCCCTCTCCGCACCACAGTCACTGACACCTTCCGACTCTCCGGGCACCTTGATCGAGCCCCTCACTTTCCGAATCCCTGGACCATCTTCCTCTCTTTCACCACTGACCATCTGAAGGTAGCCACTGGGTGCCCGGCGCCTGGTATTGCCTGTCTAGTTCAGCTTTTGAGGTTGCCAAGCTTCCCTGGTGGCTCAGACGGTAAAGCGTCTGCCTACGACGCGGGAGACCTGGGTTCGATCCCCGGGTTGGGAAGATCCCCTGGAGAAGGAAATGGCAACCCACTCCAGTATTCTTGCCTGGAGAATCCCACGGAGGGAGGAGCCTGGTAGGCTACAGTCCATGGGGTCACAAAGAGTCGGACACGACTCAGTGACTTCACGACTTCACAAGCCATCCCCACTCCTTCAGTGCACCCGCCCCGACCTCTTGCAGGATACGTCAGGTTCTTTCGGTAGAAGATCAGTTCTTTTGTTCAGAAATATCTAACAGGAAGTAAAGGTCCCAGGAATTGTAAGCACATCTGCTCATACCAAGCGGGACCGTGGCTAACGGTAGATGTGGGTCCTTCCATGGGACGCACGTTGCGCGGGACCCAGACCATCCCACCGTGTTCCCCTCTGTGGCGACGGCTGCAGCCCCTCCCCCAACGCCGCCCCAGGCCAGACGGAGGGCGCTGGTCTGGTCAGCAGCCCTGTCTCAGTTCGATTTGGAGCGAGCCCAGGATGGCACTGCAGGGAGAGGGGGAGAAGGCAAGCATGTAGAGAAAGAGGCATCGGCCTGCGCTTGTTCCACGGTTTCCCGGGCCTTGTCACTGCCCTCACCCAGTGAAAGGGAGATGGGGGCAAAGGGGTCCAACCGTGTGCTCAGACTCCTGGTGGCTCAGGTTCAAGCCCTGGCCAGCTGTGTGACCTTGGGTAAGTCACTGCCCCTCTCTGAGTCTTGTCCTTAGAATCAGTTCCGTATCAGTTCCTCTTTGAGTCTCGTGGGAGGATGTCAGTTACGCGTGCCTAGCACAGCACTTGGCCAGGTAAGAGCATCGCCAGGGCCTGTTATCGCTGCTTCACCCTCATGGAGATTTATCCCCACTCGCTCCCCAGAGCTGGGAAGCTGGGAAGCCCAACCCCTTACCACCTCGAAGCATGGTTTTGCCCTCTGAGAACCAGTGTGTTTTCAGATTCCACTCCCTCCCTGCTGGTTTAACGGACCTAACCTATGGCTGTCCACGTTTGGGGAAAATAACATTATTTGTTCTATCAAGACTCAGCAAACTGAGCCCAGAGCAATAATTGTCCCAGGGTGTGAGTAACAGGTTTTATTTTTATTGATCAAAAAAATTTTTTTATCAAAAACACATCAAACTAGAAAAGGCGTAAGCAGCAGGATCAAATTGGATTTTAACTCCTTTAAAAACAGGCTCCTCCAGCCACCCATTTCCAAGGGTGTCTGATGCTTCGCAGGGAGACTCGCAGTCCAGGGTGGCCAAGGGATTCGGTGGCAGCCGCAGAGGCTGTTTTGCGAGCATCATTCAGACAGCACGTTAGCATCTGGGCCGCCTCTGAGTGGACCAGACATCTGGATGTGGATGAAGGGATTCAGTGGAGTACTTGTGTGTTGGTTTACGGAGCAGCGATCCTCCAGACCTCTTGGAACTGTTCAGCTGGCTAGCTGGGGCTTTCAGCGTGGTGCCAGGTGTCTGACGATGCATAAATACATCCCTAATGAGATCATTGTACAGGGTGATTCTAACCTAGTCACCAACAAGCACGCTGGCCCGAAAAGCAAGCCTTCATGGCATCTGTCGGAGCATTCCAAGTCATAGCAGAGATCTGAGCATATTGGAGAGGGCTGTGCATTCGTTCCATAAATGTGCGTTTATTCACTCATTCACTCATTCAGCAAACCTGTGTTGAGCTTTTTGAATGGGCCAGGCTCTCTTCTGGGCCTTGGGAATTAAAGCAGTGAACAAAACAGAGAAAACTCCTTGTGCTTCTGGAGCGGAAATACATAACGACTCTCCAGATCGTTCAAGCTGGGAGGCTGGAAGGCGGGCCAGGGAGGAGGCAGGCATGGGGCAGGGTCCCTGACTTTGAAAACCATCTAAAGCCGCTGTTTGGGTGGGCTAGTAATAGTGCCCACCCGATCGCCGATGGTGAAGGGAGAGATGGTGGGAGAAGGAAGGGAGCTTAGGAAGGGAGACAGTGTAGACAGGAGTGGGGAGAGGCTGGGGTGGAGCTGGGCCAGGCGGGCCCTGTGTAGGGCTCCAGGCATGCCAGCGGTCTGTCCGGGGTCTGGTGACCCAGCCACCGTGGCAGGTCGCAGGACCACAGAGAAGGAAGGTCACCTGCTGAGCTGCCCCCGCGGCTGGTCCTCTTCAGGCTGACCGTCCCCTCCTTCATCATTCTGAAGAAGATCTAGGGTTCCGGTGCCGTGAGAGTCTGCGGTCTCGTTCAGCCTGTCTACTCCCACTCTGATAAGAGTAAGAAGACTTGTAGTTCTTGCATTTCCCTGGAGCACCGTGGTTTTCGTTTGTTAGCTGTTGTTACTTTTCTCTGAGTTTCTGTGGAGCAATGGTTCTCAAAGCACGGCCTCCAGCAGCAGAGGTGGCGTGGCGTCCCCAGGGAACTTGTTGGAAATGCAGCTTCCTAGGCTCCACCTGCTGAATCAGAAACTCCCCCGGGCGACCCAGCAATCTCTGTTTCATATCTGAGTCCCCAGTAGCTCAGTTGGTAAAGAATCTGCCTGCCATGCAGGAGACCCCGGTTTGACTCCTGGGTCGGGAGGATCCCCTGGAGAAGGGAGAGGCTCCCCACTGCAGTGTTCCTGGGCTTCCCTGGTGGCTCAGCTGGTAAAGAGTCCCCCTACAATGGGGGACACCTGGGTTTGATACTTAGGTTGGGAAGATCCTCTGGAGAAGGGAAAGGCTACCCACTGCAGTATTCTGGCCTGGAGAATTCCATGAACTGCATAGTTCATGGGGTTGCAAAGAGTCAGAGATGACTGAGCAAGTTTCACTTTCCCGAGGACTCTGATGCCCTAAAGCTTGAGAACCACCCTTGTAGGAGCTGCTGGCAAGGGCGTTTNGGTTGGGAAGATCCTCTGGAGAAGGGAAAGGCTACCCACTGCAGTATTCTGGCCTGGAGAATTCCATGAACTGCATAGTTCATGGGGTTGCAAAGAGTCAGAGATGACTGAGCAAGTTTCACTTTCCCGAGGACTCTGATGCCCTAAAGCTTGAGAACCACCCTTGTAGGAGCTGCTGGCAAGGGCGTTTGGTTTACTTAAAATGCATTCGTTAGCTTTGGTGTGGGACACACCTGGGCTGAAGGGAGGCTTTGCCACTTAGTATCCGAGCGGGTCTCCGCCCTTTCCTGAGCGTTGACCAAGGAGCCCCGGCTCCAAGAGATGACTGAGGATTTCATGCAAGGACGCAACGCATGTTGGCTTCTTGGCACGGAGCAGACCCTGAGTAAACCGTAACTCCCCTGGTCCTTCTGTTACTGCGTCACGTGACAGACGCAAACCACCAGAGAAAGACAAGAGTGTCTCACAGGCCAGACGCTGCTCACCCCACCAGCTCTACGAATAATGGAATCCCAGCATCCCACCGTCTCAGAACCGTGTGATGTTAGAGCCAAAAGGAGGGAGATTCGTCCTGCCCCCTCTTTGCTCAGGGAAGCAGACAGAGGCTCACAGAGGTCCCTGGCCCAGGTGGCACAGCTGAAACCGTCGCTCTTCCCTCCACCGCCTTCCGGCCCCACCGCCTGCCTCCTCCCCTCCGCTGTCCTGCCTGCTGACTCATTTTGCGGGAGGAGCCCCAAATAAGCCCCAGCCACTTTTTGCTGGTATCTTCTGTAACTGGACATCTCGTCCACTCCATCCTCTGCTGTGTCACCCAGAGCTGGTTCAGAACCCACACGTGTTCGACCCCTATGTGTCAAGTGGATGCTTTACTGTCTGGGTGTGGGAGTCTGGACAGAGAGAGGGCCTCGGGTCCTGGGAAGCCCCTTGCCCTCGAGGGGGGTGAGTGACATCCTCCCGCGGACCCAGCAGCGTCCCGAGCGCGGGACCCGGCTCCGAGCGGGTGTCTGCTTCGAGACCAAGTTTTCCCGGGCTGGGGCGTCCGCCTGACATGATACGTAACAGTAATTAAGAAATAAGCCGCCTTGCCCAGCTTCACAGCGATCATTTGGCTAAGTAACTACCATGGTCTAGTGCCTCAAAAATCACCATTAGGGTACGCTCCTTATGGCCATAAAATCTCTCGTTTTCTGCCTTTCATCAGCCTCCCCCTGCCATCTTCGCCTTGCTTTATTTATACATTCGTCCTCAAACAATGGCAATAAACTCTTTCCCAGAGTGTTGCGAATCAGAAATTTGTCCACATTTTTCCACCACCTTCCACTGTGGACCTGCTCTGCCTGGGAACGGCCCAGCCGGGCCAGCTGGAGGGGCCAGGCTGCCATAGATTGATGGGGGCACAACAGGATGAGGTTGCCGGGGGGCGAGGCTGGGGAGGGGCAGCGGGAGAATGCACCGTGAAAGGCCCGCTGCCCAGCGACCAGCCGGAGACACAGGGGATGAGGAGGGGGAGGGGGCGAGGCGGGAGGGGAGGGCAGGGTCGGGAAGGGGGACGGAGGCGCAAGCCTGCTCACCCCCTTCCCCTAAGAGAGGAAGAAGGGTCCGGGACCACTGGCCAGGCAGCATGTGGTGTGCACCCCAGGGCCACGAGGTCCATCCTTCCCCACCCCCACAGGAATCAGATGACCTTGGGACGTCCCGTAGCCCACCCTGCACCCCCTCCTTAGCAGCCCAGTCCCCCCTGGAGCTCCTTGCTACCCTCGACCACCAGCATTCTCCCATCTAGCCACAGATGCATGTCCCAAGCCCTACTGTATGCCAGGAGTTGTACTGGGTTCCGGAGTGGGAAATGATGCATAAATCATATACCATCCAGCCCCCTTCTCAGGTTCACTCTCAGAGACCCAGGAGGACCTCTGGTTTTCAGGGATGGGCAAAGGAGGCCCGGAGAGGGGTTGGGACTTGCCAGAGTCACACAGCAAGTTGGAGGTGAAGCCAGCCACACTCAGGTCAGGGTTCCAATCTGGAAGCCCCCTGTCTTTCCAAACAGCTCCCAGGCTCCCTGGGGACCCTGCTCTGGGTAAAGTAATAACCCCTCCTCCAGCCGTGGTCTCAGCTGCCTGTGGCAGGGGTAAGGTGGCACGGCTATAGGGACCCTCTTTATTTTAATCTGGAGTCCCCAGGGGCAGCGAGACAGGGAGACGGGCCTCGGGTGGGGCCCCTGCTGCTGGTCCGCGGAGGGGAAGTCTGGGTGCGTTCCCCAGCTAAAGCTTTCTGTCTCCAGGGCGGGAGGCCGGCCTCCACTGAGCAACGTTAAAGGTGCAGCTTGTTTGCCCAGCGATCCTGGTTCACCTTCAAACCCGCGTCCTAGAATCAGCTTACAGCTCTGTCTGCCTCTGAGAGAGTGGTTCTCTTCCAAAGGGGCGAGAGTCTCAGGAATCCGCTCGTTTTCATGGCAGTGGACTTGAATTGCCCTGGCTTTTGTGTGTGTGTGGGGGTGCCCCTTCATGTTCCGTATGATGTTAGAGTTTTCTGGGGGGCCCACTCAAAGAAAGATGAGGGTGGGGTCAGATAGACATTGGACAGCCAGAAATGAGTCCTGAGGGGAAAGGGATCAGTCCAGGGTCCTGAGAGAGAACCTGTGACCTGGGGGAATCTTGAATCGTTTCTCCTTGTTTTGCCCGTGATGGCAAGGTCCATGGTGTCTTTGTTCAGCTGACGGCTGCAGTTTGTATTGGATACTGTTATTAAGAACATTCTAGAGTGATAGGAACACAGAGGTGTGCCCAGTCACCCCGCCCTGGGGTCATGCCCAGTTATAGAAGAAGAAATATGTCAATAGATTAGAAGTTTAAGAAACCCCCAGTCTTGTTGTAGAGGCATAACCTCTACTCTGGAGTGTCCCCAGCTTGATGGAGGAGACCTAGGACCCATTCTCAAGCAGTTCAAATAAACCTCTTACAGACTGGATGGTAAGGCATATTCATAAACAGAATACAGGCCTTAAAACTTAATTGTTTGTCCCCAGCAGGAGTCAAGGCCACGGGGGGCAAATGGCACAGGGACTTCAGGAGGGTGCTCAGGGTGTGGTAGTCATGGAGGGCTTCCTGGACTAGGTGGGCTTCAAGTCCGGGCTTGAAGGATGGGGAAAGTGGGATGTTAGGAAGTGGTGTGAGGGCAGCATCCCAAGCCACCGCAGGGCATGGAGGCCTGGCTGCAGCCTGCAGGGGGCATGGAGGCCTGGCCGCAGCCTGCAGGGGGCACGTTTGGGCCAGGACAGGGAGGACCCTGAACGCCAGGCTCACAAGGGTCACCTCGACGGTGAAGAGGGGGCTTGGGGGCAGGCTGCCCGGGCGCAGCCACCAGTCTGCCCCAACTCCTCCTGAGCCTCCCCATCCGTAACACAGGACTCAGAGATGCTCGTCTCTTTGGCCTGTTCTGGGGCCACGTGACTTGCTACAGGAGCAGCACAGAGCCCCAAACACGAGCACCTCTCTTCATGTTTACTTTCTTGTGGCCTTCATGCAGTGGCAATAAAAACTAACATATCCTGAGCACTTACTGTATACTCCTGCTGTAGGAGGCTCTGTGTGGTCACAGAGCCCAGCCTTTGGGGTTCCATGAGCCCCGGGTTTAAGCCCTTTCTCGGGGCTGAGCCTGGAGGCAGGAAGGTTGGTGGATGGAACCAGGCTCTGAAACCCCAGGTTCTCCACCTCACTTCCTGTGATGGCTTTCTAGCAGCTGCAGCTTTGAGGAGGGGGAGAGGGGAGTCGGGAGGTGGTGGAGGGGGGTTCCGGCAGGCTTGGCTACCTGGGCATATGGTCTTTTCACAGTGGCTTTGTGGGGCGCGGACGGGTGGCCAGGCTGCCTTTCCCCTTGGAAAGGGGCGGCTGCATCTGGCTCGTCGGGGCCCCAGCTGCTGCCGTTTCCCCTTGGCTGGTTTTGAGGCCTCGCCCCAGGCCTCCCCAGGCCAGCTTCCTGGGGGCCTGCCGCCCTGCTTGGCCCCTTCGTCCCTGCCAGCATTGATGCCCCAGCTGGACGGCTCACCTGAGACCTTTGCACCCTCTCCTCTCCGTGGGCACCACGTGTGTCTGTGATGGCCCACCCTTGCGGATGGGATGTGGGGTCTGTGTGTGTGACTGTGTTTGTGGAAAGCCCCCACTGTGGGAGAATAAGGAAGAAATGACAGAGAGATATTCACTCATTCATTCATGCATTCCTTGCCCTTGTGCTTGGTGCTGGGCAGGTGTGCTTACCTCCAAGGGCTACTGAGATAGGTGCAGTTCTTGTATTCAGGCACCGATAGTAATAACAATAATAACTGACATATATTGAGCACTTACTGTGTACATGGCAGTGTTATAAGCCTTGCCTTGCAGTAATTCAACTAATTCTCGTGTGTGATGACTCTGTGAGGGCCGCGCTGTGGTTTCCCTCATCTTGCAGAAGAGGACACTGTGGCCCTGAGCAGTGAAGCAGCTTTCCTGAGTCAGTGGGGGAGCAGGCTGTGATCGCTGCATCATGGGTGCCCCATGGTGTTTCTCAAAGTTTCCATCTATGCAGCTGCATCCGTACCCTGAGGGGCAGGTGGATGGCATTTCTCCCAGTGGGCGGATGGGGAAATAGAGATTCCAGTGGCACGAGTGACATATTCAGAGCCACACAGCAGGTTGAGGCTGAGCCCAGAGGGCCGGCTCCCCACCTGCCAGGCTTCCGTCTGAGTGAGAGGAGAGATGGCTCAGCTCAGCTCAGTCACCTACACTCCCGGAGCTCAGCCTCCGGCCAGCTGTCTTCCCTTCTCCCCTGACTCGCATCACTGCCCCTGTTTCAGAAAGGATGAAAATAAGGCTAGAGGGTCAGTTACACAGTCAACATCAATAGTGGTGGGAGACAGACCCAGAATTCAAACCCAGGTCCATCTGACCCCACAGCTCCTGTTCTGCCCACCTTCTCGCAGTGTCTGCAGCCTCGGCCACACTCTGTGAGAAGAGGCCTCGTTGGCAATCCCCCCGTTAGAGCAAACTCTGTTGTCTGCCCAGCACCTACCCTCTTGCCGTAAGGAGGTGAACCTGCTTTTAAACTCTGTCCCCAGAAACTCTTTCCTGACTGAGTGTCCTTGGCTCAGACAGCTCCAGCCCTTTACCAGCTCTGTCTTCTCCTCTGAACATCACTCGTGCCTCACAATGTGTGGTTCACAGTTCAGGGCAGCAGGGTCTCTGGATCCATCATGAGGAAAAACATGGCTCTGAATTCTGGAACGGCAACAACACACTGCTTTTTCTAGCAGTACTACTTCCTTCTTCCTAGATATGCCCATTCCTGGCAGCCATGTACGAAGAGCGCCCTCTAGTGCCCGAGGACAGGGCTCTGCTGTGACCTCAGGAACCACAGCCACAGAACACCCCAATGGACACAACTTTTTATAACGCAAGTCATCTACCAAAGGGCCACAGCTTCGTTTTGTTTTTGTCGTTTGCTGGGGCTCGATGGACGCTTCCCAGAGAAGAGAAAGTGTTGTCACGTTTTCCCCCCCTCCCTGAGTTGGCAGAGTGACACTGGGCGCCAGTCAGTCGCTAAGAAATAGCATAAGATTTGGAGTCAGACGCCTCCCTGGTGGCTCAGAGGATAAAGCGTCTGCCTGCCGTGCAGGAGACCCGGGTTCGATCCCTGGGTTGGGAAGATTCTCTGAAGAGGGAAATGGCACCCCACTCCAGTATTCTTGCCTGGAGAATCCCATGGACAGAGGAGCCTGGCGGGCTACAGTCCACGGGGTCGCAAAGAGTCAGACACGACTGAGTGACTTCATTTCACTTGGAGTCAGATAGAACCTATTTGGATCCCCACGTCACCAGTACCTCCAGTCCCCTTGGGAGGCCTCTGGGAGAGCAGGACGGAAGTGAATCCATGTGGACGGTTTGGCTGAGCCCCAGCCACGGGGGCGCAGAAGCAGGCACTCCAGACTCAGATGGAGAGGTTGTGTCTGGAAGGCTTCCTGGAGGAGTGGTCCAAAACTGATGGCAGCTCACGCATGCTGAGCACTCACTTGTCCCTGGCACTCTTTCAGGGCCTTAACAGACTCACTCATTTACTCATTCAGTCATTCAACAAATATTCTGGTGTCCACTTTATGCCAAGCCCTGGAGATTCAGCAGAGAAAACGCCCACCTGCTTGGAACTTGGACTCAAGTGATGACCAGGATGATGGAGGCGGTGGGGACAGGCAATGAAAAGGAACGTTTAGCACATCTGACTGTGGTGCGCACTGTGGATAAACCGCAAAGGAAGGAAAGTGGCTCTTGGGGCAGGGGGAGGGGATTCCCATTATTATCCATATTGACACACGTGAAGTCTACAGAATCCAGGCAAACTGTGTCAGGGGCCTGTGCTTTTCAATGCCCCTCTTTGGTGGCCTGCTGCAAAGGGCAGGCCAGAAGGAGGATGAGGGCGTGCTCCAGGCAGAGGGCACAGCCTATGCAAAGGCTGGCAGTTGCTGGGGCAGGAGACGACCGTGGGAGTCCAGGGAGAGATGGACAGACTCTGGGGCCAGACCGGGGTGGGGTAGGGGTGGGCTTGCAGATAAGAAGGATGCTGCATCTCCCGGTTTGGGTGCTGGGCTGGCTGCCTGGGAGGCGTGATGGGAGAGCAAAGGGGTTATTAAGGACCCCGATGGTCTGCAGTCTGGATGCCTCGGTGGTGCTGGGACGGGTACCCCAGAGCAGTTTGGGCAGAGGAGGTGGACGGGGGGGGTCACTTCCAGGGAGGCATAACTTGGGGTCTGATCCCTGCCTCTCTATCCAGCCCCAGCCCCTTGTGAGTGGCCGGGCCCAGACCCCGCAGAGGGACCCTCGGAGCTGCACACACCACGTGCTGGTCACAGCTGAGCAGTTCGCGCGGAGGGACTGGGGGGACGCCCGCCGCGGCCCCTGCTCGCCGGCCCCCAGCTGAGCTGTAAATGACTTTTCCATTTTCCGAGACCTGCGCCCAGGCCTGCTTGGTATTCAGGGACACCCAGCCCGCACTCGCCAGCTCTCGGCTCTGCCCGAATTACTTGATTAAAACGCATATCAACTATTATGTGATTCATTTCTCTGCCGCGGCTCTGGGCCGGCCTATGTTAAACTGTAATAAAGGTTGGGCTCGGAGGCTGCGTGGGTGGGGGTGGGTTGCTCAGGAGTGGGATGGGAAGGCATCTCTGAGTTAGGGGCAGCTGAGATGAGGACCCCAAGTCTCAGGGTCTCCCTGCTGCCTCCACAGATCTGGGATGAAAAGGATTTGGTTTGGAGGTGGTCAGGTCCCTCCTGCCTTCTGAGAGAGAGGTGGGTAGGTCCCGAAATTGCGACCATCCTATTTCCAGACTTTTCCTTTGGCAAACGGGAGAACAGAGAAAGTTTGAAGGTCGGGGTAGGATGGAGCAGAAGATGCCTTCGCTTTCATGATCCAAAATGGAATTCTCCATCACCTTGGAATTATAGCAAAGTTGGCTTGCACTGGGCTGGGAGTCCTGAGTCCTGGGTGGTCTTCCCGGCTTCAGTGGCCTTGATTCCACCCACCATCTGTAAAATGGGGCTAATCCCACCTGCTTGACCCTCTGTCGGGAGAGATTGTGTTGGAACATTGAAAGGGCCTGTAAATGGTGTGTGTGCAAGGGGAGAGTGGTGACTACTCCAGAGTGTCAGTTTGAAAGGAACTCTGCGATTGTTCCGCTAACCCTTATCCACTTAAGAAGGCTTTACAGAGCCCCCGCTGGGTGCCAGGCCCGGTCTCTGCCGCGCTCCTTGATCTCCTGGTCCAGTGGGACTGAGAGACCCAGCGACAGGCCAGCTTGATGTCTCCTGAGGAGCTCTGAAAGCTCCAAGGATGAGACACAAGTGAAACCAGCCTGGCCTGCATGGACCCAGAAAGACTTGCAGGGGGGAGGGCACCCGCCAGCTGGGTTCTGCCAGATGAGCAGGAGTGCGCCAATGAAGGGTGAGGCATTGCGAGCAGAGGGGCCTGGAATTCAAAGGCAGGGGGGCGTGGGGCAGCCTGGCTGGGTCGTTTGGAAAGCTGAGAGCTGGACAAGGAGCGGGGGTGAATCTGGACTGTGTGGACAGGCCCGAGGGTGGTGGGGCCTCACCGGCATAACTGAAGCCTTCCCAGTCAGCGGCGGTGAAAGCCAGGAGCTTTGGAGGAGTGGGCAGAGGCTGGGTCGAGAACCAGAGGGCTGCCCACAGTGGTCTCCTGGCCACTTCCGTCAGCCCGGCCTGGGCTGGACCCTGGCCGGAGCAGGCCTGCTGAAGCCTCGCCTCTCTTTTCCTGTCCTGAGGCTGCTCTCAGATCACCGGAGCTGTCTCCCTGTTCTACGACAGTCTCGGCCCCAGCTCATCTGGAAGTAGTGTTCTTCCATCAGACTGGGAAGTTCCCAGTGCAGGGGTGACACCTCCTCCTTCAGATTGGGAGTTTCCTGAGACAGAGGCCATTTCGCCCTCCTAAGACTGAGAGGGCTCCAAGGGAGGGACTGTATTGGACTCCCCACCTCCCTAAGTGAGACCCAGAGAGAGGGCCCCTCACAATATCCCTTGCCTGGGGTCACCTCCAGACCCGTTCCAGGCTCTGTCCCGCCCACGGTGGGGCCTCTCCCCCAAGAGATGCTGCAGAGCCAGAGTGGAGGAGGAGCCGAAGCTGCCTGGGAGACCGCTCCCCTGCGGCCCGCCCCCGCAGCCAGCCTCTTTAAGGGATGCAAGCCCACGCCCATGCTTTCCACGTGTCCCCGTCCCGGTGCTGACGGCCCAGGCTGCACCCAGAGGCTTTCAGCGCGTGGAGGACTCAGCTGCAGCCAGCAGGGCCTCTCTGGGGCCACGTCCACCTGACCTTTTTGATTGATTTACCTCAGAGGCTCAGGGGTTCCCGGGGCTGGGGACGGGGAGGGGCAGCATGCGGGAAACCAAGGCAAGGTGGTGGCGTCTGAGTTATTTATGTCCCTCCTCTCAGTCCAGGGGGACCTAGAGCACCAGACTCAGGCCAGCCTGCTGTCTCCGAGGAGCTGTGAGGGCTCTGAGGATGAGCGGAGAAGCCAGCCTGGCCTGGGTGGGCCCAGGAAGGCTCGCCAGGGCAGGGCTTTACCCTGTGGGCTCTGCTGGGTGCGCAGCAGTGCCCTGAGGCTCCCTTTGCTCTGTCATCATCGTCATGACATCATCATCAATAGTTGACAGTAATAATAGTCATCCTTCCTGTGCCCTTTACAGGCTCCAGATTCCTCTGAAAGTCGTTATTTCATTCTGCTCTCAAAGCAATCCAGGGCGGAATGCAAGGATGTAGCACTATCCTCATTTTTGCCTCTGAGACAACACAGGTCCAGAGAATGGAGGCAACGTGTCCAACACCACGCAGCAAGGGAGGAGACAGACCTGAGAATCCGGGTGCCGGGCCTCCCAGGAAAGGACTCTGGACCAGACCCGAGCTGCCCCCGGGGCCCTGCAGACCCCCTCCCAGTGTGTCTTCCTCCCCATCCCTCTCCAGGAATGAGCGTGGCTTACTGGTGGTGCGGCCTCTTTCAAGTTACTGAACCTCCGAGCTCCATTTCCCTGCTTGTAAAAGAGCCACCAGTGTGTGCTTCATAGTCTGCGTGAGGCTGGCACACGGGAGAGTGAGACAGACCTAACATGCGGGCGGGAGAGTCTTCCCCCGGGAAGGGCCAAGAGGAGCTGGGAGATCCCTTCCAGGGCCTCAGTCACAGGCCCCAGCCCCACTCTCTAGAGCTCTCTCTGCATCTCCTGGCCTTGCTCTCCCCACTCAGCATCCAGAAGGTTGTTATGACAACCACCAGCATCCTAGTGCGACGCTTCCGTTCTTTTCTCTTTTTTAAGGCGATTGTATTTTTGTTTCTTTCATTTTTATTTACTTGTTTTGCCCGTGTGGGATCTCGGTTCCCTGACCAGGGATTGAACCTGCACCCCCTGCTGTGGAAGCATGGAGTCCTAACCCCTGGACCTCCAGGGAAGCCCCTAGGTCTTCTCAAGCAACAGAGACCTATGGGAGCCTGCCCTGCCTTTCCCGGTCTAGGTTTCCACCCGGGTGTCTCTCTGGGCCCGTGGAGTTCCCAGATCCGTGCCGAATAAGGGGCAGGAAGGACAGGGAGACGAGGGGAGAAATAGACGCAGAATTCCACGAGACACCTAGAAAGCCCGAAGTCATTGGGATGGCAAGGCTCTGAGACTGGGCAAGGTCTGGTATCAGAAGTACCTTGAACTTATCCCGCGTCGGTCATTTGCTGATTGCGTGCATGACTTTGATTCCAGCCTGCCCTGTTATTAAGGAATATTCTACTCGGTACAAAGGTGTCTTTAAAAACCGAATTCAAGGAAGCCAATCTTCTGATCTCGTAAAGGGAACGCACGTATCACATCCTATAAACGGGCGTGCGTGCAGAGTCTCTTCAGCCGTGTCTGACTCTGTGCGACCCGTGGACCGTAGCCCGCCAGGCTCCTTTGTCCGTGGGACTCTCCAGGCAAGAACGCTGGGACGGGCTGCCATGCCCTCCTCCAGAGGACCTTCCCCGCCCAGGGATGGAGCCTGCGTCTCTTGCGTGTCCCACTAAGGCGGGCGGGTTCTTTACCACTGGCTCCACCTGGGAAGCCCACAAACAGCTGGGACCCAAGCGAACGAATATCCTAAAAACAAACGAGGCCATTGAATTCTGCCGGAGACTAATGTGCACAGAAAGCGCTTGAAGCCTGTCCTCTCCTTGTTAAAAAGAGAGACCAGCGGTGCTCAAGACATGCTGTCGCTTTGGGTGGCCACCAGCCCTGTATGGCGATGCAAGTTTGCAGGAAAATGAAATAACATGAAAAACTCAGATCTTGTGCTCGACACATTTCAAGCAATCAGAACCACAGGCGGCTGATACTACCATATGGAACGGCACAGACCTGGAACATTTCCATCATGACAGAAAAGTTGTGTTGGATGACACTGCTCTAAACTGAACTGAGACTTAGGCTGGAGATTTTCCCAGGACAGGGCTGTGCCTCCTCCATCAGACTGGGGCTCGCATCTCCACCCCAATCTGACCTCACAGCTCCGAGGTCAATCTCTGCCCGTAGGCGTTGCCCCGGGCAACCCCGCTCCTCATCTCAGCTGCTGTCCTAGCCCAAAGTCCCCAGGAGAGGACAGAGCAGGTTGTCCCATTCCTGTCTGCAGGCGGGCCTCCCTTCCTGCCAACCCCTGTTTCCTCCTTCTGAGGCCCCAAGGGCCCTCTCTCCTTGTCAACGTCAGAAAACTGAAGCTATGCAGTGAGTTTCAGGAAATGAATCCTTGGGATTAGTTGTATTTGGCTCTGAGCCCCAGCCGTGCTGGGGAAGGCACCCCAGATGCCAGCTGTGCCCGTTGAGGCCCCCTCTCAGTGATGGGGAGCTGGGCAGCTGGGAGAGGGTAGAGGGAGGGACTGGACCCACCCCAGGTCCCTGCCTTTAGGGGTGAGACAGGCAGCAATGAAGGCACGTCTCCCTAGCCGTTGGTTCCTCGCTACATGGCGTCATCATCGGTGGCCGGTGGAGAGCAGGAGTGACTTCTCAACGGCCATGTTAGCTAAGTCCCTTCAGTCCTGTCCGGCCCTCCGTGACCCCCTGGACTCGAGCCCACCAAGCTCCTCAGTCCGTGGGGTTCTCCAGGCAAGAATGCTGGAGTGGGTTTTCATTTCCTCGTCCAGGGGATCTTCCTGACCCAGGGATCGAACGCGCGTCTCTTATGCCTCCTGCATCGCCAGGGGGTTCTTTACCACTAGCGCCACCTGGGAAGATGGCTGCATCAGCAGGGTGGAGGACAGGTGATCTGGGGGAAAGGGGGCTTTGCCCGAGACCTGCCAGCTGTGGGCGCCGCCCCACGATAGCATCACTCACCATGCCCTTTGACGCGCCAGACCTCTGCACACACTCTTGCCCCAGCCTGGAGGGCCTGTCCCTTCGCCTTCACGTGGCATCTAAGAGGCTGCACTGGGTGTTGTGTTGTTTTCGGGGCTGGGAGAAGGCTGTCCCTTGTGGGAGGAGCCTCGACCTATTCAGGTCAGCAACCTTTGAAGCCACCGGGTAGGAACAGGGCGGGAACCAAGAAAGCAGGGCCTGAGTGTGGATCTGGACGCTCACTGAGACTGTTGGCGCTGCGGCTATTTCTGTGTGACCCAGTTCCTCCCATCTGTGGTGCAGGCGCACGCACGCTGAGGCTCTGGGGCTCGACTCAGGCTATCTCCCAGAGCACGGCCTGCGGGCATAGTCTGTGCGTGGCACACGGCTGGTGCTGCGTCACTGCTCCGCAGAGGGAAAGAGAAAACATGACATACTGCCAGGAACACTGAAGGTGGAGATGGAGAAGGAGGGAGAGGAAAGCGAAGCAAGGAAAGGGAGACGCAGGCGTGGGGAGGGGAGTCATCCCTGCCTGCTTTCTCGCTTCTCGCCCTTGGTTTCGTCTTCTCACCAGCCCCCTTCTCCTCGCCCCCTCTAGGTCCCCCAGGACTCCTGAGGGTGCAGTTTCAGAGCCCCAGCATGCCCCTTGCTCGCATGCCTTCTGCCAGATCAGGGATGGCAAGAGGCCCAAGCTTTGTGGGCAGTCAGTTCAGTCCCCAGGGTATGTTCAGCCCTGACTGTTGAGGAGCCTGATCAAGCCCTTCCCGCAGCCTTCCTCACCCAGACGGAGAACAGGAGGAGACACCTGGCCTGACAGCCCATCCAGAGTCAGGAAGTGGGCTGGCGCCAGACCCCCGAGCTCTCTCTGCAAGGGAAGCAAAGGCCTTCACCCACCCCTAGGCTCCAGGCGGAAATTACTGGGGATGATGGGGTGGGGTCATAGTCATGAGCAAGATCACTGGGTGAGGTCTCCCCCTCCAGCCTGGAAGATCACTCAGTGATCCTGGGACGTCCCAGCAAGGGCCTGGGTGTGGAGGTCACATAGTCGGAACCTTTCACGGAGAAGAATGGGGGACCCGAGACCCGGGGTCAGAGTTCAGGGCATCTGGGGGAGAAGCAAGCCTGGAGCCCACGCTCCCTGGCTGCCAGCCCGGGCACAAGCGTCTGCCCGCCTCCTCGGTCCTTTCCTTTCTCCCCGCTCCCCTTTTACTTAGTTTCTGCAGTGTTTTCCCAAAACGCGGTCGCGTCTTGCCTAAGTGATCGTCGTTTAAAGAATATTAAACGTAAGCAAATTTCAAACAGAAAACAAAAGTCCTGACATCCTGAAGGCTCGCGTTTGTCCCTCTGTTGAGTGTGGTGTTCCATAACGTGCTAGGCGTGCTTTCTCCAAAAGTGGGTTTCGGCTCCGCACACTGGTTTGTGCCTTGCCTTCTTCTAAAAGTCACGTTGATTGAGGTACAGTGAATAAATGGGAAAAACTCTGCCCTTTTTGGAGAATTCAGTTCTAGAAATTTTGACAAAGGTGCTTCATCATGAAACCATTCCCCGAGTCCTATGTCATGACCATGCTTTCACATCAGTGGTAATAACCTAAATGCTCAACCACCGGGTGCTTTCTTTTTTTTTTTTTAATGGCTGGACCGTAAGGTATTTAACCGGTCCCCTAGGGGGGGCAGGGAGGAGAAGGCAATGGCACCCCACTCCAGTGCTCTTGCCTGGAAAATCCCATGGACGGAGAAGCCTGGTGGGCTGCCGTCTATGGGGTCGCACAGAGTCGGACACGACTGAAGCG
>SJYX01023632.1:108031-127408 GCA_006410675.1 Oreotragus oreotragus
CCCATCTTTGCATGAAATGTTCCCTTGGTATCTCTGATTTTCTTGAAGAGATCTCTAGTCTTTCCCATTCTGTTCTTTTCCTCTATTTCTTTGCATTGTTCGCTGAAGAAGGCTTTCTTATCTCTTCTTGCTATTCTTTGGAACTCTGCATTCAGATGCTTATATCTTTCCTTTTCTCCTTTGCTTTTCGCCTCTCTTCTTTTCACAGCTATTTGTAAGGCCTCCCCAGACAGCCATTTTGCTTTTTGAGCCTATAGTTCAGGGATTTGACAGTCCTGTGCATTTCAGTGGCACTGGGAGGTGCCAGAGTGGTTCAGATGCCTTGGTGCGTATTCCAGCTCCATCACTTACTCCCTTGCCCTTGGTTTCCTTCTCTGCAAAACGGAGATGATAATAACAGGGTCCGCTTCGTCCCGAGGACCAAATGATAATGTGTAAACAGGCTCACACAGAGTCGGGAAGTGCCCTGAGTAGGGGCTGTGATTATTAAAGCTCACCTATTCGTAGTGGGACCAATTCTGGACACCTCGGACCTCCAGGCTTATTCCTTTAGCAGTCATACTGGGCACCTCCTGTGTGCCAGACGCTGTTCTAGGCACCAGGGACCCGGCAGAGAGAAACCCCCGCTGTCACAGGGCTGGCGTCCAGATGAGCAAGGAAGCCGGCAGGCGCAGGTCGGGCGGGGCCTCGTCACTCGTGTGTCGCTGCTTCTGCCTCCCCTCCAGCCCCGCCCCCCCGGCAGAGGGCCAGGCACCTCCCACGGAAGCCCGCGGGGCACCGTGTGGGGTTATATGGCACCCCCAGTGCGGAGATGCCCATCTCAGCCTGCAGGAAGCCCCCACCGGGAAGGGTGGGAACGGGGTGCGAGGCAGGACACGTGCCTGGCTGCTGGTGACTCCTTTCCCCGCAGGGGTCTTCATTTCTAAGCATCGGGGGCCTGACCCTCACCTCGCAGACATCTTCCTTGCAGGTAAACAAATCTGATTCTTCCTGAGCTCTGAGATTCCGAAGTCTGCATGTTTCTTCTAGAAACAGAGGCTGAGAGCTGAGAGGCCCCAAGGCCAGCCCAGGTGTCTCCCACAAGGCCTGGGGAAACACCCCGTCCTCCAGATGAGCAGCATCCAGGGACCAGGGCTGCGTGCAGCTCATCTGGTCCCAGTTTGGAGCCCTGCTGTTTGCTTGGGGGCAGGCGGGCCAGAGCTCTGAACCGAATCCCATTTGGGAGGCACTGGAGGGACTCGCTAATTAATAACTTAAACTGAATCTTTTCGTTACGCTGGATGACATTCATGATGCCTTTCTCGTGTGCCAGGCACACCGCTCAACGCCCTACATGCGTTATCTTCATCATCCTTACTGTGATCCTAAGAAGAGGCAGGGACAGTCAGTCTCTCCATTTTACAAATGAGAAGCCTGACCTTTCACTAGCAGAAGCGACTTCCTAAAGACACAGGTAGTAGGCGGCTGTCCTGGGACCCAAGCCCGAGTCTGTGTGCTCCTTTCCTCGGGGCTGCGTTGGAAGGAGGGCCAGAGGCGACGGTCGGCTCAGTCATCAGACTCTTCTTATGGCGTCCTGCTCCCAAGGCAAGAGGTGGAGAGAAGGACCAAAAGCGAGTGATAAAATTCAGCCTCTGTTTTCAAACGACTCAACCCTGATCAAAGATTCTGGGTGGGGTTCTGGGCCCACCACTGTCCCTCCGGGAGCCTCCGTTTCTCCACCTGTAAATAGGACGCTTGCAGTCCGTACTGGCTAAGAGTCTTTCCAGTTCAGACATCGGAGGCTTTCCAGCAAAATAAGTGTCGGAGATGCTGTTCTAAATAAGCACGTTGCCTGTGTTAACTGCCTTGAGGTCCAGAACCACCGAGAAGGTAGGGGCTATCATTTGTGCATTTGCCTGGTCGCGCAGCTGTGTCTGACTCTCTGCAACCCCACGGACTGTAGCCCGCCAGTCTCGTGTGTTCATGGGGATTCTCCAGGCAAGAACACTGGAGTGGGTTGCTGTGCCTTCCTCCAGGGGATCTTCCAAACCCAGGGGTCAAACCCGGCTCTCCTGTGGCTTCTGCACTGGCAGGCGGATTCTTTAAAACAGAGCCTACTGGCAACAAAGAGAGTGAGGCTCAGAGGAATAACAGAATTTGCCCATCTTAGCTAAGAGTCAGAGGCAGGATTCAAATTCAGGCAACTGGTTAGACTCCAGAGCCCCTGCTCTTGTGTGATGTCTCACTTTGTGAAGATGGAGATGCCTACTGGACTGGGGGCAGCCCTGTGGAAATAGGACAGTTAGGAAGAAGAGGCGAGAAGGAGAAAGCAAAAGGCATGTCCTCTCCTCCAGGAAGTCCTCCTGGATTCTGGGAGGAGCTGGAAGCCCCTCCTCAGACCTCCTCATGGCCCCTCGCACGCCAGCCCGTCTAAGCTGACTGTACTGAAGAGCAGCTGTCCTTGGACATGTCTGACATATGGCCAGGCCAAGGGCAGCTTGAGGGCTAGGATCATGTCCTGCTCACCCTCTGTCCCTCCTGTCCTGCTTGATGCAGAGCAGAGTCCCGGGAGCCGCTGCAGATGGGAAGGAGGGAAGTAAGGAAAGCAGGAGCGAGGCGGCCGAGGAGAGAAGGCGGGAGAACGTTTCCGCCTTAGCTGAGTCCTCTTTATCTACAGATGACCCTCGCTAAGCAAACAAAACCAGAGTAGAGTATCCCAAACATAAATCATTCTCCACCATCTTCAGGATTTGGGCCACTTCTGCATATCCATATCTTCACTTACTTAAATAAAGTAAAATCAGTGTATTTTAAAATAAACATGCGTATCACTCTCAGGGGCCTTCCAGGTGGCACAGTGGTAAAGAATCCACCTGCCAATGCAGGAGACACGGGTTTGATCCCTGGGTCGGGAAGATCCCCTAGAGAAGGGAACGGCCACCCACTCCAGTTTTCTTGCTTGGAGAATCCCATGGCAGAGGAGCCCAGCAGGTTACAGTCCATGGGGTCAGGAGCCAGACAGGACTGAGCAACTGGGCGCGCACGCACACATCCCTCTCATAGAAGGAAGGCGACTGGAAACACACACACAGGGAAAACGAGACAACTTGGGAAGGTTTTTCAGGAAGGCATCACCCGGCAGGGCATCCTCTCTGGGTTTTAAAAAGAGAGGTTGATGAATGTTGTGTGTGGGAAAGTTGCTCAGTCATGCCTGACTCTTTGCGACTCCGTGGAATTCTCCAGGGCAGAATACTGGAATGGGTAGCCTTTCTCTTCTCCGGGGACCTTCTCAACTCAGGAATCGAACTGGGGTCTCCTGCATTGCAGGCGGATTCTTTACCAGCTGAGCTACCAGGGAGTCCCTGATGAGTGTTAGGAAGGCATGAAGGACGTTGAGCGCCCAGTTGAGACCTTCTCTTCCACACACCCCAGGCCAGGAAGAGATGGGAGCAGTTCAAGGTTATCTGATGTCTGTGTCACTCGCCTCTGGGGAGGTGTCTCCACCTTGGAGTGTAGGAGCCCCAGCCTTTGGGAAACGCTGATTTTAAACAGAGCTGTTGAGAGGGCCTCAGTCTGCCTGGCCAGCGTTCATCTGCCCTGGACGCCCCTGGGGAAGCCCTCTCTGCCCTGGGCGGGTGGGCGCAGCCAGGACCTGCATTCTATGCGGAGGCCAGTGTTTTCATCTTTATTTGGCCACCACATCTCCTTCCTTTGTGAACCCTGAGCAGGTCAGAGCCAGCAGCTCTGTTCATCCAGCTCGGGAAACCGAATTCCATTTCTCCCCTCGGAGAAAAGACAGATGATCCGAGGGGACACAGACACGCCTCCACCCCCATTCAGACTCCCCCTCCCACAGGTCAGCAGCAGACGCGGACTGGAGGGTTGAGGGTCTCAAGTGATCTGTGCCACGGGAGGCCTAGGGCTTCACCCATGAAGGGGAGGGAGGGCAGCACCAGCAGAGACTCGCCAGAGTCACCTCTGCCTCCCGCCATCCGTCCATTCATTCAGCAAGGGTTCCTATAGAGGTGCCAGCAGGGGGCCAGGATTGCCTGGCCTCTGCCTGTGGGGGTTAGGGCCAGAGGGGAGACAAGAGAAACAGATACAGACAATAATTGCTCGGGTAAGGGAGCTCACAGCTGGAGGCCTCCCGAGAAAAGGAGGTGGGAGGCAGGCAGTCCCTACTGGAGCAGAAGGAGGCGTTTCTGCGAGCCCTGCAGGCCAAGGGGCCAGCACAGGGAAGAGTGTTGGAGATGGAGGGAACAGCATGTGCAAAGTCCAGAGGTGGAGAAGCACCACCTCTCAGGAGCCCCGTTTTGCACACTCATTCTCGTGTTTCTCTGGCCCGTCCCAGGGAACTTGCTGCAAATCCAGACAAGAGGGTTCTAGAAGGTCAGACTGACTGAACTGTGACCCCCACATCCGTTACAGACCAGCCACGTGGCTGTGGGCAGGTGGTTCCACCTCTGTGAGCCTCAGTTTCCCCCTGGGTCAATGGGACTAGGAGGGCCTCATGGGTCTGCTTGTGGACAGATGTAGGAAGGGCTAGCGCAGGGCTCAGAGGAAAGGGAGACTCAAAGATCTTAGGTTGTCAGTGAGTCCCTGTGTTTGGGGGTGGGGGTGGTGGGCTTTCCTAACTCGGAGCCTGTGCAACGTAAGCCAAGCAGGGCCTCAGACTCCAGACACAGAACTAGCTTTTGCTTCTGAGTCTGGCAGGTGGGTCTCATTCAGGTGGGTTCTGGATGTGTGGCCTCCTCCTTGGGGGTTTCCTGGAGGAGGTGAGGAGTGTGCAACATGGATGAACAAGGATGGTCACCCACTGACTTCCTTCAGGGCAGGAGCAGCTGCAGGGAAAGAGCACTGGGCTGAGAGTCGCTCAGGCCACCCTGTCACGTGGGCAGCCCCCCCCCCCCAGGGCCCAGTTTGCCCATCTGTAAAATGGGGATCATAGCAATGACTTCGTCCCTGGGTAGTGAGGTCATGAGGACGGAATGGGATCCCGTCCATGAACGTGCTTTGCAAACCGTCCTGAGCTGCAGCACGGTGGGGCTCTCCTCGGAGGGGGACACTGGCTGGACCCAGGGGGATGGCGCCCGGGCCCGGTTCTAGCTCTGCCTCAGCGCCTTGCCGGAAACCAGGCTGAGGGCTCAACGCTCGGCTCTCCGTCCCCCAGGTCTGGTTCAGTAACCGCCGTGCCCGCTGGCGTAAGCAGGCAGGAGCCAACCAGCTGGCAGCGTTCAACCACCTTCTGCCAGGTGGCTTCCCGCCCACTGGCATGCCCACGCTGCCCCCCTACCAGCTGCCGGACTCCACCTACCCCACCACCACCATCTCCCAAGGTGAGCTTCAGCTGCATCCCGGCATCTCGGCTACGCGCCCCACCCACCCCCCCCTTTTTCCCCCCCCCCCCCCCCCCCCCCCCCTTCCCCCCCNGCCAGGTGGCTTCCCGCCCACTGGCATGCCCACGCTGCCCCCCTACCAGCTGCCGGACTCCACCTACCCCACCACCACCATCTCCCAAGGTGAGCTTCAGCTGCATCCCGGCATCTCGGCTACGCGCCCCACCCACCCCGCCTTATCTCCCCACCCCGCCCTCACCTACTCCTTCCCTCCTCAACAAACAAGGAATAGAAAGTGTTTTCTTTGGCCGGAGGAGGGGAAAGGGGTTGTTTTTCTTGCTCTTTAATGACCGTGTTTGTCTGCTTTGATGTGGACAGTGAAGATATAAGAGATGGTGTCCTGCTCTTGAACCTCTTCCCTCTGCATCCAGGTGAAGATAAGCAAGGTCGCCTCCATGCGCACGTTTAACAGAGCTTCTCAAACTATAAGTCACATGAATCTCTTGGATCTTACTAAATTTCAGAAGAGACAGTGGTGGGCCCTGTAGGCAGAGAAGGGTAGCATCCCCCCTCCCTGGCCCAGGCCCCCCTGTCTGCCCTCTCCCTGCTCCCTCCGCTCCACCCCGCCAGCACACGGCAGGAACCCACTGCTTGACTTCTGTCTCATGGAGGAGCCCCACGGCTTTCTCTTAGAGGACTGGCAGGCTGGAGTTCTAGAAGCTGGGGAGAGAGGCCTCTTTGTGATTCCTGATGAGAAACTGAACCGTCGCCCACGGTGGAGGTCCCGTCTGCTCAAAGATCACGTGGCGAGGCTGTGACAGAGCAGAGCAGCCCAGCGGCTAGGAAGAGAGTGGCGACTCAAACCCTGGCCCCCTGCTCCCTAGCCACATCACCTTGTGCGAGGGCGGGCCCTGATCCCATTGAGCCTCAGTTTCTTCATCTGTAAAATGGGAATCATTCTTGCTTCATACCCTTAGATGGGATTTGTGAAAGCACTGGTGATTTTGGTGCTCACCAAATGTTATCCAGCAGCCCCAAAGAGACTGACAGAGTCCTCAATGAGATCTGACTTTTAGCCCAGATAAGGTTTATTGAGCACCTACTATGTGCCAATTACTGAGAACAGGGCCGGTGTGCAGTAGATGCCGAGAAGTTGTCTGGAATGTTATCAGTCGAGACCTGCCAGTTCCTGGTGTCCTGCTCAGAAGCCGGGTGTCCCATCCCCAGTAGTGAGAGAAGGCAGCCTCTTCTCCCCGCTCTGCTGGATGGAGGTCCAGAGAAGGGGGCTGGGGGCCTGCCTTCCAGACGGGAGGTGCCCGCCCCGCTTTGCCCTCTGGGGCCAGGCCGCTGGCTCAGCCCTCTGCTGGCTCTCTCTGCAGACGGGGGCAGCACCGTGCACCGGCCCCAGCCGCTCCCGCCGTCCACCATGCACCAGGGGGGCCTGGCCGCAGCGGCCGCAGCCGCGGACCCCAGCTCTGCCTACGGGGCCCGCCACAGCTTCTCCAGCTACTCCGACAGCTTCATGAACCCGGCGGCAGCCTCCAACCACGTGAACCCCGTCAGCAACGGCCTGTCGCCTCAGGTAGGGGCCCCGCCTCTGTCCAGGGTCCCAGGGGCCAGAGGCTTGCCAGCCCACCCAGCGCGGGTTCAAGGGGACACAGGAGGCTCCCTCTTGGGGAAGAAGTCTCTGGTCGCCGCCGCACCACTGGCTGTTGGTCAGCTTGAGGGGGTCTGTGTGGGAGGCGGGGTGGGCGTGGGCTCCTCCTGCCTTCGCTTGTCATTGCTCTGTGAGCCTTTCACCCCGGGTTTGTCATCTGCAAGTCCGGTGACCCAGTGGGCAGTTGAAGAGAAAAGGTTCCCGTCGCAGGTCTCCACACTTCTCACCACCCAGAGCTTGTTGCTCTGGCCCATCCCCTGCTTCGTGACTGTGCAGACCCTAGCAGTCGCGCGTTTTCAGTGCGCTGATGGAAGCCTTGCGCTGTGTCCTAGGGGATCCGAGCTGTGGTTGTGGCTTTGTTCTAGAAGCAGTAGTCCTTAGATTCCATCCTGGGCTCCATCTCCCACCTTTGGTCACCAGGAGTGACCAGCGCGTGAAAGGCGAGACCACGACCTACTGGTGGAGAGAGCCAATCGGGCGGGGATGTGGGGCAGAGGGACGATTCCAGCCCGGGAGCTCTGCTCCCATTGGGTCCTGGAACTCTGTTCCCTCACATGCGATTGGCTGCTGGCTAAGTCACGCCATGCCTGATGGAGCTGTTAGAAGTGGTGGGACCATCTTTAGATGAAGCCGGGAAAACAGGCTGGAGCCGGTGTGGTTATTGGTGAGCCCAGGGAGCAAGACCCAGTGACGCTTGAAACCAGAGTGGACCGGAAGAACTGCCGCATTCATGCTTGTTGCTATGACAGGCTCTCAGACATCCACAGGGAAAGAATTAAATCCAAGACTCATTTCACCCTGCCTCCCACCTTCCGAGACACCTCTCTCGTGTCTGTGGTGAGAATACGTGTGATGCAAACTTACCTGAACAGCTGTAAGAACCGGTGAGGCTTGGAGCGGGGGTGGGATCCCAGCCCCACTGTTCAGGGAGTTAGGCTAGTGAGCATCTTTGAGCTTTGGGGTATCCCCCATTAAACAAGAGTGATTAAATAAAGAGTTGCTAACCTCCTAAGAAGGGCCTTCTCTGCCTTCAGCATGGTAACAGGTCAAAGCACTCAGCATAGAGCTGGCATAAAATAGGGGTCAAATAAACATTAGTTCTCTCCCTCCCTGCCCCCACAACCATTGCCAGAACAATATAGTAATATGAGAAATCTGTTACATAAAGGAAAAAAATGGGACCAAAGAGAAGGTCAGCTGCATCCCCGCAAGCTACTTCCTTCCAACTAGGTGGTTTTGTAAATAAAGTTTTATTGGAACACAGCCATGTCCATTCATTTACATATTTATGGCTGCTTTTGTGCTGTGGTGATGGCAGAGCTGAGTGGTTTCCAAAGAGATCACATGGCCTGGCAAAGCCTAAAACGTTTATGATCTGGCCCAAATAGAAAAAAGGAGCCACTGTTGGTCTAAAATATTTCCCCCGCTTATACCCTTTAATTTTCTGTATGTTTGGGGGATTTTTCTATTTGCCTCAGTTAACGTGCATCATTGCAGGCTTATTGGGGCTTCCCAGATGACTCGGTGGTAAAGATTCCACTGGAGACATGGGTTCAGTTCCTGAGTCAGGAAGATCCTCTGGCAACTCCAGTATTCTTGCTGGGATGATCCCATGGACAGAGGAGCCTGGTGAAGGCCATGAAGTCTCAGAGTTGGGAGCGACTGAGCATGCGTGAGGGCTAATTGTATTTCAGTTCCATCCTTTGCGTAGGGTAGGAGCTAGCATCACCCCCGTTCCGTGGACAGGGAAGCTGACGTGTAGTGAGCACGCACACAGGGTCCCTTCCCCGCTCTACAGGCCAGGTTTCTCATCCATAAAGTGGGGTGATGCTAGCTCGCACCTCATAGGGTTGGGAAGGCTGACTGAGATGACCTAGGTAAAGCTCCTAGCCCAGGTCTAGCACAGAGCTGTGAGTGCCCAGTGAACGGAAGCAGCTGCAGCGGAGCTCCCCGGGGTGAAGCTCCAAGGCTCTCGGGCCCCACTTGGGGGGTTGATGCAGTCTGCCACCAGAATGTTTTCCAGTGGAGCCTGACTGTCCTCTCTGGGGTTCAAGGCCACCACCTCCACCTCATTGGTGCCGAGCACTAACTGGCCAAGCTAACCTTCCAGAGCCAGGTTTAGACACGACGGGATCCGCAGCCGGCCGGGTAGGGATAACTGCGGAGACCCAGGACGTCTGTACCCGAGAATGGGGCCCAGGCCCAGCCTCGTGATACAAAACAAATCAGAGGAAATCTAAAGAGGGGTGCTGCATCTGAGCGGGCCCTCCAGTGCCCTTCCCAGAGCGGGCACAGGACACGTAGGCTGGGCTGGACCCGCGCGTGCAGGGCGCCTGGCTCCCCTCCGCTGCTCTCCTCAGGGCCCCGTCTCATTGTGGGCTGGGCTTTAGCCCCGAAAGCACTTTCATCACAGGGCAGAGGAGAGACTAGCAAATTAGGGGGCCCCTAGCTTGGGGAGCATGGTTCAGCACTGAGATCACAGGGTAAGGAGGTTCCAGGTGCTGTCTGGGCCCAGAAACGTCGGGCGGCAGGTGGGAGGGGGGAAGGGGAGAGCCTGCCCCGCTGCTGTGGGCAGCCAGACCAAAGCTGGCCGTGTCCCTGCCCTCCTCTGAGAGGCCCCCAGCTTCCGCCCCATCCCTCAGGGCGGACAGTCGCGTGGGGCGTGATGGATCGAGGGAACTTTGGAGACCCGTCCGGAGGTTCCCACCAAAGGCGTGAAGACAGATGGGGGTTCTGACAGGGGCAGAGGGGACCAGGGGGTGAGCAGCTGCTGGAGGGCGGGGTGGGGGCTGCAGGCAGGGCAGACACACGTCAGGGCAGGCTGGGTGGCTTCCGGCTGTGGACCCCGCTGGGGTCATGCTGCAAACGCTTCCTGAAGGTGCGAGGGCTGTTTCGGGGTCCTAGGCGGACGTTCTCGGCTTTTCTGAGCTGAGTCTCCATGCACGTCCTCCCCTGTCTGAAAGTCTTCACACTTCCAGCTTATCTATGTGGTCCTGGGACGGGTGGGCCCGGGGCTTCTCCACCCAGACAGACGCATCGTGGTGTCCCGTCTTCCCAACAGGAGAGGTTTCTCTGCAGCGCCCCCCGGGCGGTAGGGAGAGGACGGGCTCCACCTGGGCCGTGGGGGCGTGTTCCCCCCACCCGGATCACAGGTCCACCGTCCCCCAAGAGAGCCTTGGCTCTTGTTCTTAGAAAAGCCCAAAGGGATGAGACTAGGACCCTGCTGGGCACCTGCTCGTCATGCCAGCCGGCTTGCGGCTGACTGGGGAAGACCTGCTTCCTCCCCGGGCGGGGACCAGGCGCTGGTCTCGGGCCCAGCCAGGGCGGTGGGTACCTCAAGCCTCGGAGACCCCATGGAGTCTTCCCAGCAGAATCTCATGGCAAAAGTCATGTACTCATGTCAGCTGTCCCCTGGCTCTGATACAGCACCCGGTCACAGAGTGCCTCCTACAGGCACTGTCCTCGGCACTTGGGGTAACTCAGTGAGCGTAAGGGATGACCCTCTCTACTCTAGCGGGGCTGGCAGTGCAAGCGGACAGACAGGCAGGAAGCGTCAGCAAGCGGCACGGCATGTAGCGTGTCTAATGTCAACACGTTGAACACAGTCAGTAGGGACAGCTAAACTTTCTGAGGCCCTGTTCTTGGCGTTCCCTCTATACTGATCTTCTCCAGGGATGGAGCTTGGGTTCCACCCTCATTTGTAGAGCCTGAGATTGACCCACCCACATGCCCTCCTGCCTCGCAGAAACGCACACCCTTGCTCTCTTTTTGAGACACTGATGGGCAGTGAGGGGAAACCATCTTGGGAAGCCGGTCCTTCCAACTCAGCGGACAGAAAAGCTCCTTCAGCCCATGTTGTGGAGGAGAACACTGAGGCTGGGACCTCAGGTTAGGGGCCAATAAGCAGAGCCGAGTCATATGGGTAACAGCCTCTTGAGAGGGGTAGATGACTCTGAGGCTTGGTTCCCTCGGGGCCCAGGCCTTCACCCATCCCCAGAGCCCAGCCTGGCAGCATTAGGGAGTCAGCAGGTGAACAGGCCCGGCTTTGCTTAGAAGCAGCTCTTAGAAATCAGCTGAGAACTTAGGACCAAAGGACCCTTCGGTGACACCCCTTTGGGTGATGCGATTCCTGCAGATGGAGCAGTTCGTACCAGCCCTTGTGTTGCAGTCGTGAGGCACACTTTCAAGGGTGACGGGTGGAGAGAGAGGGGCCACTCGGGTCCTCGGATCTCCCAGCGCGATGAGGGAGACACAGCCCCCACCCTGAGGAGCGACTCGGGGGTCTGTGCTCAGATCCCAGAGTGGCGGAAGAGGAGCCCTTGTCTGTGGACGCCCCCGTCTGATGGTGGAAGCACCCCCAGCTGTGACTTGGAGAGCTGCCAGTGTGACGGGGGAGACCAGCCACGGACTCATAATCAGTGCTGACCTATCTGAGCTTCTGAGCAAAGAATCCGGAGCAAGGATCTGCTGGTTCGAGGGTCACGAGGGCTGGAGGCCCTCAGGGTCACAGGGGCAGGCCGCCTGTCCCAAGGCTTCTGCAGGGCCTGTGCCGCCGTGTTCCGGGGGCTGCCTTCTCCTCCAGGCTTTCTTAGAGGCAGCTTCTCATCCGAGTCAGAAGTGGAAACTGAGGCCCAGAGTGGGAGAAAATCACCCGGATCCCAGCATTGGGGTGGCGGCCGAGCTGGAACCCCGGGCCCGTGGCCCCCGCCGTGGGCGCCTTCCTGGGAAGCAGGCGTTTCTGCCACCAGGCCTCCGCCTGCCCCATCACACCGCCCCAGGCATCATCCCCTTTGGCTCCTCTCTGGAGCTTAACGTGCAGGAACCTGTAAAGGGATTTACATATTTACGATCTAATGAAAAGTGGAAAGTAGTGTCTAAGTGTGAAGTCAATCACACAGTCGTGATCACCGAATCTCCTGTAAGCGATACGCTGACAGCTTCCACGGAGCGAGTGCTCACCGTGGGCCAGCCGTGGATGAGCTAAGGGTTGCGCCAGCTTCACCCAGCCAGGCTTGGTGACCTCAGTTTACAGGTGAGGGAAAGGAGATAGGCAGCGCTGTCCTGGTGGCTGAGGCAGTAAAGAGTCTGCCTGCGGTGCAGGAGGCCCAGGTTCCATCCCTGGGCCGGGAAGGTCCCCTGGAGAAGGGGATGGCAGCCCACTCCAGTATTCTGGCCTGGGAAATCCCATGGACAGGGGAGCCTGGTGGGCTGCAGTCCGTGGGGTCACAGAGAGTCAGACATGACTGAGCAACTTTCAACTTTCGTCCGTCCACCCACCCGTCTAGCAGATGTTAATTAGGCCCCTGCCACCTGCCCAGCCCCTTAGTAGGTTCTGGGAAGGTGGCAGAGCCAGGATTCGACTGGCCTGGCTCCAGAGCCCACCCCGCTGTTCTCTCGTGTCCACCGCGGAGGGTTGGTCCTGTGATCCACACGAGGAAAGTGCGTTTTGAGGCCACGGTAGCATTTAATGGCACGGCCAGGGTCACGGTCTACGTCTTCAAAAAGCCCAGCTTCCGCCTCCCTAGATCAGTGGGGACAAAGCTCAGCACCTTCCAGTTATTTATTGGTGGGGTCTCCTGAACGCCTCTCCACCGCGACCCTTCTGGCATCCGCTGAGGCCTCCAGGGGACCTGATCCAGCAAGGAAGGACAACCCATCAGCTGGTCGTGGACGGATGCCACGCCCCTTATCAGCCCTTTGCTTTCTGGGAAGTGACTCCAGCCCCCTGGGACTTGGGAAGACAGGCTCAGAGAGGTGAAGTGACTTGCTGAAGGTCACAGAGCAGGCGAGTGGCGGCGATGGGACTCTCAGGCAGGTGCGCCTGACCCATGCGTCTCACCTGCCCCTCGCCCTCGGCAGGATAAGATCAAGCCACTGGAAACTCCCTTTCGCCTTTTTCTCCCCCTCACTTCCTGTGTGTGTGTGTGTGTGTGTTTTCTCCTTTATTGGCGACACTGCGTCTATAATAAGCATTTAAAATGAGTCTTGCTGGACCAGGAACGGGGAAGGAGGAGGGAGTAGGAGATTTGTAGGCAGGATGACGGGGAGGGGGATCGTGGGGTGTTAAATAGCCCAGAATTTTTAAAAAACTGATGCAAATCACTGGTAGGAGAGAAAATTATGTGCAATTACGTCCTGATATTGGAAGGTTTTGCCTAGCCCAGGCAACAAGATCTCATTAACAAGCAGAAAATAAGATTGAAATGGTGTGTAAAAGAGCTGAAAAATGAATTTGAATGCTGCGTTTGTCCACAATTACCCCCTCCTTCACACATATTTTATTGCAATTTTTTTATTATTCTTAATCTCTCCATTCCTCAAAGCAGATTGGGGACATCCTGGCATTACCGGGGCGTCGGGAGGAGGTGTGAAGGATTTCCCGCTCCCCTGAAAGGAGACCCTTCTCTCGCACATTTTCCAAGGTTGGGTTTTGGAGGGATCAGAATTCATTTCTCCGGCTTAGCGGGTTGTAGGAACATGGGGCTTTAACCCCAGCCGAGTGAGCGCTCCTCTGGGCCCTGCCCCGCCCTTCCCTCTCCTCCCTTCCCAGCGGCTCCTCTGCCTCCAGCTTCCTTCCCTTCGCCGTCTCAGGGTCTCTCCCAGGCTCTCCCTGTCCCGGGAGGTCTCTCCCGGGAAGCCTGGGGCAAGAGAAACTGCACGGCCTCCGCCAGGGAGCAGCCAAGTTGGAGTTCTGGTTCTGCCTCTTTCCAGGTTGCTGTGTGGCCCTGGGTCACTGGCTTAACCTCTCTGGGCCTCCTTTCATCATCTAAAAATTGTAGTGACGATGCTTACCTTTCCGGGGGTGCTGTGAAGACTAAAGGAGAATCTGAGTTCAGTGCCTGGCAAGTGGTGGTGCTGGTGGTCTAGTTGCTAAGATGTGTCTGACTCTTGCAACCCCATGGACTGTAGCCCGCCAGGCTCCTCTGTCCATGGGATTTCCCAGGCAAGAACACTGGAGCGGGCTGCCTTACGGCAGGCGCCTAATGAACTCTCCACCCACCTCCCAACTCTGTTGTACTGGCACGCCATCTTNACCCCATGGACTGTAGCCCGCCAGGCTCCTCTGTCCATGGGATTTCCCAGGCAAGAACACTGGAGCGGGCTGCCTTACGGCAGGCGCCTAATGAACTCTCCACCCACCTCCCAACTCTGTTGTACTGGCACGCCATCTTTTCTGTCTTTTCCCCCCTTCCCCTCAGTACTGGAAAATGCCTGAGTTGGTTTCCAGTCTTGGGAAGAGCGGACGCCAGGGTGCAGGGAGTGGAAAGCACAGGGAAGGCCATCTGTCCCTTTCCGCCCTCAGGCCTGGGGGAAGGACGAGCTGGGATGGAAGGAGTGACCCACCCTGGTTGGAAGGACACTGGTTTTCCCCAGGATTCGGGGAAAGCTATCTGAGTCACCCCAGCCGCCCACTCACACACCTGTTTCTCACGGTGGCCAGTGGTGGTGGTGGTGTAGGGCCAGCGGTCAGCTTGTGGAAATGACCGAGAGTCTGTGGCCAGATTTTCCTGGACCTAAAGCCAAATGCCCTTTTGCAGTATCTGCCCTCCCCAGCTGGCTTTCACTGAATCAGTAACAGCCCAGCTCCCAGCCCCCCCGCCCCCAACCGGTCACAGATCTGCCAGCCCTAGTCACAGCCCTGATCGGGGTACCGACTGGGGACGGTGGGAAGTGTCCACTCAGCTAATCAGGCCTCCCCACAGCCCAGTGCCCCTTCTGCCTGACTCCCAGCCAGGCCCCCCACAGGACAAGGATGAGCTGCGCGCTCAGAGAGTCAGCCTTGGGGTCCCAGGCATCCTCAGCCCTCCCAGCCCCCAGGGAGACAGACCCTGCCAAGTGCCAAGATCCTGCTCTCACACCCAGCTTCCCTTTGTCCACGGCTAACCTACCTCAGTGGGAAAGGCTCAGTTATTTCCCCGCTGGAGGCTGCTCGCCAAACACAGCCACCTGCTCACGTCAGTCAGAGCGCAGCGCCAGCCCACAGAGAGAGGCCCTCGTCTCCTGTGAAAACAGACCCGTGTTTATGTCTCTGCTCTGCTCACCCCTTCTTCCTGGGTGGAGCGGGCGGGGGAGGGGAGGAGGGTTGGGGACAGACAGGCGAGAGCTGGATGGGCAACTTTCCTGAGCACTAGTGATGGGAGCAGGTCATGCCTATGGGCAAGTCCTGCTAGGAACTGGAGGGCCTGGTTTATTGCCTGGCTTCTGGGTGACTTTGGGGTCTTTTTATCGTGGAGGGCACCCCTTGGGCTTCCCCTGTGGCTCAGCGGTAAAGAATCTGCCTGCAGTGCAGGAGCTACAGGAGACACAGGTTCGATCCCTGAGTCAGGAAGATCCCCTGGAGGAAGGCATGGCAACCCACTCCAGTTTTCTGGCCTGGAGAATCCCATGGACAGAGGAGCCTGGTGGGCTACCGTCCATGGGGTCGCAAAGAGTCGGACACGACTGAAGTGACTTAGCATGTGCACACTGGGCTTTTCTCTGTTCTTAGAGGACTGAATGGAATTCTGGGAAGACAGAATCTTGAACCTGCCTCCCTGAGTCTGGACGAGAGCCGCGGGTTCAGGGCTGCCCTCCACAGATGCTCTGACTCTCTCTCTTTTTTTTTTTTTTGGTCCACCATACATCTGTAGTGATCAAGACCTCCCTCCTTGAGAAGGTATAGGTGGGAGCTGACCTCTGCCCCTCCCCATGGGCCTGGTGTCATCAAGCAGGGAAGCAGAGATCTAGATGTTTCCATGCACCACCAGATGGAGGGACCAAGATCTTCCTACTGTGTGTGATAATTCATCCTGGTGACACACCGAATCCCGTGTCTGGTCCGCAGTGGGCCTCCAACAAGCGCTGGTGAGCCCCCCGGCATACTGCAGGCCACGCCACATGCAGCTTGGTCTGTGCCCAAGGCTCCGGAGGCAGCTGGTGAGCTAGTCTGGACGTCATTACGTGCAGTTCCCTTCATTCACTCGTCTACCGCCTGTTATCCACACAAAGTACGCACGTGTGTGTGCAGTTCCTTCAGTCGTGTCTGACTCTTTGCGTCCCCGCGGACTGTAGCCCGCCAGGCCCCTCTGTCCATGGGAGTCTCCAGGCAAGGATGCTGGAGCGGGTTGCCATGCCCTCCTCCAGGGGATCTTCCTGACTCAGGGATCGAACTCATGACTCTTATATCGCGTAGCACTGGCAGGCAGGTTCTTCACCCCTGGCACCACCTGGGAAGCCCAGCACAAAGTATAGGGAGGCGCAAAAAAGAAATACACACGGCTGCTTCTGTGCTTCCCCAGTCTATTCTGGGCGGGACTCACCAAAGAACAATGAGAGAATCAGTTATTGACAGTGGAGCGGGACTTCTGGTCAGGCCTGACAGCAAGAAAAGGGAGGGCATGGTCAAAGAAGGCTTCCTGGAGGAGGCTTCTCAAAGGGGTAACTAGCATTTGCTCAGAGGAAAATCAGTGAAGGAGTAGGAGGCTGCTGCAGACTGGACCGTTCAGTTCAGGTGCGCAGTCATGTCCGACTCTGTGACCCCATGGACTGCAGCACACCAGGCCCCCCTGTCCATCACCAACTCCTGGAGTTTACTCAAAGCCATGTCCATTGAGTTGGTGATGCCGTCCAACCATCTCATCCTCTGTCGTCCCCTTCCCCTCCCGCCCTCAATCTTTCCCAGCATCAGGGTCTTTTCCAATACACAGCAACTAATATGGCAGCTGCTGACACGGTGTCTAATTCAGACACATCACGGGCTCAGTGAGATGATGGTACCGGCCGGGCTCTGCGTCCCAGGTTGTCAGTACTTACTCGCTGTGCGACCACAGGCGAGGCACATGAGCTCGCTGCGCCTCAGTCTCCTCATCCGGAAGATGGGGCCAATAGTAGGCACCCAGTAGGATTTCAAGAAATACACGAGATGGTTCACGTGGCATGCCTGGCGCCGCGCCTGGCGCAGAGGAGGAGCTCACTAACTGGCGGTGTGTCCCTCTCTGCGCCTCCCTGCCCTGATTAGAAATGGAGTGCGGGGTGGGCGGTGGATTGGGAGTTTGGGATTAGCAAACCATTATATATAGAACGGATAAACAACGTGGCCCCATGTAGAGCACAGGGAACTATATTCAATATCCGGTCACAAACCATAATGGAAAAGGAAAAAAAAAAAAAAAAGCAATTGAATTAGCCATTCTTTTCTGGGACCGGAGGCCTGGCTCAGCCCAGCCCAGGCCTGGTCACTGGCTAGAAAGTCAGCCGATGTGAGTTCCCTCTGGACTTTACTTCTGACTCACTGTGCGACCTTGGTGGACGCCTCGCCCCTCCGGGCCTCAGTTTCCCCATCTGTGCAGTGAACGCGGTGGGCCCCCCACTAGTTAGGAACCACCCTTCCTGCGCAGAGTCCGTGATTCCCAGGAGTTCTTTGTAAAAGGAGCTCACGAATCCCAGTCTTGGTCTCCAGGTAGGGGCCTGCCCTTCTCTCCAACCTGTGCCTCCTCCCTGCCCTCCCCAACCTTCTGGGGCCCCAGCCTGAGGCTGGCGGGCTTCCCACCAGGCCAGGGGTTCAGCCAACCAGACCCGCCTGGCATGGTGGAAGAGAATGCAAAGAGAGGAATCCGTCCTTTCTGACTAGCATGGGGAGTGTGCTGAACCAGACCATCCCAGCCGATAGAGGGAAGAAAATAAGAGAGGTTAGGAATGAATACAGCAGGCAGGCTCAGGACTGGTCCGGTCCATCCCTGGGGTCCCTGGCTGTAGGAGAACTCTGAGATGGCAGGACAAAACCGGACCTCGGAAGCAAGTCCCCAGACAGGAAAGGCAGAGGAGACTTTGAGGGGCCCCCCCAGAGGGCCAGACTTCTCCTGCCTCCAGGCCTTTATACCTGCTACATCCCCTGCCCGGGTCTCCTCCACAGCCCTGTCGTCATCTCAAACCCACTCCTGCTTACTTTCTAGGACTTGGCCCCTTCCAGGAGCCTTCCCTCACCCCCTCATGCGGGGCTAGTTGTGCTTCCCTTGTGCGTTTATCAGGGATTAAAAGCGCCTGTATCACTAGACAAATGTTCAGTCACTATCGTGTCTGACTCCCTGCAACCCCATGGACCGCAGCACGCCAGGCCTCCCTGTCCTTCACCATCTCCCAGAGTTTGCTCAAACTCAAGTGCATTGAGTTGGTGATGCCATCCAACCATCTCATCCTCCGCTGCCCCTTTCTCCTCTTGCCTTCAATCCTTCCCAGCAACAGGGTCTTTTCCAGTGCGTCAGCTCTTCACATCAGGTGGCCAAAGTACTGGAGCTTCCGCATCAGTCCTTCCAGTAAATATTCGGGGCTGATTTCCTTTAGGATTGACTAGTTTGATCTCCTCGCAGTCCAAGGGACTCCCAAGAGTCTTCTCCAGCACCGCAATTCGAAAGCATCCATCCTTGAGCACTCAGCCTTCTTTATGGCCCAACTCTCACATCCATACATGACCGCTGGAAAAAGCCTTAGCTTTGACTGACTGTGCAGACCCTTGTCAGCCAAGTGTCACTAGACAAATATTCAGTAATAATAATATTTCAATTTTGGGGACACTTACACCACAGGCCAGATGCTGTCCTAAGCCCGTTCTATGGATTATCCCATTTAATGTTCATAACATCTACTTTGGAAGGGGAGGACCTGGAACTATTTCTGTCTTACAGATGAGGTGGGGGCAGTGGCACCAAGCAGTTTAACTCATTTGTCCAAGGTCAGCTGCTAACAAGCGTTGGAGCCTGGACTTGAACCTGGCCCCAGAGACCATGCTGTTGGCCAGTACACGTCACAAAAATGGTCTGTCTTCCACTCACTGGTGAGACCTCTGGGGGTCCTTAAACCCTTTGGTTTCAGCTCTTCCCAGGGCCCTAAGAGGTAGGAGGACAGAGCCATCAGGACGGCAGCTCTGGGATCCCGGGCCTGGGCCTCCCTTGCCCCAGCACTGTCACTTTTCTGCCTGGGAGATTCTGAACAGGTTTTCCTCTGCCTCAGTTTACCCCCTCTGTAAAGCGGGGCTAATAAATAGTTCCCATCTCAGAGCTAGTCAGAGGAATAAGTGTGCTGATAGACGCTCAGCAAGTCGGCATCTGGTAGCTTGTGGCGTAGCTATTTGCAGATGGGGGCTCCCAAGGCCATACCGGGGAGCTGGTATGGGGCCCCAGGCTAAATCTTCCTGGCACCTTTGGGGTTTCCTGCCCCTCCCTGCCTCTGGGTCTAGGCTCCTGACCTGCCCCAACCTCAGCCCCAGGGTTCCCCCTCCCTCCAGACCCTCCAGGCTGAGCCCTCTCCCCAGGTGGGAAGCTTTCTCCAACACCTTGGTCTTTGGGACAGGTGCTCTGAGCTGCTGGGGGGTCTGTGGACAGGTGCTCTGAGCTGCTGGGGTGGGGGGTCTGTGGACAGGTGCTCTGAGCC
>SJYX01023632.1:128295-139403 GCA_006410675.1 Oreotragus oreotragus
TTCCCAACAACTGTCTCCCCGAGATAAGGACGCGCGGGCTCGGCGGCCGGGCCGGCGTCGGGGAGCGACGGGTCCAGCCGCCCCCGGAACGCCCGGCTGGCGCGGGGCGGCGGCGGCCGGTGGGGCCCGGTGCGCGGGCGGCGGCCGATGCTCCGGGGGAGGGGGCACCGGGGGCCGGGCAGCGAGCGCGCCCAGCAGACGGGCCCTTCTTCCTTCTCCTCGCCCCCACCCTGCTTTCCTCTGGTTCCCGGGTAACCGGTGATGCACTTGCTAGAACATTCCCACCGCCCCCCCTTCACTTACCTCCTCCAGTCTGAGCGACCTGCACTCCTTCCCGGGGTAGCACTTTTGCCTCTGGATGCTAACTTTCTGGATTCTGCTCTCTCCCTAAGCAAGAACCAGGTTTTTCTGGGGGCCTGCCCTCAGCACAGAGTCTGGCGCATGGCGGGGTGCGGTGAGCACGGGTGGAGCCGCGCCGACACTGGGCACCCATCCGGGTCTGCCTGTCCCCGGGACCCCTGCCTTCAGAGGCTTTCCAGTTAGTTTGGCAATAGTCCAGCGGGCAAACCAAAGGCCAGAAGCCCCCAGCGAGGAAGGGATGCCTCAGACGAGGGGAGTGGTGGCAGGAAAGCGTCTGTGGCCCCCGCACCCACCGGACAAGCACACGCCTTCCTCAGCCGCCAGGCTCGGCTGAATGGACCACCACCTTCCTTGGCTCCTGGGGGTCCACCGTGAAAATCCAGGAGGTGACAAAAGGTCAGATTATGTAACCTGAGCGCAAAGGGGAACCCTCACAGTCCCATCCTAAGCCCTCATGGCTGTCTGGTCTGTTTGGGACAGGGAGAGCCCTCAGGGTCCAGGTGTTGCGGGAGGGGCGTGCTGGGCAAAGTTGACAGGAGGCAAACCCTCATCTTGGGGGTACAGGCAGAATCTGGTTTTGACAAGACTGTTGGAGAGCGGCTTCTCGGAAGGTTAGGAGACTCAGTTAGTGGTTCCCAAAGCTGTGCATCAGAATGATGGGGAATGCCTGTTAAAAACAGAAATTCCCAGGCTCCACCCTGTAGATCATTGCTGTTCAGTTGCATAGTCGTGGCTGACTGTTTGCGACCCCATGGACTGCAGCACACCAGGATTCCCAGTCCTTCACCATCTCCTGGAGCCTTGCTCAGACTCATGTCCATTGAGTCGGTGATGCCGTCCAACCATCTCATCCTCTGTCTCCCCCTTCTCCTCCCGCCTTCAGTCTTTCCCAGCATCAGGGTCTTTTGCGATGAGTTGGCTCTTTGCATCAGGTGGTCAAAGTATTGGAGCTTCAGCTTCAGCATCAGTCCTTCCAATGAGTATTCAGGGCTGATTTCCTTTAGGAGGGACTGGTTTGATCACCTTGCAGTCCAAGGGACTCTCTGTTGGGGGACAGGAGTCTATATTTTAAAGAAGGCCCCGTCCGAGGCAGCTGTTGTGAGGTTTTGGCACATCCTGAGCAGCATCAGTTGCATAGTCGTGGCTGACTGTTTGCGACCCCATGGACTGCAGCACACCAGGATTCCCAGTCCTTCACCATCTCCTGGAGCCTTGCTCAGACTCATGTCCATTGAGTCGGTGATGCCGTCCAACCATCTCATCCTCTGTCTCCCCCTTCTCCTCCCGCCTTCAGTCTTTCCCAGCATCAGGGTCTTTTGCGATGAGTTGGCTCTTTGCATCAGGTGGTCAAAGTATTGGAGCTTCAGCTTCAGCATCAGTCCTTCCAATGAGTATTCAGGGCTGATTTCCTTTAGGAGGGACTGGTTTGATCACCTTGCAGTCCAAGGGACTCTCTGTTGGGGGACAGGAGTCTATATTTTAAAGAAGGCCCCGTCCGAGGCAGCTGTTGTGAGGTTTTGGCACATCCTGAGCAGCAGATTAGGGAGCCTTCACCTTGTCAACCTCTCGTCAGCACCTTGACCCCCAGACCCCCTTCTTTAGGAAGTGACTCAGGGGCAGGACTGAGACCCCTCTCAGCAATCTCCAAGATAGACGACTGCCTTGAAGTAATTAACCCACTCATTCCTTTTATGATAGACACGTGCTACAGCGCTGCACACTTGTCACTGCCTAGAAAGACTCGGGAATTAGCCAGGCTTTTCCTAAGGCACGGTGAGCGTGGCAATGCCCAGATCCTTTCAGATCTGATCGGTGGACAGCAAATGCAGTCAAGTTGCATGGGCGATCCCCACTTTGGCACAAAACCCTGAGAAGCCTTTTTGAGTGCACTGAACAGGGCTAGACCCATCTCTTCCCCAGCTCCTGTCCCTCCACCCTGCTGGGCTGCTGGGGGCCGGGAGAGAGCATGATAGCTCAGCATGAGGCTGACGCTCCTGCTAGATGGGGGTCTGACCTGCAGCACCAGAGGATTAAGGTCCCATGAGAACAAAAGTGTGCATCCAGGCCGAAAATGAGACGTGACGCCCCGGGGGCAGAAGTTCCTGAGCCGCCCCCTGGGGGCTGCCTTCTCCCTGTCACACATAACACCCATCCCCACCCCTGACTCCCCAGGCGTCCTTCCCTGAACACCCTGGATGCTGACTCCACCCCCAGCCAACTCCAGTCTTCCCCTGTAAGCCTCTGGAGAAGTGCCTGCCCCAGCTGAGGTCCCATTCTGCTTTGAGCCCCAAAGAAACGGGGTTTTCCTCACAGTCCTCAGTAATGACAAGAAATCCCCCATCTGTTCAGAACCAGAGGGGCCAATGATGTGCTTCCACCCCCATTAACTATTTGGTCCTCACTGAGCTCTGAGGGCCTGGAATCATCACGCCCATTTTGCAGACTCGGAGAGGCAAAGCTCAAGGTCAGCAGCAAGGGACAGTGTCGGAATTCAAAAGCCTGGTCTGCCCGATGCCAGCGATTAAATTCTTCCCTCCATGCCAGGCGGTCAGAGCAGAACTCTTGCCTCTTCAGGTCTGCTCTGCACCTTGACAAGCTCCTGGGGGAGTCCCACGTGCAGGAACGTTTAAGAGGCACTGACCGAAATGACCGTGTTTTGCCTTCCCAGCTCTTAGATGCCTCCTGAGCTTCTGGAGTGACTCAGAAAGGTTCACCCTGGGTGACAAAGGAAGGGGACAGGAAGGGGCTTTGGAGGAAAGCTGCCAAAACCCCTCAGGGGAAGAAGCAGGGGAGGCTGGCTGAGGGTTCCTCCAGCCTGGGCTGAACCTGCTGGACCAGGGTTCAAACCTCGCCTTCTGACCTGGTGACCTCGACTCTGGCACGCCAAGCTCCAGGGCTGATTAAAGGGCGCTGCCTGCTGGAGGTGTGTGGGCACAGGGGCAAGGAAGTGGACAGACCCTTAGAGAGGATCAGGGAGTGAGATGCTGATGGAGAGAGGGGAGGTGGGTTCGGCTGGGCAAGCAGGGTGGTCAGGAAGAGGAAGGAGGGGAGGCCGAGGGAGTGAGGTGAGAGAATCTGGGGGAGAAGCGAACAGAGGAATAGAGATGGGAAGAGAGACGCCTGGAGACAGAGAGAAAGAAAAGGAGGAAGCAAAGCAGGTCAGAGCTGTGCAGAGAGGGGCGAGGACAGGAAGCAGAAGGCAGAGGCCAGGAGAGGCGGAGATGACGCGGAGCCGGGAGTGATGGCGTCGAGACACGGCTGCAGGGAGGTGAGCTCGCGGAAGTGGGGTGCGCCGGAGCCCAGACAGGAGGAGGGCCCCAGAGCTGGAGGGGCAGGTGCAGAGGGCGTGCGGAGCTCCAGCCCGGCCCTGCAGGCACTCAGGTTTGATTCCTAGTCCGTCCCCTGCTAACTGGGTAGCTTTGGGGAAGGAAGGCGCTGCGTCTTGGGTTCCCGCATGGGGGTGTGGGAACCTGTCGGAGCCCGGCTGCCGTCCAGGCTCCCTCTCCTCTTCACGTGGACACCGTTGGGCCAGATGTCCATAGCAGGGCCGTCAGCCCAAGCCCCGCTCCCAGCCCTGGCCTCCTGGCGTGGCGGTGGTTGGTCTCCCAGCCCCCGGAACCAGGGGTGAAAAGTCTTGGTCTTCTGATGAGTGTTTCTCTTTAGTTCCAGATGCCACCCTGACAGGGGCCCCCCTGTGATTAATGTCCCTGCTCCCGAGGCTGGGACCTGCCCCTGCTCCCCACCCCAGAGCTGGTGGGTGTGTGGGCAGTACAGGGTCTGAGCCTTCCAGAGTTCATCTGGTCCTCCCTTCTCCTGGACCCAATAGCAGGGAAGACCCTCCCTCAAAGCCACCCTCAGAGGAGCCACTTAAATTCAGATGAGCCGGCTTTCCATCCAAGCTCCTGTTCTCCTGTCCCTGTGATATCCTTAACCCTGCAAGCACGGTTAGGAGGTCATGTCAGCCAAGTGCCCAGAGCCCCTCGGGGCAAAGCACAGAGGCCTCTGAGGGCCTGCGGGGAGGTCCCTACAGCCCCGATGACAGAGGCACTAAACATGAGCCTGGGCACAGAAAATCAAGTTGCCCCAGGAGGTAACTTGACAGTCGTTGAACCACGTGGGCACATATGGCCTCCAGTCACTTGAAGGGTCTTATGCGAGTGGCCGAGGAGGGGACTGTGGCTAGTTGCGGATCCTGCCAGGTGGTTTGGGGGCTGCTGTCAGAGTTGGGGACCGTTCTTGGAGACGCAGGTGGAGCTCCGATTGGTCGTGGTTGAATGGGAGCGCTTTAGATGATAACGCTCCAGGTGGGAGCAGAGGTTACAGTTGTGTGATCCTGGGCAAGTGACTTGACATCTCTGGGCCTCAGTTTCCTCGCCTATAAAATATGGATGACAGCAGTGCCTGATTCGCAGGGATGTTGTGAGCAGTAGATAGGCTGACACAGGAAACGCTTAGAATGTTGCTTGGCAGGGAGTCAGCACTGAAGCTGTGTTAACTGGGATGGTTACCTTTGGAAGTGCAGTCAGTCTAGAGTCGTGGAGTTGGATTGTGTTGGGAGCTGGGAAACCCGCTGCATTGGGGTGCATGCCTTAGAGGATGGGGTGGGCTCTCCATTCTGATTACTTCCCCCACCCCCTTCTCAAACAACCCAGGGCATCGCCTTCCCGGCCCGAGTGCCAGCCGAAAAGCTCCTATCTCATCCTGCATCTCTCCCAGCCTGGGGCCGGCAGAGAGACAGCATCTCTCCACGGCCGTCCCCAGCCTCCTGTTTGTTTGGTACATCAGAGCCGTGGGCACGTTTCTGCTAATTTTGTGGCTGCCTTTATCAAATGGGGACTCACAGGCGCTTTACCCTCGATAAGTGGATTAGTCGGTGAGCTAAACAAGACGGTGTGGGACGCGGGGGCTGCTCCGGAGAAGATGTTTGTTTCGCGAAGAATGGAGCTTGCGCCCCTGCCCTGTGCAGCGAGGCAGGCAGGGCAGGGCAGTAGCTGGCGGGCGGGCCCTCCGAGCGCCTTCTCCCAGGGCAGGGGAGCGCTGACTCGTGGGAACTCGCTACGGCACGAGCAGGAAGTGGGAGGGAGATTGGGTGCCCCTGCGGAAGCAGCCTTTGGGTCCTCTGGGAAGGAGAGGGTGGACCCCCGAGTTCCATTCCGCTGCCTGTAACCCCAGGCCCGTCTGGGGACTGTCACCTCCCTGGACAGCAGCTTCCTGGCCATCTTCCACCTTCCAGTGCCTCTCTCTTCCCTCCCCGCTTTCCTCCGAGCCTTTCACTTTCTTCTTGTTTCTTCTCTGTCTTCCCTCAAACGCCTCTACAGGGCTTTTGCCAAGTGTCGTGCATCCAGATGTAGATGAGACATAGTCCTTGCTTTTACAGACAGCAGACCAGGCCAAACCCAGAGGTCCCCGCACACGGCAACAAGAGGCAACTCGGCGCACGCTGGCCTTCTGCAGGTTCACTCCAGAGCCCAAGACGTGCCCCCCGAGAAGGCCCTGGGAGTGGTGTGTGACACGTCCCAGACCGCCCATGGCTTACCTTTAAAGCGCATGCCCCTTTTGCGTGCTTTGCCACTGTGGAGCCATATCTGTTGGCCATCATAATAAAATTAATTAGCACCAGGGCAAGCCGATGCTCCAGGAAGTTGTGCCACGCCGTCTTGTGACTTGGCATGGTGCGTGATGCCATGCAGCAGAGTGGACGCCGAGGCTGGGAGAGAGGCAGAGGTGGCTGGACGTGTGGAGTCTGAGTGACCAAGAGGCTGACGTAATCCTAGCAGGCGCAGGGCATGCAGGAGGAGGACTCGGGTCTGAGTGGACGTGTGGAGGTCAAGCCTCGGGGGGAGGCGGGCGGTGCCCAGGAGAGAGGTTGGGGCAGAGATGTGGATTTCAGCGGCGTCTCTCTAGAGAGACCAGGAGACGGAATGTGTGTTCAGAGGGAGAGGAGAGAAGGAGGCTGGGAGGACGCTTGGCCCAGCTGTACCCCTAGGTGGAGGAGAACGCGGGGGGACTCAAACGTTTGCTTTTCCCTTCCGTTTTTAGCGTGGTGGCTAGGATCTTGCGGTCTCTGCTCTCTGCTGCGGTGCAGTCTGGTTGGAGTGGGGTGGGGAGCAGAGACTCTTCTCAGAAGGGAAGAAAGAGCGGAGCAGAGCGACCAGGGTCCCCAGCTGGTCCTTTGCAGTGCCCGTCCTCCCGAAGCTGCCTCCAGCTGAGTGTGATTTTGCTATTTATTTACATGTAATTATTGCTATGAGGTGCAGATATTAACGCTGTCAAGAGCAATTTGCTCTGACATTTTTCACTCGCTCAGTGCCCCTGCCGCTCTTCGACGGAGCCCAGGGCGCTCCCCGCTCGGGCCGCTGCGCGCCCGGTGGCCCGGCCGGGAACCACCCAGCCGGCAAGGAGTGGCGTCCGTGAGCTCACCCGGCTCCTCTGCAAACTCATTAAGCTTCGAAATTGAATTTGGTCCGGGAGAGGGCTGGCTGGGCCCTGCTCCACCCAGACGAGGCTGACTCAAGGCCTCTCTGCCCTGCCCTCCTCCAAGAAAACCTAGCAGGGGCTGGTGGCGGAGGCTGGCAGAGGGCAGCTGGTGAAGCGGGTGGAGGCTCATTGTCAGAGAGGTGGGCGCACACGGCCACCAAGGGTCAGTCAGGGCCACTGACACCCTCTCAACCCCACCAGCTGCTCCCCCGACAAGAAAACCAGGCAGCTCTAACTTTGGGGGACATTGCTGCAATTGACTCTGTACCCCTCTAAAAAGAGACTTCCCGTGGGATCAGGCAAGCATCTTAGGCAGCCTGCAAAGAATGGTACCCTGGGGTTGGGGCGGGGCGAGGTACCGAGCTGGCCCTGCAGGAGGAAAATGCTAGAAAGAGAATCGAATTGGGAGTTACACTTTCCGAGTTCAAATCCCAGCCCACCACTTCTCGATGGTACAGACTTGGGCGAGTTTTTCCGTTTCCTCGGGCCTCAGTTTCCTGATCTGTAACATGGAAGAGCCAGTACCCATATTTCATTGAACCTAATGATTTGATCAGGTGTCCCTGGTGGCTCCGTGCTAAAGAATCTCCTTGCTAACGCAAGAGACACGGGTCCGGTCCCTGAGTCCAGAAGATCCCCTGGAGGAGGAAATGGCAACCCACTCCGATATTTTTGCCTGGGAAATCCCATGGACAGAGGAGCCTGGCAGGCTACAGTCCACAGGGTCGCAAAGAATCGAATTGACTTAGCGCCTCAACAACAAGACGATTTGAGGCTGGCCCTTTCTTTTGCTTCTCAGAAGGCCTCGACAAATGCTTCGCACGCAACCAGCATCCAGCCTGCCATACATAGCACGGTGCTGTGGGTGGTGAAACGCGTTCCAGTTCTTCCAAGACTGAAGGCACCTCATTCGACGGCTGTGCTAAGGAGTGAATGGCGGTGCCGCCCGTACCCATAGTAGGTGCTCGGCACGTAGTAGGTGCTTAAGGACGGAAGGGTTGGATCGGGTTTCCTTGTGAGCCTCTGGGTCACGAGGGGCTGCTTCATATAGAAGAGAAAATTGCGGCTTTCTCCTCTTTTCATTCCCTCTTTCCGCGTGCGGGGCGTTGCTCCTCCCAGAGGGCCAGCAGGGCCTGAGCCATCAGGGCAACGAGTGCCTAACGCATTGTGATACGTGCCAGCTTGTCTGCCCAGGTTCTAACGAGGCCTCCCTGCCACCACTCACTCCCTGCCATGGCCAATCTGCGTCCAGTCTCGGGTAATTACTGAGAGGGAGCTCCCCCACCCCGCCGGGGGCTCCGAGAGCCCAAGCCACCCTGTCCCCCACCTCCTCTCCCAAGCCGCCCGGCCAAAGTCAGCGAGGCCCCCCCACTCCCCCTCGGCCCTGCCGGCTGCCCGCGCCCCCAGCTCAGCCAATTAGGCCCCGACACCTGGGGCCGCCGACAAACCGCTTCTGTCACTTGCACTGTCTTTCATTAGGGCCGCCGAGCAGGGGAGGGCAGGGGGAGGAGATGGCATCTTCCATGCTTAGTAAGGCCAGATACATTAATTACAAAGCGGCCATTTGCCGCGTGAAAGTGTGCTAATTAAATTTATGCAATCATTATCTTTAAATAGTCATATCTTTCCCGGCGATCGGCCCCTTCCTTCTCCAACCCTGCCGCCGCTCCGAGCGCACTTGCACTAATCCCGGCCCCCCATTATCGCACCATCGGAGACGGTGTCTGAACCTTCCACACCCGCTGGGCTCCAGCACCCGCCGGGCCCCGGGGCCCGGAGCACGGGGCCCGCGCACCCATCCTGGCACCGAGCGCCTTCAGGCTGGGCCAACCGGGGGTCCACGAAGGGAGGGGGAAGCCCAAGCCAGCCCTCGCCGCACCGGTATTTCTAGATGTTTCCAGAGATACAGCTTGACATCTTATTGACCAAACATTGGAAACGTGTGTGAGAGAGAGCACTTTAGCTTCTCGGAAGGCATTCTGTGCACCCCACCCATTTTATATGTGTACCCCCATTTCCATGTGTACCCCCATTTCCCTTAGCTAAGCCTGCAGGACCCCTGAGGTGGAGAGGGGGCTCTGACACCCACAGAGCTGAGGGGAGGGGAGGGACCATCCCTTTCTTTTCATCCATCCAGTCTATGCCAGGCCTTGTGCTGGGGATAAACAGAAAAGTCACTCACACATTCACAGGTGTGAATTCATGCTCATACACATTCGCACACATAGGCCTCTCACACGAGCTCACAAGCACACACACAGAACTCATACCCGTGCACGCACTCGCACGTGTACACGTGTGACACCCACACAGAATGCCCACACACAGTATGCCCATGGACTCACACACATGCGAAGCACTGGTTGGACCCCTGCTGTGCGATGGGCAGTGGGAATTGGATGCTCATTGTGCCCCTAGTAGCTCTTGGTCAGACCCAGGGCCAAGGTCGCTCTGCAGCCAGGGCAGAAAGGGGGACCCCAGTCAGGCTGAAAGTCCTCTCTCAGCGAGGCCCCTTTTGGCTTCCCCTGTCCGTGTGTCCCCCTCCACACGCCGGGAGGCTCCTACGGGAGGTCTGGGCTGAGTCCTCGCTCTGCAGAAACTACCCTCCCTGCTTTCCTCTCCGACACGACTGAAGTGACTTAGCAGCAGCAGCTTTCCTCTCCAATCAAGCAGAGCCCGACTCCTGAAGTCTTTTCGGGCGCCCTGTGCTCAACTGGGCTTCCCTGATAGCTCAGTTGGTAAAGCATCCGCCTGCAATGCGGGACAGCTCGGTTCTGTCCCTGGGTCGGGAAGATCCCCTGGAGAAGGACGAGACTACCCACTCCAGTATTCTGGCCTGGAGAATCCCGTGGACAGTCCATGGGGTCGCAAAGGGTCGGACAGGACTGAGCGACTTTCACTTAATGTTGACCTACCCCATGGAGTGGGGGGAGAAGCCGGTGGGCTCTGGGGGCGGGGCCGGAGGTGGCAGTCCATGGCCCGGCGTTCTGAGCGCACTGGGAGCCTCTGAGGCCTCCAGACCCCGGGGGGCACCCTCGGAGAGGCCACCTAGGGGGGCAGGCTGGACACGTGCCCAGACACGCGGGCAGTATCCACAGCAGCACTCACATGTGAGACTCACTCATGGTGCTCACTCACGTGCACGCAAGTACTCTCACACGATACTCACATGAGCTCACAAACACACAGAACTCATAACGTGCACGTACTGTCAGGGGGACGTGTGTGTGCGTGCACAACACACATGCACACAGAATGCCCACACGTGTGTGCCCACGGACTCACAGACACACACGCAAAAGTCACATATACATACACACGGCCCTTTCATGTGAACGTGCACGTGTGCATTCCCATACTGCCCTCAAACGTGCGGTATCCCCATACGGGCCCGTGTAACACACACACGCACACAGAGCCAAGAATGACCCAGAACCATACATGGTAGGTGACAGCCACAGCCAGTGCAGGGCTCGAGTGCTGGACTGGAAGTCAGGGGTCAAGCGTTCTTGCCCCGGTGCTGTCACTCGTCCCCTAGGGGATTCTGGTTGAGATTCTCCTGAGCTTCAGTTTCCTCATCTGAGAAATAGGGTTGAAAGAAAGGAAGTGAAAGTGAAGTCACTCAGTCGTGTCTGACTCTTTGCGACCCCGTGGACTGAAGCCTACCAGGCTCCTCCATCCATGGGATTCTCCAGGCAAGAATGCTGGAGTGGGTTGCCATTTCTTTCTCCAGGGGATCTTCCCGACCCAGGGATCGAACCCAGGTCTCCTGCATTGCAGGCAGACATTTTAACCTCTGAGCCACCAGGGAAGCCCAAAATGGGGTTAATAGTTTCATAGAATAGTTCTGAGGCTTACAGGGAGATGGCTTTGGGAACTGTAGCCGTTCTATGCTCGTGCAAGAGGATGGCCTCGCTGGAGGGCTGGGTGGGGACAAGTGAGAGGACCACCGGAGTCGGGGCAGGGGAGGGTGCTTGCCAGGGTACCAGCTCTCCTGGGTGGGGACGGGCGGACTGCTGTGTGAGCTGTGTCTGGCGGAGGGGGTGGCGGGCGAGGGCCTTGAAAAAGAGATGGAAGGAAAGGAAAGGCGGGCGGGGACAGGGAGACCTGCAGGAAATCTTGTTTGGAAGCTCAAAGTCAGCACCCGAAGCCCATTACCGCTGTCCACAGGGGGCAGGGAGCGGGGAGGGCCCGATCCTCTTAGCGAGAACTGAGCGCCAGAGAGGGAGGAGCGGCGGGGGGCGGCTGCCCGGGTGGGTGATTTCTCGCTT
>SJYX01023632.1:140342-169449 GCA_006410675.1 Oreotragus oreotragus
GGGGTGAACGTGGGCGCGGAAGCTGGCCTTAGTGAGCTGGCGGGGGTGGGCGGGGGTGAACGTGGGCGCGGAAGCTGGCCTTAGTTGAGAGGCTGCAGTGTGCATGAATGTGTTCAGGCCTGTTAGCCCGTGTGCATCCACGCAGCGTGTGGATGGCATGGGGGCCGGCCGTTGCTCACGCACGTCCTCTGTGTGTCCATGTTGGTCCGTCTGTGTAATGCTGTGCCTCTCTCAGTGTGAGTATCATGATTTCACCCATGTGAGTGTGGATGTGTAGTCATATTGTGTGTGTAGCAATAATAGTGATGATCTGAGAGTGGTGATTCTCAAACTTGGCAGCCTTAGAATCACCTGGGGAATGAGCTTTTAAAAATCTCGATTCCCAGACCCTTGGGTCAACTATTCAGCGTCTCTGAGCCAGGGGTCCCCAATCTCTGGGCTGCGGACTGGTACCTCCCTGTCAGATCAGTGGAGGCATTGGTTTAGAAATAAAGTGCACAATAAATGTAAATGCACTTGAATCATCCTGAAACCACCCCCGCTTCCTGGTCTGTGGGAAAATTGCCTTCCATGGAACTGGTCCCTGGTGCCAAAGAGGTTGGGGACTGCAGCTCTAAGGGGTGGGGTGCTGGCATCAGTGTTTTAGAAGACTGCAGGCGTGTACGCTGGGCGGCCAAGGTGGAGAAGCAGCTATCTCAGCAGACAAACCCTCATGGGGCCACCCTGTGCCTGCTGCCTGGCCTTTAGCCTGCCCCTGTGGGGTCTAGCGGGACGTGGGGATGGACTCGGGGCCCTGCAGGACCAGGGCAGGCCGTGAGCAGGGCTTCCCCACCTCGGCCCCAAGCTGGGGCACTTTGGGGCCCCAAGAGACAGCCTTCATGTCACACAGACAGAAACTGCATTGCGTCCCCGGCAGGCAGAGCCCTCACCTTCTCTCCTCGACCAGAGGGAGAGGCTGCCCCACAAACACGCCCCGCCCAACTCCTGCGGAAGTCAGAGGGATGAGTTAGTAAGAGGGTGGGCCAGGCAGAGGTCTAGTCCCTTCTGAGACTTGGAGACAAAAGTGTTCAGTGTGCCAAGACAGCTGGTCATTTTGGGGCCAAACTGGAGCCCGGGACCAGAAGGAGTGACTGTCGTGGGACCTGGGACTGGCCACCCGGCCGCTCGTTGGCTGCAACACTCTGCCTGAGTGCAAGCCGCCGAGCCTGTTGGAGCCTCAGTTTCCCCACCTCTGAAGCTGAGGTCCGTCTCCAGGGTGCCTCCCAGCTTTCCTGCGTGTATTTGGGTGCATGTACATGCACGTGTGTTGTGTGCTAGCGCATTGATGAGTCTAAGGCAGAAGGGCATACGCGAGGTTCATCAAGCCGGTTTGTCGGGCTTTTGATGAAAGGCTTCTTGGCAATCTGGAGAAGAGGCGTTTTGAGCCGCCTCAGCTTCTGGGGTTCAGGTGTGTGTCCCTGTGAACTGTGTGCGTGCTGTGCAGATACATGAGTTCTGGCCCTTGCTAGTTCTCCGCTGGGACTTAGAGATTCGCCATCACTGTTTACAAGTGAGCAGGTCCAAGGACCCTTGGGGACTAGGGCAGGCCATGAACTGCCCTCCCTTGCCCAGACCATCCCCTGGAGCGGGTGTGGACTCTCCTTGGGCAAGAAAGGCCCATCTTGCTCCTTTCCAGAGTGCAAGCAGAGTGACGCTTCATTCAGAAAGCACCCGCTGGCTGCCATGCGCCATGGGGCAGAAGAGAGGCAAAAGACAGGGTCCCTGACAGCGAGGGGTTCCTGGATCTGCCCTCTCTCAGGCCATGGCACACGTAATCCAGTTGGAAGTTGGGGGGAGAGGGAGAGGTGGGGGAGAGCTTCCAGTTACCAAGAATCAGTAACATGCCAGGCACTCGCTGAAGCATCCTATGTGAGTTTACTCATTTAATCCTTCCAATAACCCTGTAGGTAGCAACAGTTATCATCATTCCCATTATACAGATGAGAAAACTGAGGTACGGAAGGTTACAGAAATCGCCCAGGGTCAGAACTAGTCAGCGGCAGAGCGTGGATGCTCATGCAGACATCCTGGCCTCCCAGCGCTGCAGGGAGACCCCTCAGAGCCCTGATTGGCCAAGTGCCCTCGGTGAAACTGTTGTCGGCCAGGGCCTCGGGCCTCAGGGTCTCCTGGCGCGGAAGAGGTGGGGCTCTTGACCTACTGCCTGGTGGCTGGGCCTGTGGTCCTTGGCGTCATTCCAGCCCCGGTCTCACCTTGAGGTCCGCCGTCCTGCCCGCACGCGTCTCGGCCCCTGCCCCTCCCTGCCCACCTGCATCCCGCCACGGCCCCCGCTCGCCCACCCCAAGCCGGGCCATGGAGCGCCCACGACGGTGAGCGCCCTTCTAATTGCAGCTTCACTCCCAAAGCCACGTTCGGTTATCACAGAGGGTGCAGATCTCACAGCTCAGCCTCCCCGGTCCCAGGCCCTCGGGGCCAGCTCAGGAACGGAGGGAATTAATTACATTTTCCCATCCCCTTCTTTTAAAGTAGGGGAGTGCCGGCAGGTCCCCGGGGAGGGGGCAGTGAGCAAAGGATGTGGAAGGGGGGCTGCTGCTGGGTTCCCGTGGCCCCCACCCCCACAAAGCCTACAAGCCTCTCTCCAGCGGGCGGAAGGCGGGGGCGCGGGGAGGTGAGGCCGGACCCTCATTGATTTAGTCCGGTGGAGGCTGGGACTGATTTAGAGCAGAGGGAGACCAAGGGGGCGGGGGGTGGGGAGGAAGGGACGGCTGTCACTCAGCCTGATGGACAGCCCAGAGATCAGCCTTCAGATAAAACCTTACAGATGTGGAGGTCGGTATTGATTTTGAGTTAGTAACGGTAAGGTACCAAGAAGTAATACATTAGTGAAAGCAAGGTCACTGGGAAAAAAGTAAAACCCACTGGGGGAGAGGCCATAGCATTCTTGACGGGGGTGATTACTGCATCAGATCAGGACTTCCTCAAGTTCAGAAGTTTGCAGGCCCCAGACCTCTGGCTGGGCCCCTAACTGTGGGCCAACGCTTCCTGCTTTCCTGGGTGAAGGGGAACCCGTGGGGGTCTGTGAGCCCGCCCGAGGCGAGGGCCGTGTAGGTCTGTGGAGCTCTGCCCTGCTGGGCTGCCATGGGCCTCTCTCCCCATGCTCTCTGGCTCAGCTTGCTGTGGGGAGGGATCACAGCGAGGGGTGGGGAGACACGGGTTCAAGTCCCAGCTCTGCCACTTCCTGGCGGTGCAATCTCAGGAACTCCTTTTCACATCCCTGTGCCTTGATTTCCCCATCTGCAGAATGGGGATAAAACAGCTCATCTGCCAGAAAAGTCATTCCATGCTCCACCTCTCATTAGAGGGGTCTGACCCCATCAGCTTGGAAGTGCTCATGCCTTGAGACAGGAGGCTGGACGCAGGCGAAGCCCTCTGATCCCCAGACTTCTGGGCACCCTGGACGCGAGCGAGCAGAGGCTGCACACCCCCCATTCACACCCAGCCCAGATGTGGACCTGATTTGACGTCGCAGGGCAAATCCCACTGAACAAATCCCACTACAGGGAAAGCTCCCTGGGCCTAAGTGGATTCTGAGCTGTCTGTTAATGGCCCAGGGTCCAAGCCGCACAAGCCACTGGGCACCACACGAACCGCTGCTGACAGAGCATTCCAGGAAGGTTGGCATCGGCCTCCCTGCTGTGTCTCAGGCCTGCTGGGCGTGTTCCAGCCTTTGCACTTGCTGGCTCTTCTGCCTGGACAACTCTCTGTCCTGTCTTCCCCTGGCCGCTTCTCTCTGGTCTTGCTAGTGAGGTCTTCCCCGACTATGCCATGTGTTTTGTCTTTCTTCCATAGCACTTACCAGTATTGGAAATTAAATGCTTTGTTTCCATCCTCCTGCACTTGACTGGCTGGCAGCTCCTGGAGGTCATGGAGCTGTTACTCTTCATTACTGTATTTCAATGCCTGGCACATATTAGGTGCTCAATAAATATTTGTTAAGTGAACATGCATGTATTGACAGGATTTTCGGAGCTTATAGTTTGTAGGAGGTAGAGTGTAGCCACCTGGGCTGCAGTGATGGATGAAACACAATTCCATTCTGCCCTCAGAGAGCTCATAGCTGAGCCCTATCTCTAGCCTGGCATATAGTAATGCTCTGTGAAGTGTCTTATGAATGAATAAGTGAATGAAGGAAGGAAGGATGTCTTTAGGAAACACTATGTGGTTTGGGACAGCTGGGACCTAAAGTGCAAGGGAGGAAGGAGGGGGGGTTTGGGACAGGTGAGTGGAGGTCCAGTCACACGAAGCTTTGCCCTGTTCATCTGGGAGGTTCCAAAGAGCCACTGATAATTCTAGAGCAACGTAGTCAGATTTGTTGGGCGGCTGTTGCCTTCCAGGATGAGTATGGACCCATGCACACCTTCCAGCCTGTCCTCCAAAGCATCCTTCCTCTCTCCCCAAATACCTCCCCACTTGTCTCCTCCATCCCATCCTTGCTGGGCCTGGCATCTTGGTGATATGTAAAGAGAAGGATTATACCAGAGGCTCATCAGATCTGACGAACCCTCACGAGAGGGTTCCCACCCCACAACGATCCTTTAAAGAAAGGGAAATGGGACCTGTGTGTTTTCCCTGAGCCCCTAAGTTTGTTCTTGAGGCCAGGGCTTCTTGAAGGAGGAGCGGTGTTAGTGTTTATATGGGGTAGACAATGGGAGGGAGGGTGATTTTCTTAATTCGGATGGAAGCGAGATCTAGACTGGGAAACTGACAGGCATCCTAGAAAAGAATCGGGTCTCCTAACCCCAGGGCAGTGTTAGACTCCTGAGTGCCCCCCGGCCCTTGCAGACGCGCCAAACACACACACCCAGCAACTTCCTCAGGCCCAGGACCCCGCCGCAACAGTCAAGAAAGAACAAACCCAGCTCCACCTGTGTTTTTGCCATCTCACTGGGCTGACACCCTGCAAAGTCCCACCCAAAGCTCACCAGCTGCGGTGGAGACAAAGTCCAGCCACAGCAGACCTGGTGCCCTTGACTTCAGCTCTGGGGGTGGGCGAGGAAAGATAGGACAGAGGGGTTGAGAGAGAGGCTGAGAGGCGCATGCTGGGCGCGTTGCGGAAGAGTCAGGGGAGGCTGTGCTCGTGGTATTCTTGAGGAGCCAGGCTCCCCGCGGGCCTGGGATCCCACCCCACTCCCCCAGGGAACCCCCATCTGGAGTGAGAACCCCTATCATGGTCACGTGTCTAAAACCCATCCTTGAGAGTCAGACTTGACATCATCAGGCTAGAGGGGTCAGGCCCTGGCACCCCCGCTGGGAGGTCTGGGGAAGACGCAGCTCTGGGTGGGCCTCGGTTTCTTCATCTGAGAAATGGGCGTCATGACTCTGCATCACACGTCTCTGGAGGGCCCTGCACTGGCAGTCACGCTGAGTCCGTTGCTAAGAGGAGGGAGAGAGAAGGAGGATCAGGGAACCTGGGGCCGCTGATGCCTGAGCACGTCCCGCGTGCAGAGCCCGTCCCGGCCTGCCTGCCCCACTCTGAGGATAGAGGTGGTCATAGGGGTTAAGGGTTAGCATGTGGAGGAACTCAGGATCTGGCCCTGGCCTGAGGATTCCACATCGGTGCCTCCTGCCTAGAGCAGGGATGAGTCAGACCCGAGAAGGTGAAAGTTTTCACGAGGCGTCCAGTCGGCCCAAACGTCATCGCTCCGATGTGCAGAGTCCGCTTTCTCCCCAGGGGGCGGGTGGGCTCATCAGAGAGCACACCGCGTGCCCAGCGTGGGTGGCGGTGTGGCCCTTCGGCTCCGTGCAGAGCAGGCCGTCAGCAAGGCGGGCCTCGCCGGGGCCTGGCACCGCTCCCGTGAAGGGTGGCGCACCAGCAGGCCACCGGGGCCCCCCAGCAGGTCAGGCCCACAAGGACTGCTCCTTCCTCCCCTCCCCCTCCTCTCTGGACTGGCCAGGCCACCCCCGGCCCCTCCCCTCCCCTCCCCTCTCTCAGGCCGTGTAGGGCAGAAGTTCAAAGTCGCGAGTGTAGTAGCATAGCACAGGACTGGGGCGACGCCGGACAGGTCCAGAGTCTTTACCCGTTGTGTCAGAAGATGGGGGCACCCCAGTCTGATGGGGAGACGCAGTTCCTGGGGGAGCCCCCTGTCTGATGGAAGAGACATGATTAGCTGGTCCGTTCATTCATCCGTGCACGTGTGTATTCATGCATTCAGCAGACAAGCACAAGGCGCCCCTCAGGGCCCAGGAACAGAGAGGGGAACTGGGCCGCCCTGCCCTCAAAGCTCTCAGTGCAGGGACGCTCCCGGGGCCAGGATTTAACCAGACAAACCCCTAACCATCTTCCCCACAGAGGCAAGTGAGCCAGGTAAATGGAGGATCGCAAGGCTGCAGGGCCCTCAAGGGAGACACCCCAGCGAGGGCCTGTCCAAGGCCAGCCCGGCATCGCCCCGCGCCCTGCTGGGGGCCCCGCACGCCCGCCCTGCCCGCCCTGCCCTGACGCTCTCTCCCCGCAGGTGATGAGCATCCTGAGCAACCCCAGCGCAGTGCCGCCGCAGCCCCAGGCCGACTTCTCCATCTCGCCACTGCACGGCGGCCTGGACTCCGCCACCTCCATCTCGGCCAGCTGCAGCCAGCGGGCGGACTCCATCAAGCCGGGAGACAGCCTGCCCACCTCGCAGTCGTACTGCCCGCCCACCTACAGCGCCGCTGGCTACAGCGTGGACCCCGTGGCTGGCTACCAGTACGGCCAGTATGGCCAGAGTGAGTGCCTGGTGCCCCAGGCGCCCCCTCCCTGTCCCGACACCCCCCCGACAAGAGCCTCCCACTCACTTGTAGAGAATGGTGAGGGGGTATTGGGTAGGCGTGCCCATTTCACAGGTGAGGAAACTGAGGTCCAGAAAGGCAGAACTGCCGTCCTGACCTCATACAGCCCTGGACCCCTGCACTCACGCTTCTCTTGTCTTGGAGCCTGGCTGTCCGTAGAAACATGATATGGGCCACCGGTATCGTTTAAAATTTCCTCCTCACCACCTTTTACAAGGGGACAAGAGCCTCCCACTCACTTGTAGAGAATGGTGAGGGGGTATTGGGTAGGCGTGCCCATTTCACAGGTGAGGAAACTGAGGTCCAGAAAGGCAGAACTGCCGTCCTGACCTCATACAGCCCTGGACCCCTGCACTCACGCTTCTCTTGTCTTGGAGCCTGGCTGTCCGTAGAAACATGATATGGGCCACCGGTATCGTTTAAAATTTCCTCCTCACCACCTTTTACAAGGGGGATGAGTTTACTAACATCTCTTAGGTAACCCGGGATATCTTAAAAAGATGATCGTTTCGATACGTAATCCACATGACATGATGACTAAGACTTTTTCACGTTCATTTTTTCATAGACTGTCTTTGAAATCCAGAGTGTTTTCCCTCAGTTACTAAGTTTTCGCTGAAACTATGAGACCTGCCTTGGTTTCATGAAAGTTACAACTGGAGGAGGTAGATTCACACCCTCAAGTTGCTCCGAATATTTTGAAAAATTTCTCGGTCACTGAATGTGGCTGATTGCTGCTTAGCGGTGTCCGAGTCTTTGAGGCTCAGGGATGGTGGCCCGCCAGGCTTGTCGTCCGTGGAATTCCCCAGGCAGGAATACTGGAGGGAGTAGGCATTGCCTTCTCCAAGGGGTCTTCCCAACCACTAAATTAAAGCAAATTAGAGGCTTTAAATCTAAGAGAAAATCAGATCGGAAAGTGACCTGCAGCTCCCCGCTTGCAGCAGGCACGTGCTGAGTGCTGGGGAGCCAGGGGGCAGGCCGTGCCCCTTTCTCCTTCTCCCCCGCACCCCCGGGCAGAGCTGTATCTCGAGCCCTCTCCCCCACGCCACCCCAGCTTTGGTTTCCGCAGACCGTGAGGCGGTCTCTGGTGCCCACCCCGAGCGCCACGCTCTTGGCCTCTGGTCTGGAGCAGAGACAGCAGGCCCTCAGACTGGGCCGCCGCCTTCAGCTGCCAGGTGGACGGGGAGCCCGCGGAGCCAGTCCCGACGGCAGGGGTGGGGGTGCTGAGGTCACGTGGCCCCCCGCCCGGCCCCGGCAAAGGCGTCACCTGCTGGTGTCAAACTCATCAGAAGGGCGTGTGGCAGCAGGGTGTGACCTCCGGCCCGGGGCCCTCTCTGCCCCTCCGCAGCCCTGGCCTGGGCCCCGACCTCTGCTTCCTGACCCCGCCCCCGCCCCCACCCCCCCGCAGCCTCGCCTCCACGGCCAAATGCGGGCCAGCTGTGCCGGCCTCCACCTCCCAGCTGTGTTCACGGCCTCCTCCCGCTGGGGCGTGTGTTCATGTACGTGTGTCGAGGTGAGCGCGAGTGTCCGTGTCGAGCACCTTGCTGTGTGCGTCTGTGTCTGTGTGTGTGCTTTGGCACACCCGTGTTAGTGCACACATTCTGTGTCTAGGTGAGCACGCACATGTATGTGGATCCGTGANCGCCCCCACCCCCCCGCAGCCTCGCCTCCACGGCCAAATGCGGGCCAGCTGTGCCGGCCTCCACCTCCCAGCTGTGTTCACGGCCTCCTCCCGCTGGGGCGTGTGTTCATGTACGTGTGTCGAGGTGAGCGCGAGTGTCCGTGTCGAGCACCTTGCTGTGTGCGTCTGTGTCTGTGTGTGTGCTTTGGCACACCCGTGTTAGTGCACACATTCTGTGTCTAGGTGAGCACGCACATGTATGTGGATCCGTGAATGTGTGAGTGAAACAGTGTGTCTGTGCACACGACGGTTTACATGTGTGAGTGTGAATGAGCATACTGTGTGCACGTGGGTTTGTATGTGAATACGTGTACACACTTGGTCATGTGAGTATATGTGGCCATAACATATGCGTATGTGTTGAAACATGCGTTCAGGCGTGATCATGTGGCTCGGTGTGTGTGTGGCTGCCTGTGCGTGTGGCCTGCTGTGCTATGTGGAGTGTGTGTGCAAGTGTGTAAATATGGACTGTGTGTGGCTGCATGTGTAGACATGCGTTTGCCATGTGCGTATGCTGGAGGGAGCATGTGTATTTGGAGTCCATGTGTGTGCAGAGTGTACTTACAGGTGTGGATGTGCTTGAGCGTGGGTACAGGTGTGGCTGTGTGTGCTGGTATCCGGTGTGCATCTGGGTGTGCACTCATGATGTGTGTATAACTGTGTCTGTGTGACTGTGTGTGTGCGCCTGGGAGTCAGAGCTGGCTGTGCATGCGGGCAGGGCGGTGTCTGCAGGGGGGCTGGCGTGACCCCGTGCCCCGGCCTGCGTTCCCGGCACGGAGCAGGACACACATGCTCTTGATAAAGAGTTCAGCGCGGCTCCAGCAGCAGCCACAGCCCCGGCCCCGGGCGGGCGTTAGTCACACCCGGAGCCCATGCCCGACTCCAGGGGCGCCTGCCCAACTCGGAAATAAAATTAACCCTGAAGTCAGCATGGGGGCCACGAGGGAGGGGGGATCAGAAGGGAAAGGGCCCGGGAGGCGAGAAGGGAGTTTTGTTCCCCTTCGCTGGGGAAGAGCTGGCCCGGGTTTCCTCCCTGCCAGCCCCTCACCCCCCAGACCCCCTCACCCTTCCGACCTCCAGCTCCGCCCCCCCAGTCATCCCCCTCCAGGCCCCCCTGCCTCCCTTGGCTCCGCCAGGGGCTGCTCAGAGCTCCTCCTAGGCCACCTCCTCCAGCCCTTCCCTAGGGGTACCCCAGCTCAGACCCCACTCTCTTCCACCCAGCCCACAGAGGTGAGATCCTCTCCTCCACTCAGCCCACAGAGGCTCCCGGGGCACCCTGGGAGAGGACTGAGGGAGAGTCCGCCCCACCACCACCCTGATGTGGGCAAGTCACCCGCCTCTCTGAGCCTCAGTTTTGCCATCTGTGAAATGGGGGCCCAGGGATTCGATGCCATTGTCTCGATGTTTTCCCATGGTACCACCCCCCTTGGCTGTAACGTCCTGGGACAGCCCAGGGACACATGTGGGATTCCCACTGACCACCTCCCCATGTCCAGGGGCAGCTGAATTCACCAGAGTCCATGTGTGACAGCCTCATGCTCTAAGCCACGCTGAGTGTGCCCAGGGCACCTGCCATCTGCCCACCCCTGTCCTGTGCGTGAGTTAGCCCACTGGGCACTGGGTGAAATGCATGTTCTTCATCTCGTGTAACCCTCAAAAACCCCAGGTTACAGACGCAAAAGCTAAGGCTCAGAGAGAGTGGGAAGTTTCCCCATGGTCCCACGGAAAGTGGAGCCTCCGAACTTCAAGCCTAGTTCCCTTTGAGTCAAACCACAAACTTGTGCAAGATGCTGAGGGATGATGGACACCAGCCCTGGGTGTGGAGTCCTGTTCACAAGCTCACACGCATCTGTGCGTGGGCAGAGGTTTACTTCTCTGTGAGTATTCACTACTCTGTGTCTATAATGGCTCCAGGCTATCACTTCACAACACGCACGTGTGTAAAGGAAGGAGAAGCAATCACTTCTCGAGCATCTACTGTGGGTCTGGCACCCCGTCCTCACCGCCACCCCGGTGCAGGGTACTGGGTTATTCCCTCTGGGCAGATGAGGAAAGGGGATCCCAGAGAGGTTGGCTGGGACCACCAGACAGTACCTGTCCGGCGCACAGGGCCACCCCTTTGACCGTGGGGAGTATCACTCTCAGGTGTGCCCGGCCGGGTGGACCAAACCCCAAAGCAGGAGAGTCTGCTGCCTCACCCTGGTCCTCTCCTCTTCCCAGGGACCCCGTCACACCCTGCCCGCTGCTCCCTGCCGCCATCCGTCCATCCGTCTGTCTCTTCCCGTCCCTCAAGGGGGTGGGGGCAGGGGGCAGGGACAGGGCGCACGGCAGATTAATATGGTCCTGGTGTTCCCAGAGGCCAGGGCCGTACTAATGATGGGCTGATAGAACGCAGAAGTGTGAAAAGAATTTTAATAGATCTGACAAGTCTAATAAGAATTTGTGTCTAGAAGGGTCCTCCTCTGGGGCCGCTGACTGACGAGACGCTGACGGCTGAGGTTTGTTTACTGGTTGGCATCGCCACCACCTCTCCTGCCAACTCCTGATTAATCTAATTTGAGACGTTGAGAGCCCAGGCTCGGGCACGAGGCAGAGGAGGGGAGGCTCGGAGAGACAGAGGGACAGGAAGGGCCACTGACAGGCTATAATGAGAAATGTCACAGCCCTGCCCTTGCGGGGCCCCAGCCCCACCCCGGGGAGAGGCAGGCTCTGCGGGATGACGGGTGCCCTTGAAGCTGGCTGAGTCGTCAGTAAAGTTTGGTGTTTCTCGGTGTTTCCTTGGTCGTCTTGACAACAGGGCCTGGGGAAGTCCCTACAGCATGCAGGGCCATGGCTGGTGACAGGGAGAGACTAAAGCGGAAGGGACAGAGTGATCAGAGGCACAAGCAGAGTAAAGTCAGGCTCCTCCAGCCCACATGTGGCTCTGGGCCGGTGGTTCTTCCTGAGCCTCAGTCTCCACATCTGTAAAGTGGGAACAACTGTAGCCTGAAGCATGGGACAGCTGAAAGAATTAGATGAGATATCGTCTGCCTGTCACTTGGCAGTTCCCATCATTGTTATTCAAAGCCAGACTTTTCTGCCACTCCTGCAGGAAGAGCTGGCCCTTAGACAAGTCCCTTACCTGGCCTGGAGTAGAGAATGGGGCCATTCCAGGCTTCGGGTTGTAGGGAGTTCCATACATTCTCAAGTGCTGATTCTGCAGGAGGTGGAGCTGGCAGGGATGGTTAGCAGCTAGCATCAGACTGCCTGCATTTGAATTACGGCTCCACAATTTAAGAACGCTAGGATCTTTCAAGTTACGCAACTCTCAGGGTTGGGCCTCGGTTTTGTCATCCGTGAAATGGGGATGGTAATAATCCCAGCCTCACAGAGGTATTGGGGGAATTAAGTGAGATGATGCACGTAAAATGCTTAGAGTGGGACTGGCATAGAGTCAGCTCTGGGGAAACATCAGCTCTTGCCTGTGCCCCACTTCCTATTACCACTTTGACAACGTGGCCTCCTCTTGGGCAAGACGCGGACCCCAGATAAGACAGACCCCACGTGGTAGAGACGGTGTGGTCACAGCTGCCGGGTCCCCCTGAGACCAGAGATGGGAGGTTTTCTCACCCTCCCCCAGAGTAAGGGCTGGACCCTAGGCAAGGGTAAGGTGGGCCACCACCACTCTGCCCCACCAGCTAGGAGCCTGGAGGCTGAGTAACCTTAGAGGCAGCACCTGGGGGCTCAGCGTGGGAAGCTGAGGGACGTGGAGTCCAGGCCTCCAGTAAGGCCCAGGGCATGCGCATATCCTTTAGGAATCCAGGGAGCCCCCTGTGCCAGGCATCTGAAAGCACATTGCCTCTTTTGGTCCTTAAAGCAGCCCTTGAGGAGGCTGGAATTTGTCCTCCCCGTTTTGCAGACAAGGAGGCAGAGCTGGAGAGAGAGTGTTTTGCCCAAAGCCACGTGAGCAGGAGGTAGTTGGGAGCCTGAGTCGCCCAGTTCACCGTGCCCGTCCTTTTCCCATCAAAGGGCATGCCTTCCTACTGCCCCAGCCTAGGAGCCGTCACCCGTCCAACTCCCTGCACACCAGGCGTGGTGCCGACTGCCGCTGCATACACATTTTCTCATCTAGTCAGTCACCTTTCAACCCAGGTGCTAGTATCACCTTACAGCGGAACTGAGGCTTGGAAAGGTGAGATGGTATGTCCCCAGATCACACACTGAGCGTTGACAGGTGCAGAGTCTGAATGTAGGGCATTTGAGCCCCTAGGCAGTAGGGCTTCCTGGAACTCAGTTACTGATACAGCCCATCTCGGCTCCCTATTTGCCCTCCAGCCACGCCGTCACCCCCCGGCTCCACCCACCCACCCTAGGCAGGGTCCCCCCAACTCTGGGAAGGCATGGAGAGTGTTACCGGGCCCCTCAGTGGGCAGGGGACAGTGAAGGGAGAGCCCTCTCTCCAGCTTCCTCTCACCTCCAGATCGGAGGTTCCCAGAAGGCAGGATCGGCCGGAGCTGCAGATTCTGGCTTGGGAGGCAGCCTGTCTGTGCCTCACGGGGCCTCGGTCACATGCCAGGCAAATCGCCTGGCCCAGGATGGTTTCTGCTGCTGCCCCAGGCAGGCACAACGAGGAGAGTCTGCCAGAGCACAAGCGGGCCACCTGCACATGCCCTGTGCGTGAGCCCGGCTGAGGCGGCGTGAACCTGTGCAGTCCCCTGTGTTCCCCCCACTCACCCCACGCAGGTCCACACACCTCACCCACGTCTGTGCACACATACAAGCACAAGCATTGTTCGTGTCCACCACTCCATCACAGAGAGTCTTGTTCCCACGGTTCACACACACGTGAATATGCGCCCTTAGACTCTCATCCCTCTCCTCTGGGTGGCTGGAACTGCCAAGGCTGCAGGTCTCACTTCCCTGCATTACAGGCTCCTGGCCCTTCCTCCTGCAGGGACCCCTCAGCTCCCTGCCAAAAGCTCCCTTCGTTTTTGAGTAAGAGGTCTTGCTCTTTCTCAGCCGTGAGCTGGGCTTAGGGTCCAGAAAACGCAGAAGCACCTTGCCCCACTACTACCTGGGCACCAGGGGGCTCGCCGGACGTGCCTCAGAACAGGGGTGGATAGAGGCGTGTTGGGGAAAGGGACAGTTCCTCGCTAGACAATGGGATACCCTAGGTACTTTCCTACAGAGCCCATAGGGGAGCTGGGTAAACAGTGTGGTAAGCAAGTATTTGCTGAATGATTGGAAAGAAAGTGAGAGAAAGAATCTTATGAAGAAACTGATGGATAGGTGGGTGGATGGATGAACAGGTGGATGAACAGACAAAAAGTGGATGGGCAGACTGATGGTGAATGGGTGGGCAACAGAGAGAGGGATAAAGACATGGTTGTGGATGGATGGATGGAAGAAGAGACGGGTAGATACAGAGAAGGACGGATGGGTGAATTGAAAGTGGATGGATGGATATGTGGATGGATGAATAGATGTAGGACAGATTGAATTAACAGGCAAAAGAATGTAAATTTCTAGGAGTCTCTCTTTTCTTCCCCAGCTGCTGTTGATTACCTGGCCAAAAATGTGAGCCTGTCCACGCAGCGTCGCATGAAGCTCGGGGAGCACTCGGCTGTGCTGGGACTCCTGCCTGTGGAAACTGGCCAGGCTTACTAGGGCCCCTGGGGCGACTTGCCCCAGCCTGAGTCCCGCCTACCTTACTGATCCCTGAGCCTCCCATCCGCAGTCCCCCCATTGCCCTGGGGTCCCCGGAGGCCAGGGAAGGAGCCCATTCCCTTCCGGTGGCCAGCCCTCTGGAGACAGGCAGCCTGCCCACCGTTCATCTGTGGTTAGGGACCTGGAGTGACCCCCTTGGAGTCTGCCCCTTCGCTCTCCCCACTGGAGGGTCTCTAGTCAACCTGCCCTCTTGCCCCAGCCACATTCTGACATGGCCTCTGTCATCTCAGACCCAGAGACCACAGCTCACCCTGAACAGAGCACCTTGGGCAACCAAAGGAGGGTGCTGTCTGGGATGAGGTCCAGGAGCCCTTTGACCCCAGTGCCCGTGGGTCCCCTGGACAGAGGTGGAGCCCACGGGGCTGATCTCGGTGGAAGTACTGGGAGCCAGCCCTTCTGGTGGGTCTCTGGCTCAGGGCCTGAACCACAGCTCCTCCTCCTTAGTAAAGGAGGGGGGACCTTGCCCCTGGGGTGCTCCCAGGAATCACCCACGAATTCTGAGGACTTCAGGACCTCTCCACACACCTCTGCTGGGTGGAGGGGAAATCTAGCCCAAGCAAGGGGATTGGGAGGACCAGGAAGAAGCTTAGCCGGGGGGGAAGGGCCACATGGGTGGGGCTTATTGGCAGGGGACTGGTCCAGGGTACCAGGACCCAGGCGGGTATTGGGAAGCAGCTTTAGGCTCTAACACTGAAGCCCCGGTTCCAAACTTGCCCGCCCCAGGTGGGGTCTGGGGAGCACAAAGGCCCTCCAGTTTTCTCATTTGCCAAATCAGAGGCAGGGGGAGGAGACCAAGTCTTGAGAACACGTGAGTGAGTGATGAGGCAGGCTCAGGGGAGAGTTTCGTAACTGGGGTTGCTCTGCTTGTGGGCGGCACCTTTGTTACCAAAGGCTTCAGCAGTCTGCCTTCAAGTCCACAGCCCATGGAGCTTCGATTTCTCACAAAACCTCCTTCAGAGACCTGGGCCCATCCCCTGAATGCCCTGCCCTCTAGGAAGTGCGCCTCCATCTGCTCTGGAAAAGGGTTTTTGGGTCATCAGGGACTGCTTGCCCCACAGACAAGACCAGAGTCCCCTTGGCATTTGGGGGGCTGGAGCGGCATGCCCCTGTCCCACCGAGACTGGCTTCTTTCAGTTCTCAGCTGAGATGGCTCTGTCTTCTGACCCAGCACCCCTGGGCCTGGAGATGTGGCCAGTCTTTGAGCCACGGCCCCCGGGAGAGAGGGGCACCAAAGGATCTGGAGAAGAGGGCAAGGTCATCTTCCGTGGCCAGTCCAGTGGCTCTCCCCAACTGCCTTCTCTTTACACGTTGAGACCTTTAGGGAGTGGCTCAGGCCCCTGACTACAGCCTCCTTTGTAACTCTTCCCTTTACCCTTGATCAAAATTGTATTCATCTTCATCTCCACCGTCATAATCTACATGTGGATCACCTGCATCAAGTCCCGCTGGGTCAAAGGCACTCGAGACGGGAGCCACAGCCCTGAATCTGCGCAGACCAGACCAGACTGCTTGGCCCCTCCTGGGCACCTGGCACCACCTCTTTGCTCAAGTCATGCCTCGCCCTCAGCTCACAGGACATTCCCAGAGGGACAGGCTGCCGCTTTGGGAATCAACCTGAGCTCCTCCCTTCTGGGCAGCCGGGTTAGCAAGATACTAGGACAGTTCCCTGCACGGACATCACCTCTGTGATGAACGCTCTCACCTGCTTCCCAGCTTCAGACTCAGTAGTCTCAGGCCTGTCCTGGACCACGACCAAGGTGGCCTGTATCTCTGGTGTTTGAGGAGCCTATGATTAACTGGGGACAAACAGACTCTTTGGTAGCAGTGGACACCCAGACACGTGTGGCCCATCAAGTTCAGCCAAAGTTTCAACGGGAGCATCCAAGGCAGGAGACTGGGCTCTTCAAGCTCTGGACAAAAAGGAAGGATGTGTGTTGTCTGTTGGTGACCGGGTCCGTGTTTTTGTAGCTATCATAGCCAGGAAGCAGTTCTTCCTTGAGCTGAACTACAGTCTTCATCGACAGTCCTTGAACGGTCAGTCTTTCCCTCTGGAAGCCGGTCTCAGCCATCCTCTGCATCTCCTTATACCCTAGGTTTTCCAGGAGCAGCGGGGATCTCAGGCTGGTGACATCAAAACCACCCAGCTTTGTGCCCCCACCCCCAGAAGTTACATTCCAATGCTAGGACCAATCCCAAATATCTGCCTGCGATGGCAAAATGGGTGTAAACCAAATGATTTCTCCTTACGTCCATCTTCTTTGGAGTTCTCCCAAGAGACCATCTTGGTAGAAAGTGGGACTTATTCCCCCAGGGGCCCCACCCTCTTCAGAAAGAAACCCTGACCCTAACAGGTTTTTTCCTGAAACCTAGTGTATTAATGTGTCTAACCAACTCAGTCTGTAAAATTCCATCTGGTGTTGGCAGCTTGCAGCTTCACCAGCAAGATGATACTGGATAAGAATTATAAAGCTTCCAACTCTTGAGGGTTGACCACAGGCTGAGAAAGAAGGTCTGAATCCCAGTGGCAAGGCTGGCCCAGAAACAATCCCGCTCCAGCCCTGTAAATAGAGTCCATAGCAAAATAAAACATGCTTCCTCCAACTTCTCACAAGTAGCTATTGGTCCTACCTATGGGGGCCCCTCTTCTGAACTCATTGTACGTTAGTTGGAAACGTGGTGATGTGCTGTTCGTTTATAGGAAGTTGGCTTTTATAAATATATATATAAATACTAAAAAAAAGGAACGAAAGCTCCCACAGTGCGTGTCGTGCTGGCACCAGGGACCATCTGTAGGGACGTATCTGCATATCGTGTGTTTCAAATCATACATTCCGGGCTCTGTTGGGTTCTTTCATTTATATTGCTTTGTTTTCCACTTGGTGTTTCTCTCTTGCTATGAAAAAAAAAAAAAAGTGACGTGTAAGAACCAAGCTATGTTTTATTTTTTACTTGTATATTTTCCTTGATTTACATTTGCCGTTCTTTTGCCAGAGGAGCATGAAGGAGAGAGATGGGGGGCGTGAAAGAGAAGGAAGGAATAATTGAGAGAGGTTTGCCCAGAAGGAAAACGAGAAGGTCAGACTTTCCATCTGGTCCACCACTGGGTGGGACAAGGCAGATTCGTGACTCTGATCACCCCACTGAAGTCCTGTGCTGCTGGACAGAGAGCAGGCAATGCGTTCCGAGATGTGGATCCAGGAACTTGGGAGGCGCCACGGTGCCCGAAAACCTCATGACGCTCTGGGGCCTGTCTCGGGCTGGTGCTGCCCTCAAGCCCCCCAGCCTGCCCTTCACTGCGGGATGCTCTCTGAGACCAACTGACCTTCTCCTCCCCCTCCCACAGAGGCACCACAACCGAGGCCAGATGGGGGTCCTCCAGCCACCATCCTCAGATGCTCAGAGACATCTGCGCATCGATAAGGCCAATCCCAACCCGGGAACTATCTGCATAGCACTCGATCATTCCTTCTTCCTAGTGACAGCAACTTGGTTGCTTCCGTGTGTGACTCACAGCCATTTTCCTCCATGTGGGAGCGAGTGTGTGTGCATGAGAGTGTGAGTGGGATGTCCGTGTGGGCGTGAAGGTGTGTGTGTAAGTATAATCGCACCATAATTTATTCAGCTATATGGAGTAGTAGAGTAGAAAGAGAAACTGGCATTTGCTTTAACTACCTGCTTGTAAGCGCTTCCTCTGTAACTCAGGCGTAACTGTTAAATATACATTAAAAAAAATTAAAAGCATCTCCAGGGTTCCGTGTACTCAGTTGATCTCCATGTGCGCCTGCCCTTAAACGGGACTGAGGGGCAGTCAAGAAGACCTTTGACCTAATCTAGAGAGTGTGTGTCGAGGGGTAGGAACTCCATTTCTCTTGCGCCCCCACCCCAGGTCTCCCAGTGCTAAGCAGATGCTGGACACACAGCATAAGATTCATCAATGTTTGTTCAGTGGGTGCATCTCTCTGGTGAAACCTCAGTTCTCTTCACCAGGATTTTCCTGCCACTAAACATAGAACCCTCTGTGGTCTCTCCTTGTATCAATATACAGAATTTGCAAGGTGGGAGAGAGCTCACGAGTTTACTTATTGTCTTATTTACTTATTGGGAGAGAGTTGCTGGCAGGTGAATTATTGGAGAGCCTTCAAGAGAAATCCTTGAGGGCAGCAGTCCCCAACCGTTTTGGCACCGGAGACTGATTTCGTGGAAGGCGACTTTTCCACGGAAACTGAGGCAGGGGGAATGGTTTCGGGACGATTCAAGCATATTACATTTGTTGTGCACTTTATTTCTGTTATTATTATATAAGCTGCACCTCAAATCATCAGCCATTAGATCCAGGCAGTTGGGGAGCCCTGCTTAAGGGAGTGAGAGGAGAAGGATGGGGCAGGGGAAGGAGCTGAGCAAAGAGGAGGTTTTACCTGGAGTCTAGTCCCAACCTGGTCCAGCAGAGAGCTCTGGACTGGGAATTGGAGAATAGAGTCAGCCTCACCTTGAGATCGGGGGGTTTTTGCTGCACAGGTCAGTCATTCACTGGCTGCTGGCTGTGCCTGGGGACGGCATGGGAGGGGTGGGTAAAGGGTTTGTGTGGCCAAGCGCCTCTGATTAACGTGGCCCCTGTGGGCTGAGGGCAGTTCTCCAGAGAAAGGAATGGCAGTGAGCCCTCAGCAGCAACTCTCACATCAGTTAGGGGACGGGTGCACCGGCCCCGTCAAAGGGCCTCTGGGCGAGGACTGGCAGCGTCGACTCCACATGCTCCTCTGCCCCTAAGCCCGGCCGCCTGTGCCATTCCAGGCGCTGGCTTACATGGGTCATCTGAGCAGGGAGGGGGCAAGGTGGAGGAGTTTGGGGGAGAAGACATACATGAAGGATTGGTAACACGCACAGAAGGGAAGAATCTGAGTCCACCCAGTCCAGCCAAGTTCTCTTCCCGAGGTCAGAGTGATCAGAAGGCTGCCAGGCACACTTCTCTACGTAGAGCCCCTACAGTGTGGTGAGCTCTATGCCAGCCCCGTAAGGAACCCGGGCAGCTTGTGGCAGAATCAGGGCTCTCAGCCACAGTTCACCCAGGTCTGTCTCCCTGGCTACCTGCCACCCCCACTGTCACTCAGTAACTCAGGAAGATATAGAGGAGAGTCAAGAAACAGTCAAGTTCTACCCTGACCTCTGCATATGACTCATTGTGGGTCATGAGTTTTCTCTCCCCGTAAGACCCTATTTCCGTATATTTTTACAGAAGCAGACTCGATGATATCTAAAGATCTTCCAGGTTACCAGGACAATAAACTGAGCCACAGGCTGGTCTCAAAGCAGCCTGGAGAGTGCCCAGGTGTCTGGGAGCTGTCCATCACCAGTGCTCGGGGAGCAACACAAAGTGCTTGATGTTAGGCGCACGGTGCCAAGTGCCCCAGACCCAGGCCTGCCCTTGGGGGCCCCCAGAGGACCCCTCTTAGGGAGCCTTCTGGGGTCCCACTCAGCACCCTTTGTTTGTACCCCAGCCAGCTGACAGACATAGCCCTGTGCCCAGGCACACACGTACTGTCCAGAATAAAATTAGGGTTCTGTGCCTAAGGGGAAGGGAGGAATGGATATTTATTATTAATAGACAAGTGCATACTGCTCAGCTTCCGCTGCAGCAATGCTGCATAACATAGCCGTCTCTGTGCCTCGCTTGTGAGGCACACATGATGGTGGGTGAGTTTCACAGCCTTTCCTTGAGAAAATTCACTAGCAAAGGAGAGAGTTTGCTGAGACAGGAGATAAATGGAGCCTTGAGATGGGAGGAAACCCAGAACAGAGACTGGGGTTTTTGAGTACGACCCAGTCTGTTGCAAAGTTAAGTCTAGAATGTCTAGTCCTCCCAAGAATGCAGCTTCCACAACTCCATCCCATCCACTCTCCAGGCTGGCACTGACTTACTCTACACAGAGAGTCCCTCCTGGTCCTGATCATGTAAATATCCGGGGCAGGGAGCTGGGACTCACTTGCAAGAGGCGTCAGGAGAGTGCATGCAGGCCTCCGGACACCTCCACTCTCTCCCCTGGAATGAATCAAACGTGCTGTCTCAGGTGAAGCTCCATCCTTGGTTCAAGGTGCCCTCTGTGTGACTGTAGACAAGCTACTCCCCGTCATCCTTCAGGTGGAGATAAAGTCTGTCACACTATAACAAGGCTGGAAGGTAGTAGCAACGACCCAAATCTTGGGGGCTTAAAACACCAAAGGCTTACATTTTTCCTCGTTCAAATTCATGTTCAAGACTCATCATAGTCACCCTAGTAGAGAATGGACATCATCTTGATGTTACTGGTCACTGGTACCAGAAGAAGACAGGTGGCGAATCATGCACTATCTCCTAGAGCTTCCACCGGAGGAGCTTAGGGCACTTCTCCTCACCCTTCATAGACCAAAGCAAGTGCGATGGCCACAGTGAACTTGAAAGGGAGCAGGGAAGCATAGTCTATCCTGTGTCTGGGAGGTGAGAGGTAGAACTGTTGGGGAAAGCCCTCCTGACCACAACATCTGCTGCAGGGGGTTTACGTGAGGATTAAATGAGGGATGAGAAGGTGACGTTTCCTTAGGCACCACCACTGCCCTTCTCTAAGAGGCCGGGAAGGGCAGGGAGTAGCAAGAAAAGGACAGACATAGGCAGTCTCTACGGGAACAGGAGCTCCATCTGTAGAGCTCCGGTGATGGGCCCAGGCACACAGATTTTGTCACATCACCATCATAACAGCCTTGTAAGGTGGGACTCTCACCCTCAATGTTTGGGGAAGAAACAAGGGTCAGAGAGTTGAAGTCACTGGCCCAAGCTCACACTGCTGGTCAGTGGGAAAGACCGAACTCTCCAAAAGAAGGCTTCCACGTCGCACTTTTAAATTAACTTAAAACTTTAATGTGCTGGATAGATGGAGGCGGGGTCTTGTCTGAGGGTGGATATCCAGGGTCTCTACTTCACAGAAACCGAGGAGGGCTGTCTTCCACAGTTTGGCTCAGAGAGCCCACTCGAGGTCGGAGAGCCCTGCAGGGCGGCTCCCCAGCTGGTGACGAGACGCCGTCCAGGCGGCAGCACAGTCGCCCCTCCCGGCGTGCCTGTCGCGCCCACCCTCTGAGGGTGGGAAGTGTTGGCTAGAAATTTGAGCTTGAGAGAGACCAAACACTAACATTTGTGGAGCCTCCTCTGTGCCAGGTGGTCTCCATCCATTGTTTTAGTTAACCTTGCCGACATCCCAGTGAGGTGGGCACTGCAGATCCCACTATTTGGATAAGGAAATGGGCCCCCAGCCAGGAGGGAGGAGAGGAGCAGAGACTCAAACCCAGACCTCGCTGGTCCCAGTAGCCTGCCCGTCATAGCAAACTGCCTCCCCCAAATGGGAACAGGACACTGCATGATCTAGGAGGGCAATGCTTCTTGAAGTGTATCAGCCAGCCGTTGCCACAATAAGCAGCCAGCCAGTGGGATAAGCTGTCTCAAAACCCAGCGGCTTACAGTAAGCACTCACTCTCACCGTCGCAGTCTCGTGGGTTAATGGTGGTTTGACTAATTTAGGCATGGATGGTGCGGCAGACAGGACCCTCTGAAGTTCACTAAGACTCCTACCTCCCGGCGTATATGTCCTGTGTAGTCCCCTGCCATTGAAGGTGGGCAGGATCTGTGAAGGTGAGGAGATGGTCACTGTCTTGATATGGTTATGTCATCTGGCACAGATGACGGGATGGTCACTTATGTGATTACATTACACTAGAGAAGACTACATCCCAGCGGACTTCAGTGGAGTCTCCTGCGGCATTTAAAGAAGCGTGCTGTCAACGTTATGGCAGCCTGGATGGGAGGGGAGTTTGGGGGAGAATGCATACATGTATATATGCGTCTGAGTCCCTTTGCTGTTCCCCTGAAGCTATCACAACATTGTTAATCAGCTATATCTCAATGCACAATAAAAAGATGCTTAAAAAAAAAAAAAAGACGCGAGCTGCTGTCTTATAAGAGGGCCGTTGCTAGGATGTGAGGTCACCCTCTAGGAGATGAGTGACCCTTGACTGACAAGTAACAAGAAAGAGGAGACTTCCGTCCTATAGAAGGGACTGAATTCTGCCAACACCCTGAACAGACTCTTCCCCATCAAGCCTTCAGATGAGATCACAGCCCCTGCAAATACTCTGAATTCAGCCTGGTGAGATCCTCGGTAGAGGAGACCCAGCAATGCTGTACCCAGACTTCTCATCTACAGAAACTGTCAGATAATTAATGAGTTGCCTTAAGTCGCTAAATTTGTAGTAATTTTTTATGCAGCAATAGAAAAGGAAAACAGATGGGCAGCTGGACTTCAGGCTGCAAGTCTGACAATAATTTTTCTGGGAGGACCATGAAGAAAAGAGATTCTGGGCCATGATTACAGGTCACCAGAGTTCTAAGGGCCTTTGGAGGGGGAATCCCATTTCAAGCTTCTTTCCTATCAGATCTACTAACAACCTATTGCCCATGGCAAGTTTCATGGGCAAGCCCAAAGTTAAGAGTTAGGGAAGTCCATTCTGTCCATCTCAGGGCAGGGAAAGGGTATGGATGCCAAATTCTACTACAGGGGAGTACACAAGAGATTTAGGAAAAAAAAAAAAATTATCTGTCTGATTCTACCTCCTCCACTTCTACGGGCATACAAGTGACCGATAAGCAGTTACCTCCACGATGCATTTGAAGTCTGTGAAGCCCTCTTCCTCAGTCCTGAAAATTTACCTCTCGAAGAAAGCCTCCAAAGGAGGAAGGCTGGACTGAGGAGAAAAAGAGTGAGGATTAGGGGATCAAAAAAGTTGATCGCAGTTGTACGCAGTTTGTGGGTCACCAGGAGCAGCTTTGGAAAAATCTGGCTTCGGCAGGAGCATCCCCAGGTAGGACTTAGGTAAGTGTTGGAGTAGGGATGGCTGGATGCCTTGGTTTGGGCTGGGACCACACTTCCTCCTTTTGTGAAGCCAGGCTTGAGAGAAGCCCTTGAGTTGCCCAGGCCATGAGGATGAGCTTTTCCTCTGTGCCAGGGCTTCATATACATAACTGTTCTACTTGTTTAAGAGGGCAGACTCTGAAGTCAGGCATTCTATGTTCCAGTCCTAACCTTGGGTAAGTAGTCTAAACTTCTCTAAAGACTCCGTTTTCTTGTCATTATAAAAATGGCATAATGAAGGTACCAATTCCCCAGGTAGTTATAAAGACTAAATTACACAGTTACCTCCACAATGCATTTGAAGTCTGTGAAGCCCTCTTCCTCAGTCCTGAAAATTTACCTCTCGAAGAAAGCCTCCAAAGGAGGAAGGCTGGACTGAGGAGAAAAAGAGTGAGGATTAGGGGATCAAAAAAGTTGATCGCAGTTGTACGCAGTTTGTGGGTCACCAGGAGCAGCTTTGGAAAAATCTGGCTTCGGCAGGAGCATCCCCAGGTAGGACTTAGGTAAGTGTTGGAGTAGGGATGGCTGGATGCCTTGGTTTGGGCTGGGACCACACTTCCTCCTTTTGTGAAGCCAGGCTTGAGAGAAGCCCTTGAGTTGCCCAGGCCATGAGGATGAGCTTTTCCTCTGTGCCAGGGCTTCATATACATAACTGTTCTACTTGTTTAAGAGGGCAGACTCTGAAGTCAGGCATTCTATGTTCCAGTCCTAACCTTGGGTAAGTAGTCTAAACTTCTCTAAAGACTCCGTTTTCTTGTCATTATAAAAATGGCATAATGAAGGTACCAATTCCCCAGGTAGTTATAAAGACTAAATTACACAGAATAAAGAAATTTATTCATTTTCTTTAGCCTGTGTTTCACAAACTTATGTGACCACAAGATCTTTCACCATGGGAATGCTTATTAATATTATGGGGAGTTTCCTGTAGCTTCCTAGAAGCCAGTGGAAAATGGGAAACCTGATAAGTAACCCAAGTACCAATGTGAATGAGAACTAGAAAGCTTGCTCAAGGAACGTTCTCCCTGATAGCTTCCGAAATAGGACAGTGTGATAAAATGAATAAAAACTCAAGACTAAGCTCCTGAGTACACGTAATGTAATGAATACAAATAGGAAAGTGAAAGTGATTATCACCCAGTCATGTCCAACTCTTTGCAACCCCCAGGCCAGAGTACTGGAGTGGGTAGCCTTTCCCTTCTCCAGGGGATCTTCCCAACCCAGGGATCAAAGTCTCCCACATTGCAGGCAGGTTCTCTACCAGCTGAGCCATATATAAATATAACAAACAATTTTTCTCCTTTTAGGTTCTTTAAAATATATGATTGTTTTTTAAAAGTATTGTTTTATTTGGGAAGTCTCACTCTATGTACACATAACACACACAAGTTGGATTTAGGTCTATCGCTTCATTATTTTCTGTTTATAACTTCATTTTAAATTTCCCTGTTCCTTTCTTCGTGCCTTATCTTGGATTTTTAAAACTATCTTTTATCGCTTTGTTTTAACTTATCTCTTGATTTTCTTTATGCTGTTTTTTGGTTGTTGATCTAGAAATTAAGGGGCTTCTCTCGTGGCTCAGATGGTAAAGAATCCACCTGCAGTGCAGGAGATCCAGGTTTGATGCTTGGGTTGGGAAAGTCTCCTGGAGAAGGGAATGGCTACCCACTCCAGTACTTCTGCATGGAGAATTCCATGGACAGAGGAGCCTGGTGGGCTACAGTCTATGAGGTCACAAAGAGTTGGACATGACTGAGCGACTAACACTTTCACTTTAACGCTTTCTAGGAATTATTAGGTTCTAATTCTTCACAGTCTTCTTAGCATTAATCGTTTACAGCTTCACATAGATGCCTTCAACCCTTGACGTTACAGTTGTGTGTTACACGTGTATACATTGACACTTCCCAGAAAACATAATACGTTTGTAAAAACAAGCATGTGTCTTAAAGAACTTATGAGGAGAGACACGGGCTGTTCTAGTTGCCCAAATATCTGCCATGCCTGCTGCTCTTCCTTTGTTCCTGAAGTTCAGCTTTCTCCCTAGCTCAGTTCCCTTCAGCCAGGACATCCTGCAGTCTTCCTTTGAGAGCATGTCTGCTGGTTAAGACTTCTCTGAGTTTCCCTCCATTTAAGAACATCTGTAGTTCATCTTCGTTTCTGAAGGCCATGTTCGCTAGGTATAGAATTCTGGCTTGGTGGAAATTTTCTTTCTGAAAAGGTGGTGTCTTGACGTCTTCTGGTCTGTGGTTTCTAAGGACGTCACGGTTCCTGAAATTTCTGTTGCCATTTATGTAACATGCAGCTCTGCTATGACTGCCTTAATGACTTTTACCTTTTATTTGCAGAAGTTTGATTAAGTTTGTATTTATACCTGGTTTTCTTTCTTTTTTTTTTTAATTAGAGTGTAGTTGCTTTACAATGGTGTGTTCGCTTCTGCTGTGCAGCAATGTGAATCAGCTATAGGTATGCATATATTCCTTATTTTTAAAATTTCCTTTCCATTTGGGTCACCGCAGAGCACTGGGTAGAGTCTCCTATGCTACACGGTGGGTTCCCACCGTCCCCTACTTTGTGAGTAGTAGTGCATGCGCATTAATTCCAGTCTCCCAATTCATCCCACCCCCAGCAGCAATGTGAATCAGCTATAGGTATGCATATATTCCTTATTTTTAAAATTTCCTTTCCATTTGGGTCACCGCAGAGCACTGGGTAGAGTCTCCTATGCTACACGGTGGGTTCCCACCGTCCCCTACTTTGTGAGTAGTAGTGCATGCGCATTAATTCCAGTCTCCCAATTCATCCCACCCCCTTGCCCCTTGGTGTCCCTGTGCTTCTTCTGCACGTCTGTGGCTCGCTTTCTGCTCTGCAAATAGGCTCATCTGCGACTGTGCCTGCCTGTCTTTGGGCTTACCCTCTGTGGGGCTTACTAACCTCTTGAACTTGTAAATGTCTGCTTTCTCACTTAAGTTTGGGAATCTTTCAGGCATTATATTTTATTTATTATTTATCCGATTATCTCTTACTCCTCTCATTCAGAGATTCCAATGATAGAAATAGTAGATCTTTTCTTATTGCCCCACAGGTCATCAAGGTTCTGTTAATTAAAAAAAATTTTTTTCTCTGCTCTTTGGAGTAGGTAATTTCTATTGATCTGTTCTCATGTCAATGACTGCTTTCTCTGTTATGTTTATTCTGCTATTAAACTCACCTAGTGACTTTAAAACATTTTTTCTCCTGTTGAATGTTTCAGTTATAAAATTTCCATTGGGTTGTCTCTTGTAGTTTCTATTTCTCTGCTAAGAATTTCTGCCTTCCCTTTTATTTGAAGAATGTTCACTTCACCTCATGGGGTATGATTATAAATATAAAGTCTTTAATAATTCCAATACCTGGGTCATCTCAGAGTTAGCATCTGTTGATTATCTTTCCACTTGAGAATTGGTTTATCTTGTCCCATTGGTTTATGTTTCTGTTTTTGTGCCAGTACCACACTGTCTTCATGACTGTAGCTTTGTACTATAATCTGAAGTCAGGAAGGTTGATTCTTCAAGCTCCATTCTTATTTCTCAAGACTGCTTTGGCTATTCAGTGTCTTTTGTGTTTCCACAGGAATTGTGAATTTTTTTTGTTCTGCTTCTGTGAAAATTGTCTTTGGTAATTTGATGGATATCATGTTGAATCTGTAGATTGTGTTTGGTAGTACAGTCATTTTCACAATGCTGATTCTTCTTACCAAGGAACATGGAATATCTCTCCATCTGTTTATGTCATCTTTGGTTTCTTTCATTAGTGTCTTATAAATTTCTGTGTACAGTTCTTTGGTCTCCTTAGGTAAGTTTATTCCTATATATTTAATTCTTTTTGTGGCAATGGTGAATACGATTAATTCATTAATTTCTCTCTCTCTGATTTTTTACTGCTAGTCTATAGAAATGCAAGTGATTTCTGTGTATTGATTTTGTATCCAGCAACTTTGCTAAATTCACTGATTCATTTCAGTTCGGTTCAGTCCATTTGCTCAGTTGTGTCTGACTCTTTGCGACCCCATGGACTGCAGCATGCCAGGCCTCCCTGTCCATCACCAAGTCCTGGAGTTTGCTCAGACTCATGCCTATTGAGTCAGTGATGCCACCCAACCATCTCACCCTCTGTTGTCCCCTTCTCCTCCTGCCTTCAATCTTTCTCAGCATCAGGGTCTTTTCCAAGGAGTCAGTTCTTCACATCAGGTGGCCAAAGTATTAGAGTTTCAGCTTCAACATCAGTCCTTCCAATGAATGTTCAGAACTGATTTCCTTTAGGAATGCCTGGTTGGATCTCCTTGCAGTCCAAGGGACTCTCAAGAGTCTTCTCCAACACCACAGTTCAAAAGCATCAATTCTTTGGCACTCAGCTTTCTTTATAGTCCAACTCTCACATCCATACATGACTACTGGAAGTATATACCATAGCTTTGACTAGATGGACCTTTGCTGGCAAAGTAATGTCTCTGCTTTTTAATATGCTGTCTAAGTCGGTCATAGTTTTCCTTCCAAGGAATAAGCGTCTTTTAATTTCATGGCCTCAGTCACCATCTGCAGTCATTTTGGAGACCCAAAAAGGAAAGTCTGTTACTGTTTCCACATTTATTTGCTATGAAGTGATGGGACCAGATGCCATGATCTTGGTTTTCTGAATGTTGAGTTTTAAGCCAACTTTTCACTCTCCTCTTTCACTTTCATCAAGAGGCTCTTTAGTTCTTCACTTTCTGCCGTAGTATAATGTTATCTGTATATCTGAGGTTATTGATATTTCTCCCAACAATCTTGACTCCAGCTTGTGCCTCATCCAGTCCAGTATTTCTCATAATAAACTCTACATATAAGTTAAATAGGCAGGGTGACAATATACAGCCTTGATGTACTCTTTTTCATATTTGGAACCAGTCTGTTGTTCCATGTCCAGTTCTAACTGTTGCTTCTTGACCTGCATACAGATTTCTCAGGAGGCAGGACAGGTGGTCTGGTATTCCCATCTCTTGAATTTTCCATAGTTTGTTGTGATCCACACAGTCAACGGCTTTGGCATAGTCTATAAAGCAGAAGTCGATGGTTTTCTAGAACTCTCTTGCATTTTCTATGATCCAATGTATGTTGGCAATTTGATCTCCGATTCCTCTGCCTTTTCTAAATCCAGCCTGAACATCTGGAAGTTCATGGTTCTTTGGGATTAGAATGAAAACTGACCCTTTCCAGCCCTGTGGCCACTGCTGAGTTTTCCAAATTTGCTGGCATATTGACTGTAGCACTTTCATGGCATCATCGGTTAGGATTTGAAATAGCTCAACTGGAATTACGTCACCTCCACTAGCTTTGCTTGTAGTGATGTTTCTTAAGGCCCAATTGACTTCACATTCCCGGATGTCTGGCTCTAGGTGAGTGATCACACCATTGTGATTATCTGGGTCATGAAGATCTTTTTTGTACAGTCCTTCTGTGTATTCTTGGCACCTCTTCTTAATATATTCTGCTTCTGTTAGGTCCATACCATTTCTGTCCTTTATTGGGCCCATCTTTGCATGACATGTTCCCTTTGTATCTCTAATTTTCTTGAAGAAATACCTAGTCTTTCCCATTCTATTGTTTTCCTCTATTTCTTTGCACTGATCACTGAGGGAGGCTTTCTTATCGCTCCTTGCTATTCTTTGGAACTCTGCATTCAAATGGGTATATCTTTCCTTTTCTCCTTCGCCTTTCACTTGTATTCTTTTCTCAGCCATTTGTAAGGCCTCCTCAGACAACCATTTTGCCTTTTTGCACTTCTTTTTCTTGGGGATGGTCTTGCTCCCTGCCTCCTGTACAACGTCACAAACCCCTGTCCATAGTTCTTCAGGCACTCTGTCTATCAGATCTAATCCCTTGAATCTATTTGTCACTTCCACTGTATAATTGTAAGGGATTTGATTTAGGTCATACTTGAATGGTCTAGTCATTTT
>SJYX01023632.1:183293-204138 GCA_006410675.1 Oreotragus oreotragus
CGTCTCCGCTGGGGCTTGGCCCTCCCGGTCCCCCGGGTCCTCGTCTCCGCTGGGGCTTGGCCCTCCCGGTCCCCCGGGTCCTCGTCTCCGCTGGGGCGTGGCCCTCCCGGTCCCCCGGGTCCTCGTCTCCGCTGGGGCGTGGCCCTCCCGCTCCCCCGGGTCCTCGTCTCCGCTGGGGCGTGGCCCTCCCGCTCCCCCGGGTCCTCGTCTCCGCTGGGGCGTGGCCCTCCCGCTCCCCCGGGTCCTCGTCTCCGCTGGGGCGTGGCCCTCCCGCTCCCCCGGGTCCTCGTCTCCGCTGGGGCGTGGCCCTCCCGCTCCCCCGGGTCCTCGTCTCCGCTGGGGCGTGGCCCTCCCGCTCCCCCGGGTCCTCGTCTCCGCTGGGGCGTGGCCCTCCCGCTCCCCCGGGTCCTCGTCTCCGCTGGGGCGTGGCCCTCCCGCTCCCCCGGGTCCTCGTCTCCGCTGGGGCGTGGCCCTCCCGCTCCCCCGGGTCCTCGTCTCCGCTGGGGCGTGGCCCTCCCGCTCCCCCGGGTCCTCGTCTCCGCTGGGGCGTGGCCCTCCCGCTCCCCCGGGTCCTCGTCTCCGCTGGGGCGTGGCCCTCCCGCTCCCCCGGGTCCTCGTCTCCGCTGGGGCGTGGCCCTCCCGCTCCCCCGGGTCCTCGTCTCCGCTGGGGCGTGGCCCTCCCGCTCCCCCGGGTCCTCGTCTCCGCTGGGGCGTGGCCCTCCCGCTCCCCCGGGTCCTCGTCTCCGCTGGGGCGTGGCCCTCCCGCTCCCCCGGGTCCTCGTCTCCGCTGGGGCGTGGCCCTCCCGCTCCCCCGGGTCCTCGTCTCCGCTGGGGCGTGGCCCTCCCGCTCCCCCGGGTCCTCGTCTCCGCTGGGGCGTGGCCCTCCCGCTCCCCCGGGTCCTCGTCTCCGCTGGGGCGTGGCCCTCCCGCTCCCCCGGGTCCTCGTCTCCGCTGGGGCGTGGCCCTCCCGCTCCCCCGGGTCCTCGTCTCCGCTGGGGCGTGGCCCTCCCGCTCCCCCGGGTCCTCGTCTCCGCTGGGGCGTGGCCCTCCCGCTCCCCCGGGTCCTCGTCTCCGCTGGGGCGTGGCCCTCCCGCTCCCCCGGGTCCTCGTCTCCGCTGGGGCGTGGCCCTCCCGCTCCCCCGGGTCCTCGTCTCCGCTGGGGCGTGGCCCTCCCGCTCCCCCGGGTCCTCGTCTCCGCTGGGGCGTGGCCCTCCCGCTCCCCCGGGTCCTCGTCTCCGCTGGGGCGTGGCCCTCCCGCTCCCCCGGGTCCTCGTCTCCGCTGGGGCGTGGCCCTCCCGCTCCCCCGGGTCCTCGTCTCCGCTGGGGCGTGGCCCTCCCGCTCCCCCGGGTCCTCGTCTCCGCTGGGGCGTGGCCCTCCCGCTCCCCCGGGTCCTCGTCTCCGCTGGGGCGTGGCCCTCCCGCTCCCCCGGGTCCTCGTCTCCGCTGGGGCCTGGCCCTCCCGCTCCCCCGGGTCCTCGTCTCCGCTGGGGCGTGGCCCTCCCGCTCCCCCGGGTCCTCGTCTCCGCCGGGGCGTGGCCCTCCCGCTCCCCCGGCTGCTGTCCTTGGGCCGTGGGTCTTATCCGCTGTGTGTGCTCACCTGACCCTCACGTCTGTCTCCTCCAGCCGCGTCCTGCCTTTCCCTCCTTGGGCGGAACTCTGCCTTGTGCACAGGCCACCCTGGGCTAGTCAAGAGCCAGGCCCGGCCCTTCTGCCTGCAGCGAGGCCGTCCTCCTGGCTCTCTCTGAGAGGTACAAGGGGCCTGAGCAGAAACGGGGATGCCAGGATGCTTAGAGGCCCCGGCTTCTTCTCCGTACTCTTGCCTCTGTTTTCCAAGCACTTTCACTTGCTTCAGCTGGGTCCCGTCTTGTAGCTGCTCTGTGTGGAGGAGCTCACACGTTCAGCAGGTCACAGAGGAAGTGACCAGGCATTCCAGGCCAGCGCAGGAAATTGCCAAGCAATTCCAGACCCATTGCCCTGCCGCCCAGCTGATATCTCCTGGCCCTTGGTGAGCTTCGACCACATCCTCTCTCTCTGACCTGTCCTACCTCATCGTCCACCCTCTCACCTGCCTCTTGACCTCAGGGCCAGGTGAAAACCAGATCATGTTCCAGCTCAGAAAGCAAAACAGGCTGTTCCAGTGGAAAGAAAACAGCTTTCAGGGTCAAGCATTCAGTGTTTCAGAACCTAACTGCCATCTCCTTCTTGCTCTCTGATCTTCACCAAACAGAGGTTTTTGTGCCTCTGTTTTCTCCCTGGAAGTTGGAGGTAACGACACGTCTCCTGCATAGAGGCGGTGAGAACTGACTTTGAGAGCACGTGGCAGGATTTCAGCAGGTGTGAATTTCCGCCTTCTCCTGCAGAGGCTCCCAGCTTGCTGAGGGATTTTAAGATATTAAAAGAAAAATTCTTCCGGCTCATCAAGAAACCCCAAGCCCTTTAATGTCTATCCCTGAGAAACATGTTGGTATTTGGGGCTGAGTTAAGTTACTCTGCTGACGCAGACATCAGGGTATTGAAAGATGAATACCAGGGAGGCAGTGGTAGGAGCTGAGGGGAAGCAGGAAGGAAAGTTTATATATTATAAATTATCACAAACTATCACTATAAATAGAATAATGTTTATTAAGTATCTACTCTCTGTTACAGGCGCTAGGGAAGAGTCATTAGCTCATTTAATCTTCACACCAATATTAACTCCGCTTAACAGATGGAAAACCTGCATAACAGAGAGGGTAGGCTTTTTGCCCAAGCTCACACAGTTGGAAGTGGCAGAGCTCAAAACTCTGGCTCCTAAGCTGGTGCTCTGTGGCAACCTGGGGGATGGGTGCAGAGAAAGGTCAGGGGGTGCAGGAGGGACAGGACAAGTGTGTGTCTACGGCCGAGTCACACTGATGTGCGGGGAAACGTCACAATATCATAATCATCCTCCAATTATAATAGTTAAAAAAATGGTAAACTGCCATAGTGTTGTAGGTAGACCAGATGACCATCTTTTCCCTCCTGTTTATCTTTCTCAGCAAAAGGGTACTGCCAAATAAGATATGCCCCAGGAGCCAAAGGCGTGCCAACAGCTAGTGGGCGGCAAACGACAGGCACACAGTTAGCGTTATTCCAAGGCAGAATTCACTGATGCCAAGTAGAGGAGAAAGACTTACCCAGCACTCTGCTCAGACCGCGCCCCAGGGAGCAGTGAAACAGCGGGGGTGGGGAGACAGGGAGAAGGGCATGATCAGGAGCTCAGGTTCCACCTGAGACTCTGCAGCGCCGCCCCCACATCCCGCCCCCACCCCCGCCGTGTGGTTTGACCAGATCTCTTGCTGTCTCTGAACCTCCTCGTCTTCACCTATAGAATGAAGGTTTGGGCTGAAATCAATGGTCTGCCCATATTTCCACAAGCCTCCCAAGAAAGGGAAGAGAGTCCATGAATGCTGTGCCCAGGGCACTGAGGACAAAATAGCCCCAAACAGCCCACCCCAAACCAGCATTCTTTTAAATGGTCAATTTTTTTAAATCTTAAAAACACTCTAATTTTGAATTCTGTTCCCACACGCATGCTATAGCATGCATATAAATATGATGCCAGTTTGGTTCTGAATTTTCCTTTTCACAATTCTAAAAGCACTACCACCAATCTGCCAAAAATGATACTGCCTTTTTTTCCTGTGGCTTTGTCCACCTACAGATTCGGCGCAAGACCGGATCCTCCTTCACAAGCCCTTCCAAAACTGACGTTCTTATAGTGCAGTGTTCTATCAGTTATTATAATCTCCACACGTTCTAACATTGAGTTATTTTAATATCCTAACATTATAAGATTGTCACCCTTGATGATGACATTATTCTAACATGCAGGCATTGCCTCACTCCAACATTCAGTCTATCTGGTCTCCACTGAAGCCCTGTAATCTTCAACTCCCCTGTATCTGATTCTCTCATAGACAGGAGGATGGCCAGACTCTGGGGATGAGGGAGGCAGGCAACCAATCCCATGAACAAGCCCTGGAGAACCTTCTGGTGGGTACCCAGGTAATATCAGCCTCCACGAGGAGAAGGGCAAAGGACCAAAGGAATTTCTCAAAGTCCGAAGAACTTCAAGCCTAAACGTGTCCAGTGACTAAGAACGGCCGAGAGGCTGCCCGGGAAAGCTCCGCCCATCGTCTCCTGCCGCCCAAGGAGGGTCCCTCTGCTCATTCGCCGGCCCCTGCTCCTCCCCGTTTTCTGTGAAGCGGGGGTGGGGGTGGTGGATGGTCTCCCAGGGTCCCACCTGCCCAGATGCGCGGAGACGTGAGCACGGCTTCTTCTAAGCAGAGGATTCCGGGCTGCTGGTCGCAAAAGAATCCGATGAGTCCATTTGCGGCGCTGTGGATGCACCGAGAGACCGTGACGCTGAGTGAGGTCAGACAGATAAACACCAGGCGATGTTCATATTTTGCTCGTATCCGGAGAGGGTGATGGCGGCCCACTCCAGTGCTCTTGCCTGGAAATCCCAGGGACGGAGGAGCCTGGTGGGCTGCCGTCTATGGGATCACGAAGAGTCGGACTCGACTGAGCGACTTCCCTTTCCCTTTTCACTTTCATGCATTGGAGAAGGAAATGGCAGCCCACTCCAGTGCTCTTGCCTGGAGAATCACAGGGACGGAGGCGCCTGGTGGGCTGCCGTCTATGGGGTCACACAGAGTCGGACACGACTGAGGCGACTTAGCAGCAGCAGCAGATGCAGAATCCAAAATATGATACAAATAAACCTATTTACCAAACAGACTCACAAAACTTAAAAACAAATTGACGGGCATCAAAGGGGAGTGGGGGCACAGGAGGGGTGAATTAAGAGTGCGGGGCTAACAGATGCAAGCCACGGTGTTCCAAATAGATAAACAACGCGGTCCTACTGTATACCTCAGAGAACCATACTCAATATCTTGTAACAAATCACGATGGGAAAGAATGTGAAAATATATATGTTTGTGCATAACTGAATCAGTGTGCTGTGCACCAGAAATTAACACCACATTGTAAATCAACAAGGCTTCAATTAAGAAAATGATAGCAAACAGAAGGTTCTAGTTTCAACAGGACACTCTAGTCACAGTATCCACAACCCTCATCTCCTGGCGGAGCAATTGGGACTGAACGATAATACTTATTTTCATAATTAATATATTTGTCAAAGCAGCCACCATTTATTGACCCCCGTATGCATAAGAACTAAGACCCTGACACTCATGACCTTACTTAGTCCTGGCCACCTCTCAGCAGGCAGATGCTGGGGTGTCCCCTTTGTAGATGTGCACGGAGGTTCCACTTAGGCGGCTCGCTCAAGGGCCAGTGACACAGCTGGGACTGAAACCCTGGTCCCCTGACCTTCACGACCTCTAGGCTCGCTCATTAAGTGGGAGCCTGGCAAACACCAACTGGATCACCGCATCTAAGGAAGCATGCTCCTCTCTCCACTGCCACAAGGAGATATGTGGATGCCCTTTAGTTATTCACCGTGGAAAGATCTCCAAGGCCTTCCATTAGGTTAAAAATACACAGAACAAGGCATGCGTGTATGATAGATCACCATTTGCGTGTGTATGGAGAGGAAAGCTAGAACATATAGGAAACCATCTCGGGCAGCCACATGAAAAGCTGGTTACACAGGTTGCCACGTAGAAGGGGCAACAGGGAGAGAGATGTCCTGTCCTTTTGAAGTTTGAATTAGGTGGATGTCTGAGTCAACAGCTAAAATTTCTGATACTTAAGGAAAACGAAGAACGTACGGGTCTTGAAAGCACAGGCACGCTGTCATCACCAGCCACGCGCTGGACCGAACAGGCTCTGAACTGTCTCTTCTGAGGAGCGTTGGGGCTTCACAGGAGTGGGTTTGCATTTCATCGCTGTGGTTGCCTGAAAACCTTATGTGGACCATTGGGCGGTTCTTTAAAGGAGCCTGAGTTAGTGAGGCCCTCGGAGCTCCTAGGGCAGGTGAGTATCTGATGGTCAAGGTTTGAACTACAGAAGATAGGAGGAGAGAGAGAAACTCCAAAAGCTTAAGAACTCTGGACCAAAAAAAAGAGGAATTTATTAATTCAGCAGCTTTTACATGTGCTCTTACTATATCCCAGAGTTGCCCTGGGCACTGAGGCACAGCAGGAGGGTGCAGCCGCGGTTCCTGACCTCAGAGGGCTCCTGCTGCAGTAAGCGGAGACAGAGAGTGAGTAACCGAGCAAGTGAAGATTAACAATAATAACTGCAGGTGTGCTAAACATGGTAAAAAAAAGAAGCAGAGGGCTCTGGGAAGGGATGAGAGGGCTGCACTGGGAGCCTCTGAGGAGCCTGTACTTATAGATCCCTGAACACTGCAGAGAAGACAGCCACCTGGGGAAAGGCATTCTGGGCAGAAAGAATGGGAAGTGCAAAGGCCCTGCGGTAGAAAAGGCTTGGCATGACACGTCCCCTTGAGTCTGGAGCAGAGCGAGGCCAGGGTTCCACATCAGCCTTTTTACAGGAGGAGGAGAACTGTTTTGTCTTTAAATACACAAGCTAACACTTAATTCATTTTTCCATAATAATTCACACAAGACAAGGCGACAGAGATCCTTTCATTCACTACTGAAATTCGTCTCCTTGCCCAAGTCCGTGCCCATTATGACTTTGGTGTTCACTCTTCCAGATTACTAAGCATTCCACATAATTTTTAAAATAATGTTTTAAAATGTCTTTACTTTTAAAAATAAGTAAAGCACCGGGTCGTCACTGAGGCACGTGGGGTTTCTCCAGTTGCGGCGCACAGGCTTCTCGTTGCAGAAGTTTCTCTATTGCAGAGCGCGGGCTCGAGAGCGTGGGCTCCAGCAGTTGCAGCGGGCAGACTCTGCTGCAGCATGTGGAATCTTCCTGGACCAGGGATTGAACCCACGTCCCCTGCATTGTTGGGCAGATTCCTAACCCTAGACCACCAGGGAAGTCTGGCATTCAACATGTACACACAGAGATGCAGTTTGGGGAGGGTGATTACACGGGATCTCATCGTCCGTATTTTCCTGCCTGTCTCACTACCTATATTTGAAAGATCTTCATTTCTTAGTCCCTGTAAGTCTAATGCATCTTTTAAAATTCACTCCTAGTCTTTACTCCACAAGCATTTATTAAACACCCACTGAAAGCCGGCCACCGTACGGAGATTAATAAGACCCAGACTCTGCTCTCAAGGAACTTACGTCTTAGGCGAGAAGCCAGAAATCAAGTGTATGTAAGAGCCCAGGAACCGAGCGCTTGGAGGGAAGAATCAGAGCGTGTGGTGGCGGGGAGACGGGTGCGGAGGGCAGCGAAGACGACCAGGCTGTGAGTGGAGAACCGTCACTCACCGGAGTGGGAAGGTGGGCAGGCAGGGGCAATTCCAGGTAAAGAGCGAAAAACACTCCAGAGACCACAGCCTGTGCAAAGGAATGGGGATGCGGAAAAGAACAGGTTCAGAGAGTCATAGTAGTGCAGTCTGGCTGCTGGGCCTGGTACATGGAAGGAAGGAGAAGCAGGGAAGACTTGGGGAGGTGGACAGGGCCCGGGGGGCGTGGACAGGACACGGGAGATGTGTATAAGAGACAGGTATCTGATTCTCTCATAGACAGGAGGATGGCCAGACTCTGGGGATGAGGGAGGCAGGCAACCAATCCCATGAACAAGCCCTGGAGAACCTTCTGGTGGGTACCCAGGTAATATCAGCCTCCACGAGGAGAAGGGCAAAGGACCAAAGGAATTTCTCAAAGTCCGAAGAACTTCAAGCCTAAACGTGTCCAGTGACTAAGAACGGCCGAGAGGCTGCCCGGGAAAGCTCCGCCCATCGTCTCCTGCCGCCCAAGGAGGGTCCCTCTGCTCATTCGCCGGCCCCTGCTCCTCCCCGTTTTCTGTGAAGCGGGGGTGGGGGTGGTGGATGGTCTCCCAGGGTCCCACCTGCCCAGATGCGCGGAGACGTGAGCACGGCTTCTTCTAAGCAGAGGATTCCGGGCTGCTGGTCGCAAAAGAATCCGATGAGTCCATTTGCGGCGCTGTGGATGCACCGAGAGACCGTGACGCTGAGTGAGGTCAGACAGATAAACACCAGGCGATGTTCATATTTTGCTCGTATCCGGAGAGGGTGATGGCGGCCCACTCCAGTGCTCTTGCCTGGAAATCCCAGGGACGGAGGAGCCTGGTGGGCTGCCGTCTATGGGATCACGAAGAGTCGGACTCGACTGAGCGACTTCCCTTTCCCTTTTCACTTTCATGCATTGGAGAAGGAAATGGCAGCCCACTCCAGTGCTCTTGCCTGGAGAATCACAGGGACGGAGGCGCCTGGTGGGCTGCCGTCTATGGGGTCGCACAGAGTCGGACACGACTGAGGCGACTTAGCAGCAGCAGCAGATGCAGAATCCAAAATATGATACAAATAAACCTATTTACCAAACAGACTCACAAAACTTAAAAACAAATTGACGGGCATCAAAGGGGAGTGGGGGCACAGGAGGGGTGAATTAAGAGTGCGGGGCTAACAGATGCAAGCCACGGTGTTCCAAATAGATAAACAACGCGGTCCTACTGTATACCTCAGAGAACCATACTCAATATCTTGTAACAAATCACGATGGGAAAGAATGTGAAAATATATATGTTTGTGCATAACTGAATCAGTGTGCTGTGCACCAGAAATTAACACCACATTGTAAATCAACAAGGCTTCAATTAAGAAAATGATAGCAAACAGAAGGTTCTAGTTTCAACAGGACACTCTACTCACAGTATCCACAACCCTCATCTCCTGGCGGAGCAATTGGGACTGAACGATAATACTTATTTTCATAATTAATATATTTGTCAAAGCAGCCACCATTTATTGACCCCCGTATGCATAAGAACTAAGACCCTGACACTCATGACCTTACTTAGTCCTGGCCACCTCTCAGCAGGCAGATGCTGGGGTGTCCCCTTTGTAGATGTGCACGGAGGTTCCACTTAGGCGGCTCGCTCAAGGGCCAGTGACACAGCTGGGACTGAAACCCTGGTCCCCTGACCTTCACGACCTCTAGGCTCTCTGTTCTAAGCTTTGCTCATCTTAGCATCTTTAATTCTTGCAATCATCCTAGAAACGGGTATTGCTCTCTCTGTCTTAAATATGGGAAAATGAGGCCCAGAGAGGTTAAGAAACTCAGAGTACGGGTGCTTTGAATCGCTTTCTTTCGCCAGGTCACACATGACGGGCCAGGGTTGGTATGTTGATGGCTGCCAGGCATTTGTCCATGTATGACAGAGGCGGGCTGGCGCCAGACCCCTCTTAAAGAGCAGAGTACACGCCATGCAATGGGGATGAGCTGAGGGATACATCTGGGCAGGGCGTCTCTCTGCAGGGACCTTGTGTGGCCAAAAGCCGCTGATTCCAGACCAGAGAAGAGCACAGTCAGTAATCCTGGAGCCCCTGGGAGCAGGGATCTTGAGGAGAGGGTTGTCGTCGTTGTTCAGGCGCACAGTCGTGTCCGAATCTTTGCCACCCCGTGGACTGTAGCACACCAGGCTTGCCTGTCCATCACCATCTACCGGAGCTCGCTCAAACTCACGTCCATTGAGTCGGAGATGCCATCCAACCATCTCATCCTCTGCAGTCCCCTAGAGGAAGGGGCTTGTTAAAGGACGCCTCTGGGGAACTGTGGACAAGAAGGGCCTGGAGCCAGGAAGAGGAGGAGGAGTGTGTGGGTCTGTGGTTCTGCTCGAGTTCCCAGCAAGCATCACCAGGAGGGCATGTCAAAACGCAGACGGCTGGGCCCCACCTCCAGGCCTGGAGATTCAGCAGGTCAAGGGCAGAGCTGGGCAATGTGCATCTCTAACCCATTCCCAGCTACTGCCAACCTCTCTGAGCATCCCTGATCCAGATAAGAGGAGAGCAGACTCGTGAAGGCCCTGGTGTGGTGCCAGACCCCCGAGAGGCCTTCGGTCATGTAACTATTCTATTTCCAAGGAGCAATTTGCGGCACAGAGAGGCTGAGGGACCCAAAGTTCAGTCTCCCACCCTGTCCCCCGGCATCTCCCACGGGGAGTCTGGGAAGGCCAGGAGGTCCCTCCAGGGCTGTGCTCCTGACCTGTCAGCTGGCCCTCAGCCCCTCCTCTGCTGAGTGGGGGTGCCCGTGAGAGTCTGGGGAAAGTGGGTCAGACCCAGGGGGGCGGGGGGCGCAGAAAGGAGGAAGAGAGAAAAGGACAGCAGCATCCTGGGGGTCACATCCGTGGGGCGTCAGCTGTGCTTCCAAGATGCTTGGAAGAGGTCTTATGTTCCAGATAGGAAGCGGAGGCCCTCGGGGGAAGGAGCTCGACTGGAAGTAGTCCTTGGACTGGAAGCCAGGTGCTCCTGACCTGAATTCTTATCGGATGAAGGACCACTATCACAGACTGCAGGGGATGGCCGGCCCCTCTCTCTGCCTCGTGGGCGCGGCCAGGGAGCCGGGGAGGCGAGAGGCAAGCACTTGCCGTTGGCTGGACCCCTGTTCTGAGCTTGTTCTCCCTGAATCCCCGAAAGGCAGACACTGTCACTGCCGTTTTATAGGTGAGGAAGTAAGTTCCAAGTGATGCTGTGGCTCCCCTGAGACTCTTTCGTGAGTACCTACTATGTGCCAGTCTCCCGCACCAAAACAGCCCTTCCCCCGTGCAGAGCAATTCAGTGAGATCAGAGCTGGTCCAGCCGGCGGTGAGGCAGGTGAGGCTCGGAGAGGCCCACAACCCACCCAAGGCCGCCCAGCACTTCGATCCTCCCCTGGAGAGATGAGGATGCTTTCTGGGGGAGGGCGGAGCTGCCTGGACCAGGGCTGCCCGGGCTGGGGTGGTGTTCATCCTGCCACGGACCCTGGGCCCTGGGTCGCATACCCCACATCCGTCCTCTCTCCCAGCAGCTGCGCCGGCCCCTGCTGGCCCCCCGACTGTCACGGATTATCACAGGGACCCTGGGGACAGGGGAGGGCACATCTGGATCCTGTTACAAGGCCTGGCTGGGGGTCTGGGGGCGGGGGTGCTAAGGCAACAGAGCACAGGGCCTAAATGAGTTTCAGAACCTCAGCGGGGCCCTCGAGTGGGCTGCTGAGGGGCTGAGGGGCTGCAGGCCCAGGCTGAGCAGGAAGGTGGGATCAGAGCCGGCCAGAGAAGCCTTCCTGAGCCGCCGGGGCCAGGCAGGAGGTAGGATTATGGAATTAGTTCGGGAGGGAGTGCTGGGCAGGGCTTGGTGAAGGTGACCCCAGGCGGTGGCCCAGCCAGGCTCCATCCCCAGCTCCCTGGGGAGCACTGGGCACTGGGGCCTCAACAGGAATATGGTTTGGTTTAGGGGCCAGCCTCGCGGAACAGGTCAAATCAAATTCAGCTTGAAATTCCAGGCCAGTCACGGCAGCCCAGGTGAGGGCCACGTGCCAAAGTCAACAACGAGGCCAGGAGAGGTTGTGCAGGGCGCAGGCGGGGGTCCTTACCAGACAGCATCCAAGGGGCTTCACTGCTGTTCAAGGCTGTTCCTCAGCATGCGCTACTGTGTGCCAGGCGACTGCAGGGGGGGTCAGGAGAGGACGCCCCATAATGATGATTTTCAAAGTCCTTTCGTGCTAGGAAAACATCCAGTTGTCATGGAAACCCTCAAAGCAGGCACACTGGACCGACGAGAAAGCAGAGGCTCAGGGAGGTCAGGTTAAGGGACCACTTCCTGGAGGAGGTGAACCTCAAGCTGGAAGGGGGAGAAGGCATTGCAGGCAGGGGATTCAGCAAGAGCCACGCCACCGAGGCAGGATGGACCACGTGTGGGGTAGGTGCCTGTGGGGAGTGGAGGGCTTGCCTGGGGTCGTGTGAGGGTCCGCTAGGACCGGGAGGCCGAGGACTGCTTGTGAAGGGTGTGAGAGCCAGGGTAACTGGTTAGGTCTCCGTCTTGGAGACAATAGGGAGTCACTGAAGGTTCCAGGGACGGCACTGACAGGATCAGAGATGCGATGTGATCTCAGAAGACTTATCCGGGCAACTCTCGTGAAACAGGTTAAAGAGCGGCAAGGCAGGCAAGCAAGTGCGATGTAGATAGGGCCCTGGCTGCACGGGCCTCAGGGCAGAGATACTCGAAGAGAAGGAAATGAACTAATGCTTATTGTCATTTTAGCGTGATGTTTACTGAGATCTTCCAAGTGCAAACCGCAGCTCTGAGCACACGTGGGGCCTGCACAGGAAGTGGTGTCACTATGCCCATTTTAAATGAGGAAACTGAGTCACAAAGGAGCCGTTGGCCAGAAGGTCCATGTAAGCTAGTAAGTGGCTGAGCCAGGGCCTGGGTTGCAGACCTCTCCATTCTCTCCGGGTGAGCCCATCCATCACACTGCCTCCCCGCAAGGGCCAGTGGTGAGGCTCAGGTAAAAGGCTCTGGCACCCTAAGGGTCAGGGCTGGACACCGAGGCCCTGACATACACCTCCTGGCCCTCCTTAGCCGCCATGGGCTGTGCCTGCCATCCAGACGCTCAGCTCTCAGTCACGGCCCTGCAAGCTAATGCTCAGAGTCTGTGCAAGACACACCTCAGACCATGGGCAAGTGGGTCAGGTGATGGCAAGGGGCTGGGGCATTAACTCCCCCTCTGTTCTTTAATCTGGGAAGGCTTCTTAGCCCGGGAGACGTTCAGGGGCAGGAGGCAGAGGTGGGGAGGTGGAAGGGAGGCCGTGCTAGACTGTGCTTAAGATCTTGGGTTTTGGAGTGAGACCCCGGGTTTGCATCCAGGCTCTTCCTTGTACCCGCTGTGTGACCTTGGGCAGATTGCTTAACCTCTCTGAGCCCCGGTTTCCTTGTCTATCAAACAGGAATAGTGATGCCTTCCCTTCAGGGTTTTTGCCAGCCTTGCATGAGTTAATACACCAAGTCCTGGAGTCAGCCCCAGGACTTGGCACACAGTAGGTAATTAACGGATACATATCTGGTCAGGGCCTGCTGAGGGCGGTCACCGCGAAGGTGCTGGAGGCGAGGGCAGTGGAAATGGTGGGGAAGAGGTTGTGATGGATGACCACGGCGTTGAGGCCACGGTGGAGCCGGAACCAGAGGGCCGCCCCGCCCCTCCTCACGCTTCTAGGAAAACCCAATCTTCATTGAGCATCACGGTCACTGTCCTAAAAGCGTTACATGTTGGCACATTGGTCCTCCCCAGATCCCTATAAGGTCGTTCTGTACCATCCTCATTTCACAGCGAGGCAGCCGGGCACAGAGAGGTGAAGTGGCTTGCTCAAGGTCACACAGCTCTAGGTAGCAGATCCAAGACTCCAGCCCAGGTCTGCCTGACTGTGGGGCCCACACAGCTCACGCTGTCTCCCAGCCCCTGGTCCATCCAAGACCTCACCCCAGCTCAGCTCAGATTCAAGAGAGGAACCAGAGGGAGGGTCTTAGTGTTCATGGGTCCAGAAAGATGGCTTGGCTGGCTTTGCAGAGAGGGTCCCCGTGACACTGTCTGCCTTTCTATGAAGTCCTATCAGCATGGCAGAAGAGTCATAGGTAAGAAGCTTCGCACAGAAGCCAGACGGTGGGCTCAAATCCCACCTCTGCCATCCGCTGCTGTGTGTCCCTGGGCAGGTGGCGTAAGCTCTCTGCGCCCGTTTCCTTCCATGAGGAAAGGGGGTACATGGTAATACCTACCTGACTCTCCGAGAGAGTCCCCTGTTAAGTCTGTTTTACTGTTTTCAGTATATTTGCAGTGCTGCTTGGCAGATGGCAAGCCCTCAGTCGGTGGATGTCCTGGCCTGGGTCCCAGCATGATATTAGGGTCTGTGGCTCTGGGCTGGGGGGCAGTTGCCTCTTGCCCGAGGAGGAACCATTACGGAGCTGAGACCCGGGCCATCACTAGGGCACCATCGTCTCAGCGTCTGCACTTTCCCTCCACGCCCCTGCTCCGTCTGACACACTGTCCAGGAGGCCACCCAGGCCTGACCACACCCGAGATTCCCAGAAAGCCCCAGACGCAAGGCCACACACTGACCTGGAGGCCTGCCACCCTGGAGGTCTTTCTTCCTGGGGCCCATGGAGGCCAGGGCCCACCCAGCCTTGAGTGGCCGTGGCTGGGGTGGAACCTTGTCCACTGTTCTGCACATGTAGGCTGATGCCCTACTGTGCGCCAGGCACTGTCCTTGGTACTGAAGATCCAGCGGAGCCCAAAGTCCCTGCTCTTACAGAGCTCGCATCCCGGGGGAGCTGTGAACAAACACAGTGTGGGGTGAAAGAAAGCGTGTGAGGAACTGACAGGTGTAAAGAGGAAAGCAGGGTGGGCCAGAGTGGGGAGAGCGAGGAGGGAGCTTTCTGGAAAAGAAGACTGATTGCAGACATCTGGGAAAACCATTTAAAAACGAGCCCCTTGTGCTTCCGCTAAACATTTGCTCAGCAAAGTGATGAAACTACACAGATTCACAATGAACATAGAAACTGAATTCTTGGAAGGCAACATTTTATAAAGCCAAGAATCACTTGATAAAACGTCCTTGCCCAGGAACCTGCCTAAATGACGGCCAGCTGGATTCTGCCTTGGCCTGCCTTGCTAAGCCCAAGATGAAACCGGCACGCTGTGAGACCTCAGTTTCTCCAGCTGTAAAATGGGGCCATAACCTCACAAGGCCACCTGGTAAAACGGCTCGCTGTACATGAGGGAGTCCATAGAAAGCCTTCAGATAGCTTGCCCCTAGCCAGGCAGTCGCTGTGCAGGAAGCAGCGTTGTTGAGCCGCTGCTGGATCCACCGCGTGATGCTCACCACTGAGTCAGCATCCGGTGCCCCTTCCTCACCCGACTCTGCCACCCTCCTCCAGGTCCCAGGCTGCAGGGGCGCTAGGCTCTCAGCCAGGGCTCAGCCCCTCGGCCGCCTGGCTGGGCATCCCCAGGCAGGAATGGGCAGGCGGCTCCTTTAAGGCAGGCCCCAGCTGGGCTGCCTGGATATTGGAGCCGATGAGATTAGGCGGCAGAGGCTCCGGCCGGCCAGATGCGCCTGAGCGGGGCCTCGTTATGTATTCATGAGCTGTGAGGAAAAGAAATAAAAGGATTCATTATCGCCCAAACTGTTACTAATGACATGTACCTGGAGTCCCAGCACCTCTGGAAATCTAATGCGACACACTCGGAGAGAAAATATATTCCCGGGCCCTGCGCGCCTCCGATGGAAAATGTCCCCTCCCCGCCCTCCCTCATTGCCATTCACTGGGGCGACATTTACAATTCTTCTGCCATTATGTCTGACCAGGGCCTCTGAGCCTCTGTCACGACCCACACATTAGCTGAAAATTGGAAATTCCACAGCGTGGCCATGGCCGTGGTGGGCTGGGACGCAGCAGGGTGTGGGGACCAGGCGTGCCCCGGACTGGGAGAGAGGGCACCAAGGGGCAGGGGCTCGGGGGACAAGGCGAGCAGCGCGCTGGCCTCCAGGGTCCTGCTGCCCTGATCTGTCCCCAGCCAGGTCGGCACCAAGCCCAGCCCGGGGCTGCCGGAGCCCTTGGGGGGCCAGGGGAATGATACCTGCCCCGTTGACATATCTGCTCTCACCCCACCCTGCTGCGAGCCTACTGAAGCCTCCTCCATAACCCTCCCAATCCTTTGTTCCCTCAAAGGCTCAGCAAACATAGCTAGGAGCAGCAGACAGGAAGTGTTAGTCCAGACCTCAGTTTGCAGAACGAGTGTGCGCCAGGAGCTCTGCGTGGCCACCGTCCCACTCGCCCTTTGCCAGCATGCTCGGAAGTGGGCTCTCTCTTGAGCCCTGTCTTACAGGTGGAAACACCCAGGCTTGGAGAGGTAAAGTGGTTTGCCCAAGGTCACACAGCTAGGAAGGAGCATACTGGGGATTTGAACTGGAGCTGGGGTGCTTCTGGGAAATCCCATGGACAGAGGAGCCTGGGGGCTACAGTTCATGGGGTTGCAAAGAGTCGGACAGGACTTCGGGACTAAGTCACCAGGGCACTTCTAGGAATTGGACTTTGCCCCAGCACCACATGAAAACCCCGAGTACAAGGCTAAGACGCTTTCTCAGGCAGACCTCAGCTCAGCGTGGTGAGACGTCTGGGATGGGCACCTCTAGACTGCCTGGACCAGCTGTCCCACGCGACAAACCACGGGCTTCTGTTTACTGCACGTTCACGGAAAGAGGCAGCTGCCTGTCCTGACGGCTATGCCCCGAGGAGCTGGCGCCCCATCGCCTGGGTTTTCTGCATCCTCTGCAGTGTTTAGCACTCCTGGGTGACTTAACTGTCCCTTGGGCTTTGGAGGCAGAGCTAGAATGGACTGAGAGACCCAGAGAAGACTGGTGTGGGCCCTACCCAAGGTTGAGTTTTGAATAGGAATTACCGATCAAATATAGTATATCAAATAAACAATGAATTACTTTTAGTATAAGTATGTCCCAAATGTTGTTTACGTGTAATTCAAATTGACTAGATGTTCTCTATCTTTATTTGCTAAATCTGGCAGTTCTTGCTTTGAAACACCACAAACTACCCCACAAGGAGCCTGGTTTACCTGGGGGATACGGAGTTGGCACCCCAAACCACTAGCTCCCAAGTTCTTAGACATTTCAGCTAAAGATTCTGTTTCCCAGACCTCCTTGTGGTGAGGTCTTGTCACACAAGTTAATTCTAGTCAATGGGATGTGAGTGAAAATGACATTGAACCTTTCTGGGTCATACTTTAAAAGGAAAGAACAGATACTACCCTTGCCCTTTCCCATTTCCTATTTGGTGGGTTGCAGATGAGATGGCAGAAGCTGCAGCAACCATTATGGACCCAGAGGTAAAAGTCACATGACAAGGATGGCAGAGTTGCCCTGGCAGGGCTGAGCCACTTATTTCTGGAGTATTTCTCAAGGTGAAAAAAAAATTAAGGAGAAAACAAAAATTGTATTGCTGTTGTTTTTTTTTCTAGTAGCTTAGCCTGTACCCCAACTAATACACTCTCTCACCAAGATGCCAGACCCCATGAAGGAGGGGCTTAGACTTATTCATTGTTATAACACGAATGTGTGTCACCAAGCAAGTCATTAATAAATATTTGTTTCACAAGTAAATGAGTGAATAACCTGGATAACCTCTAAGGGTATGTTAACAAATAGTTGATTAATCAATTAACTATAATCATTAACATTTAATGAAAGCTTATTAAATCATTTTACACATGTATCGGCTCCTATGATCCTACCCTAAGAGTAAGATCTCTACCCTTTGAGGTAGACCCGTTTACATTCCCCATTTCACAAACGAAGAAAACGAGGCAACTTCTCCAGTTCAGAGAGCAGACGGGTGGTGAAGCCAGGGTGCAGCCTGGCTCTGGGGCTCCCTCACTTGCCTTCATCCTGACTCCTGTTAGAGAAAAAATGAACAAACGGGTCAGGGACAGGGCAACCGCATAACGTTTTTTATACATTTACTCCTTTCTTCAACAAATATGTTACCAAGTGTCTGCCAGGTACTATTCTAGAAGCAAGGGACTCAGCAATGAGCAAGACAAACAAAAAATCACTCCTACAGGTTTAGTCGGGGAGACAGACAATAAACAAGATAAATAAGTGAAAACACAGAGCGCTGCTGTGGGATTCCATTTATGTGAAGCCGAAGAGCAGGCAAGACTAATCTATGGGGATAGGGATCAGAGCAGCGGCCGCCCTGGTGGGGGCACCGGCTGGAAGGGGCGCGAGGGAGCTGTCCGGGGCGATGAGAATGTTGTAGATCTTGACTGGGGAGGCGATAGCATGGTTGCATACATATGCCCAGACTTCTCAAGCCATGCGCGTCAGATCTGCACATTGTACTGTGTGTAAGTAAGGCCTCAGTAAAGAATGAGGGAAAATGTACCTGGCTGGATGGCTCCCCTGGTGCTCAGCGGTACAGAATCTGTCTGCAGTGCAGGAGATGCGGGTTTGATCCCCAGGTTGGGAAGATCCCCTGGAGCAGGAAATGGGAGCCCACTCGAGTACTCTTGCCTGGGAAGGCCCATGGACAGAGGAGCCTGGCGGGCTGCAGTCCGTGGGATCGCAAAGAGTTGGACTTGGCTTAGTGACTAAAGAGCGACAATATGTACGGAAAATGCACAGGATACAAGGTGGTTCTAAACACGAAGAAGAGACTAAAGACGGAAATCGGGGCTGGGGGATTGGGATGTTACATAAAGGAGTCCGTGGAATGAAGGAAAAGAGAAGAAAAAGAGGGCAGAAGGAAGTGAAGTAAGGGAGATGAAAGTGAAAAAAGAGAAGGATGGGGGGATGGTGGATAAACCAATGAAGAAATGAGAGGATAAGAGCCACATGTTGTCCAAAAAGGGGGCGCCCGCCGGGGACATTCACCACCGAGCCCCTCAGAGCTTTGGGCAGTCAGGCTTCAGCGTGGGCGGGGCAGGGGCAGCTGCTATTAACAGTCGGGAACAGCCTCTTGCACGGGCTTCGGACAAGGAGTGGGGCAGGACAACCCCTCAGGCCTGCGTCTAGGAGAGAGACACCGTGGGACAGAGGCCCCAAGACGACTGCTCTCTCACTGGGGAAAGGCGCCCCCACCTGCTCACCCTGCTCCCCTGACCCCACTGTTTCTGCAAACTTCCCCCCACATCACCCTCCCCAGCAATAAACAGCACTGGCACGACTGGAAACCCACACGGAAAAAAAGGGATTCTTGGGCTTCCCCCGTAGCGCAGTGGTGAGGAATCCACCCGCGATGCAGGCAATGCGAGTTCCATCCCTGAGCTGGGAGGGTCCCACGTGCCGTGGAGCAGCTAAGCCCACGAGCCACAAGCACTGCGCCTGAGCCCTAGGGCCCGGGAGCCCCAGCTGCTGGCGGCTGAGTGCCCTAGAGCCAGGGCTCTGGAACAGGAGAAGCGCCGCAGTGAGAAGCCTGTGTGCCACCCCTGGAGAAAAGTCTGCGCCGCGAGAGAGACCAGGCAGAGCCAAAATAAACAGAAATAGAAGTGAATTTTTTAAAAAGTGATTCGGAAACCCTTCCTCACACTATGTACTGTCATCTGCCTGGACTGCAGCTCTAAGGGCGAGAGGTAAAATAATAAAACCTTTGCAGGAAAGGGGAAGATCAAGTCTGTGACCTAGGCGTAGGCATCATTTCTTCAACCTGTCACAAAACGCACTAACCATAAAATAAACAATTATAAACCAGACTATATTAAAATCAAGAACGTCTGTTCACCAAATGACACCATTAAGAAGGGGAAAAGCAACCTGCAGAAAGGGAGAAGATGTTTGCATGTTTTAATATTTGACAAAGGACCCACATCCAGACGGTTAGCTTTTCCTGCCAATGAATAAGGAATAGAGAGACCCATAGGAACATGGCCGAGAGACTTGAACAGAACTCTCCAAAGAAAATGCCCATGTGTCCTCATCACAGCACCTGCTTTCTTCCCAGAAAGACTAAATTAAAATGCCGTATTTTTCACTACTAAAGCCTTTTTAAAGATTCTCCTTTATTTCTGACTCGAAGACAATTAGGATTAGCTTGCTGAGTGGAAATGATTAAGAAGTAGATCAGTTTTTTCAAAACCAAACGTACGGTTACCAAACGGGAAAGGTGGTGGGGAAGGGTAAAGTAGGAGTTCAGGATTAGCACGCACACGCTGCTGGGTATAAAGCAGATGATCAGCCAGGGCCTACCGTATAGCGCAGGGAGCGCTACTCACTGCTCTGTGATAAGCTGTGTGGGAGAGGAAACTGGCAAGGAAGGGACACAGGTATGTGTGACCGGGTCGCTTAGCTGTCCACCCGAGACTAACACAACTCTGATCAGCCGCTTGCTGCTGCTCTTCAGCCGCTCAGCGTGTCGACCCTCAGCGACCCCACGGACGGCAGCCCGCCAGGCGCCCCCGTGCCTGGGATTCTCCAGGCAAGAGTGCTGGAGTGGGGGGCCATCGCCTTCCCCAGTGCATGAAAGTGAAAAGTGAAAGTGAAGTCGCTCAGCGTGTCTGACCCTCAGCGACCCCACGGACTGCAGCCCACCAGGCTCCTCCGTCCCTGGGATTCTCCAGGCAAGAGTGCTGGAGTGAGGTGCCATCGCCTTCTCCAGTGCATGAAAGTGAAAAGTGAAAGTGAAGTCGCTCAGCGTATCCGACCCTCAGCGACCCCACGGATGGCAGCCCGCCAGGCGCCCCCGTGCCTGGGATTCTCCAGGCAAGAGTGCTGGAGTGGGGGGCCATCGCCTTCCCCAGTGCATGAAAGTGAAAAGTGAAAGTGAAGTCGCTCAGCATGTCTGACCCTCAGCGACCCCACGGACTGCAGCCCACCAGGCTCCTCCGTCCCTGGGATTCTCCAGGCAAGAGTGCTGGAGTGAGGTGCCATCGCCTTCTCCAGTGCATGAAAGTGAAAAGTGAAAGTGAAGTCGCTCAGCGTATCCGACCCTCAGCGACCCCACGGATGGCAGCCCGCCAGGCGCCCCCGTGCCTGGGATTCTCCAGGCAAGAGTGCTGGAGTGGGGGGCCATCGCCTTCCCCAGTGCATGAAAGTGAAAAGTGAAAGTGAAGTCGCTCAGCATGTCTGACCCTCAGCGACCCCACGGACTGCAGCCCACCAGGCTCCTCCGTCCCTGGGATTCTCCAGGCAAGAGTGCTGGAGTGAGGTGCCATCGCCTTCTCCAGTGCATGAAAGTGAAAAGTGAAAGTGAAGTCGCTCAGCGTATCCGACCCTCAGCGACCCCACGGATGGCAGCCCGCCAGGCGCCCCCGTGCCTGGGATTCTCCAGGCAAGAGTGCTGGAGTGGGGGGCCATCGCCTTCCCCAGTGCATGAAAGTGAAAAGTGAAAGTGAAGTCGCTCAGCATGTCTGACCCTCAGCGACCCCACGGACTGCAGCCCACCAGGCTCCTCCGTCCCTGGGATTCTCCAGGCAAGAGTGCTGGAGTG
>SJYX01023635.1:11232-22998 GCA_006410675.1 Oreotragus oreotragus
AGCAAAGAGTCAGACACAACTGAGTGACTGAACTGAACTGACAAAGTGATTCAAGATAAAAATGTGTAAAATATATATATTTAAAATTTCAGGGTGACCTATATTTGGAGAGAAATATGAATAAACATAGCTTAGAATGCTTCCCGATGGTAGAGTATAACAACAGAAAAGTAACAATCTACATATTTGGCCTTATCTCCTTATTATTTCTTTTGTTCACATAATTGTGAAATATATTTGTTTATATATTTTTGTAAATAAAATTAAGTCCCTTTCAATCCTTATCCCCATTTTCTCTATCTTTGTCTTAATTTTTCCCTTTGTTTGGCACATAGTAATCTCCCAATATGTTGTACCTTTTGTCATTATTAGTTAAGAAAAGAAAAAATGTAATTGAAATGATCAAGGTTTTGGGACAGTAGGAACACACCATGGATTTCTCATCACATGGAAAGGTATTACTTTCCTGTCCTCTCTCCTTGCTATTTTTTTCCCTTAAAAATTTTGGAGGAGTTGCAAACTGCCCAACTGTAGATAAGCCCTTTTGCATGCAGGCACACATTTGCTCATTCACCCAAAAGATTTATTTAATACCTGGCAGTTGGGTACTGACTACTAGGCTTGGGTAACTGCTATGAGCTGGCAACTGGTATTCCTGTTATAATTTTTCAAGCTCTATTCTACATTTATTTCCAATAAGCAGGTCATTGCAGTCCTAACAGGAAATATGCTTTTGGCCTTTTACCTCCCCAATCACCTTCTGAGAGTGAAACGTATCACAGATAACTTATTTCAATAGCTCCCTTCTAATAAGAACTTCTTATTGTCTCCTCAATCCACTTTGGTGTCCATATCTACATGCTAGTAGAATAACACTCTAAAGAGGATTTTCACTAAACACACACACACACATACACACACACATACTCTTTATTAATTAATACCAATAGCCTACAGTAATGACAGTACATAAAATTTGCATTTTCCAAAGAGTATCTAGAGAAATTTTAAGTTCATTCTACAATAAATTTGACATGAATTTTGCTTACTAGAAATGAATATTCAGATGGTCCTAAGTAATCATTCATAGAGTTTATAAATGTATATTCTCAGACATAAATGTTTTAATACATGAAATTTTCAAACACCAATATTGAAATATCTGGAAGGCTCTTTGAAGAAGAAAGTAAAATAAGGTGCTCATACGCACTGGAAAATTTTAACTTATTTATGTAAAAGCAAGTTGTCTCAGTCATGTAAGCAAATAGTTCTTTTTTCTTTATGTTTACATTTGAAGCCACTATTCATTTATAAATACATGCATACACATACATTCATTTAGTATTAAAATTTGATTCTTAATGATTTGAAGATGAATACATATTTTCCTAATTTTGCTTATTATCACACAATTTTAAGCAATGTCATATGCCATGTATTTAGAAATAATATTCTTATGTATCATCATGCTCTCTTCAACCACTGATAAACATAAAAAATGTATATATGTATGTATATTCACACACATACAAATGTACGTTTACATACACAGATACATACACACATGGGCCTCCCAGATGGTGCTAGTGGTAAAGAATTCACTTGCCAGTGCAGAAGGCATAAGAGATTCAGGTTTGATCCCTGGGTCGGGAAGATCCTCTAGAGGAGGGCATGGCAATAAGAATCCGATGGGCAGAGGAGGCTGGCAGGCTACAGTCCATGGGTTGCAGAGTCAGACACAAGTGAAGCAACTTAGCATACATACATATACACATACAAAATTTTTGCACAAAATTGTGAAATTTCCAGACATAACCAGTTATTCCTTGTTATTTCCAAATTGATATCACTGAGAATGAAGGAGGTAATATATTACTATATATCATATAATGTATATATAATATATCAAGTTATATATTCATCCTTTGTGACTTGTTGAGATTATACTTATAAGTATAGTATGGAATCAATCAATTTTCATGAATACTCCATATGTTTTTTTCCTTAAAAAGTGCATTTTTATCAATGTGTATAAAGTTTTATATATCTCCATTACATCGGTGTGGTTTACTATCATTTTCAAAGCTTCTACAGCCTTATCTGAATTATCTCTACATTAATGAAAGAAATATGTTGACATTTTCCACCATGATAGCATTCTCCCTGTAGATGTCTTAGATTCTATAGTTTGAGGTTATTATATCTTTTACTGGTGAATTGAACCTTTTATCATAATCAAAGTAATCAAACTTTGATCATAAAAGTAATCAACTCTCTAAAATCATTTTTATTCTGTTTTATCTGCTTGCTTTCTATGTAGAACCATTTCCTTGCCTTACATCAGCTTTTTTATGGTTAGTTTTCAATTGGTATATATTTTTCATCATTTGCTTTAAATATTTTGTTTTCCTTAAACATTTTACGTTGATTCCCTTATAGACAAGACACAGCTAAAATTTTTTTCTTTGCATGCCATCCCTCATGTATGGCACCTCATCTTTCTCATGTGTCTTTTATACACACTTCTGACCCTCTCTCTTTCTATTTCTCTCCTACCTAACATGCCTCCTTATATTTTCTTTTTGTGAAGGCATTTGGTAGTCAGCTCTCTCAGATTTTATCTGAAAGTGTCTTTACCCTCTTTCTTGAGAGAGAGTTTCACTGCGTTTACAATTCTAGGGTCATGATTACTTTTTATCAACTCATCAAATATATAGTTTCCTTCACTTCTGGCTTCAATTATTGTTGTTGAGAATTCAGTTGTCAGTCTTACTATCACTCCTTTAGGAGCATGTCTTTTTGACTGTATTTAAGATCAATTCTTTTTCTTTGTTGTCTTGAAGTTCATTCCTGGTTAGACTAGGAATTAATTTGTATTCATTTAAGTTCTTGGAACTTTTTAAAATTTTGGAATTTGATAACTATTTCTTTTTAGTAGTGTAAATGTCCTGCTATTTTCATTATCTTCCTCTGGAATTCTGATTAAATGTATGTGATACTTATTATATTTTTATGTCTTTTAATCTTTTTATTCTGCTTGTTTTTCTAGACTATATTCTAGAAACTGAATTCATATAGTTTTTTAGTTCACATATTCTCTCTTCANCATTTAAGTTCTCGGAACTTTTTAAAATTTTGGAATTTGATAACTATTTCTTTTTAGTAGTGTAAATGTCCTACTATTTTCATTATCTTCCTCTGGAATTCTGATTAAATGTATGTGATACTTATTATATTTTTATGTCTTTTAATCTTTTTATTCTGCTTGTTTTTCTAGACTATATTCTAGAAACTGAATTCATATAGTTTTTTAGTTCACATATTCTCTCTTCAACTATATTTAATTGGTTGTTTAATTTTCTAATTAGAGCTTTATTTTAATATTTACTGTTTTATTTCTAGAAGTTTTATTTGGCTCCTTCTAAAATCTGACTATTCCCTGATTGTATTTTCAAGTTTTTCTTTTATTAAACATTATTTTTTAAAAGTTATGTGCCTGATTTTTTCAATATCTGAATTAATTTTGAATTTGCTTATCTGCTCACTGTTGTTTCTGCTATTTCCTACCTGTATTCTTTATTTCCTTTTACGTTTTGTGAGTTTTAACTTTGAGTAGCTCATTTTTCTTTGAGACCTGTGTTGAAGCTAAATTCCTACAGAGATTTGCATCTGATTCTGCCAGTTGCCTGGAGGAGTGTTTGAATCACCCGGGTAGTATGAAATCATATGTCAGATGCACTGCAAGAACCGGTATGGATTATAAAAATTCAAAGAAAGATTTTTCCCTTCACTCAGTCCTGGACCTCAGATAGGAAAAATTTCCCCAAATAGCTCCTTTGTGTAGCAAGGTTTTTCTTGCCAGTTCTATTTCTCACTGTTACTGTGCATGTAGCCCAGAGAGAGGAGTTCAAACTCTATGAAGTTCAATCTCTTATTAGATTCCCTGCGTTGGAAACATCCTGAGTTTTATCTCTTCTTTTCCACACCTCATACTATCATGAAAGTTCAAAATAACTAGAGATGCGTAATCACTCTCAAGACAAAAATTAGATGTGAGGTTGCTGACCTATTATTAGTCTCTTGTTTTATATATTTGGGGGTTTTGAGGATTTGCTGATCTTCTGAAAAGTTCAAAAATGCATTTAGGAAGGTGTTTTATATTTTTTTAACAAAATATTTTTTCAACATTTTCATTTCTTCAGGTACAAACAGCACTTTGGCGGATTAGTTTGTGATGTACTGCCATATTATTGGAAACAGGAGTACCTGAACATATTCTTAAGGAAATGACATGCCAATTTTTGAGAGCTTTTTATAAAAGACAAATTTGACTTAATACTCTATGCATATTATTATTGAAAGATACCCACAGAGGCTATCAACATTGCAAAAGTGTTAAAAACAAATGGGAATCATTTTTTTTTTCCAAACTGGAGTAACTGCACAAAAATACCTGTAAAATGTACTCCATTTTAAATGGAGACAGCATTAGACAGAGTAAAAATGAGAATAAATTTATTGAAGGAGATAACACCAACTAAAGATTAAAAAATAATTTATAAACTTAAGGGGGCATAACTACTATCTCCAAGTAATAATTGTAAGAATCTCTTAACTGAAAAACAGCCCCAGCAACAGTAACACATGATAACGAACTTGTTTCATCAGTATTTTGCTTTGTGTTGTTAGCTAATAACCACAAAACCATAAGCCCAGTGAAAACTACTCACAAATAATTAAATACTTTTTGATCTGCTATCTCAAGATGTCAGAATCTCAAAAATTAAGGAAAACACTGACAGTGACAAAGTTAAAAAATAAATTACTTCCTCAAGAAGTCCTACTCTTCTTAACCTACTCTTTGCACACCTGCAATATTATCAAGGAGAACCAGGGTCAAGTTATAGCAAGAGAGTTTAAATTTTTTTTTTTTTTTTTTACATCTCATGACATTGCATCTCTTTGGGGAAAAAATAACCCATTCAGAAACCTATGAGAATTGTGTTTTAGAACAACCCAGAATGAGATGTTTATCTGGATGGAAAACTTTAAATAAAAAGGATTTTCTTCTTTCCTGCTTCCTTTCTCTCAAACAACCCCAAGGACTGATCTTATGTCATATTTTTTTCTCAATAATGGAATAGAAAATAACTTCAGAGAATAACACTGTGCTCTTCCAGGTAATAAATTTTATGGGTGTTGGGATACATTGCAAGGAGAGATTGTGAGCCAGTCAGACAAGAAAATGGCATAGAAAGTTTTAGAAACAACACTTCAAAAGTAAGGGACTTTGGAAAACAATTTAAACAAAAAATATAAGAGCATGGTCTTTCTGCTACTTGTTGCAATATACAAAATGTTTGGGAGTCCTGAGCATCTCTGCTGAAGTCCAACAAAAGTTCTGTTATCATTGCAATTGAGCAGATATAGAAAATTTTCACATAAACTTAGTACACAGGTGTTTGGTTTGTAACTTACCAGGTAATTTTCCGTGTTCCCAAACAGCTTTCTATCCCCATTATGTCATGGCCAGTATTTTTGGAAGGTATATTTTACTACTAGAGATTCACTAAAGACGTTCAAGGCTTCTGTGGAAATACTTATAAATCCAAACATCCCTCGGAAGTATACAATAATTTTTATCTATCAAAATGTGGAGTTCATCTCTATTGGCAAAGTAAGGAATGATATCTGAAATTCAGAAAAAGGCAGATAGATTTGCAGCAGGCAGTAAGAACACATAACTGAAAAGGCTCTTGAAAATAGTTGGTTAATACAAGTCACATAGCAAGTAAAGAGAAGGCATGTGATGCTATGGAGTTAGATATATACCTATTAAGTGGCCAATGGACAAAGATTAGGTAGACCCCAACTGAATGAAGTGGTTCAAGCATCTGGAAGAAAAGAAAGCTGTAGAGAAGTCTTTCTAACCTATAACCTGTGGTTTTCTACACCAGAGGTTGGCAAACTTTCTGTCCTCCAAAACCCTTTACACACCCAAAGATTACTGGAGCTCTCAAAAGGCTTTTATTTATAAGGTGATAAGAATAGATATTTACCATAATAGGAATTAAAATTTAAGAAAATTAAAATTTCTTAATTCATTTAAAAAAATTACAATAATATCTCCAATTCAAGTTAACAGAAATAATTTATTTTTATGAAACATTAGCATATTTTCTAAAACAAGAATAAGACTGACTTTGATTTACATTTTGAAAGTCTGGCTTAATAGAAAGTACCTGGATTTGCATATCCATTTCTGAATTCAGTCTGTTACAGCATATTTTTATTGAAGAATATGAAGAAAATCTGGTCACAAAGAGGTTTGAATTTGAAAAAGGAAGAATATTATAATAGTCCTTTCAAATAACTGTGAATATTCATCTTTAATATTATACCAAAACTCAAGAACTGGTAGTTTCTTAAAACTTAAGTATAGAATTTGCAAACTTATCAGTAAGGTTACATTAAAATCAATTTATCTAGCTTGTTCTTAAAATAGATGTTGTACTCAAACATGATTTTGTAATATCACGCATTGGTCATTTGGAAAAAATTAGTGCCATGAGAAGTGAAGTCTTTCCCATATTGACACGTTTCACTATACATTATTCAAAATCACATATGATAAGATCACTGATTTCATTAGGGAAGTACTCACATGGTGGGATACTGTCAGGCTAGTGGTGGCTGATACACGTTTTCTAAAATTCTAAATTTTGATTGAAAGTGCAAATGTTTTCATTGACAGCAGAAGCTATCAGATGTTTTTCTTAAGTGACAGGCCCATTTGGTTGATTCTAGAGAAAATATTTGTCAAACACGCAATCCTGAAGAACTATTGGTTCGTTTCAGTTCAATTGCTCAGTCATGTCTGACTCTTTGTGACCCCATCGACTGCAGCACGCCAGGCTTCCCTGTCCATTACCAACTCCCGGAGCTTACTCAAACTCATGTCATCGAGTTAGTGATGCCATCTGACAATCTCATCCTGTCGTCCTTTACTCCTCCTGCTTTCAATCTTTCTCAGCATCAGGGTATTTTCCAATGAGTCAGTTCTTCGCATCAGGTGGCCAAAGTATTGGAGCTTCAGCTTCAGCATCAGTTCTTCCAATGAATATTCAGCACTGATCTTCAGAATGGACTGGTTGGATCTCCTTGCAGTCCAAGGGACTCTCAAGAGTCTTCTCCAGCATCGCAGTTCAAAAGCATCGATTCTTCATTGCTCAGCTTTCTTTATAGTCCAACTCTCACATCCATACATGACTACTGGAAAACCATAGCTTTGATTAGATGGGCTTTGTGGGTAAAGTAATGTCTCTACTTTTTATTATGCTGTCTAAGTTGGTCATAGCTTTTCTTCCAAAGAGCAAGCATCTTTGGCCCTTGTTATTTCTTTCAGGTAAAAATGCTCTTCCTAAGGACATCTGCTCTCGGACAAGATGGAGTAACAGAAACTGGATTTACCCAACTACTTGATTTTTAAAATGGGCAAAGTATATGAAACATCATTGGAACAGATCCATGAAAGCTGGAAAGCAAATGATGCACCTCTGTAATTGCTCCAGTTAAAAGCTTAGAGAGTTTCCAGGTCATAGTGCAGAGAGAGGACACCAAAAAGGAGACTGTGAGATAACTCACATTGAGGACATGGAACTGAGTTCAGGCAGAACAAGGTGGCTCCTGCTAGTTGGGAAGAATAGGAAAGGAAGATTGTGCAGGGCAGCCGGGAGACCTATAGAGAACTTCCCCAAGAACATTCAGCTGCTTACTGATTAGTGTATGCATGTAGCAAAACCCACCAGTCAGGGAAAGAAGCACCTCAAATGATTAGAGGTTAGCAGTGCTGTGACCAAGCTTGGGGATTCTACATGTACTTTATGCTGCAAAAATGCCTAGGAGTGAAACTGATAGGCTATGTAATATTTGCTATGTAATGTTCTTCGTTAGTAGACACACCAACCAGCTTAACAGTTTCACTGGATGCTTTCAGTTTTTCTACGTCTTCTTGTGTTGTCTATCATTTTTATTTTAGTCATTCTGGTGCATATCATCTCATTCAATTTTGATTTGCATTTCCCTGATTACTATGGAAGCAAGTTCCTTTTTATATGTTCTCTGGCTTTGTTCGTATAATCATTATGGCATAACTAATCATTAAAATAGCTGTCATAAAAAACGTCTTATTTTATTGATTTAGAACTTCTTTCTCCTTAACAATAATATGCTCAAATATCAAAGCTTAGAGGAAATTTTCTGTCTGAATTGTTTGACTGTCTTGGGAAAAGTCCACTGCACATCTGAAATGTGGAAAAAGCACTATTCAGTAAGCAGCTTTGGAAAATCTTCATTGATTGTGCTAGCTGGAAACACTTTACCAAACTGAGTAAGTCAGCTCAAGCTTTAATTAGCCAGTGGGTGATGATCAGATTGTAAATAAGCTGAATAGCCAAGCCTGCCCCTCATGAGCTTGTTGGGGAGGTTTGCTATTAGTATTTCTAACTTCAATGCTTGACCAACTTACCTCACCAAGTGAAGCTGAGACACTTGGATAAATGGGGCAGAAGATGCTATCACATGACACTGGCAAATTTTCTTGCCACAAAATTAGAACAAATTGACAGATCTCTGTCAACTTTAGAAATAACTTTGCCATGTAAATAAAAATAAGACTACACTGAAGGGGGCATCTGGTCGTGCGAAAATAGACTGCACGTGGCCCAGTGAAAATTAGCTATCGAAAGGGCTTGCTAATTATTTTTTTTCTTTGGTGCTGTTATTCCTGAAATACTTCTACCACCTGAAGCCTTATGCTTGGCTTTTCTCAAATCGCTCGATTTAAATATTTTTAAAAACTGTAGTGGGTGTCTAACTATGCCATCAGCATGATCTTGAGGCAGGAGATAGATAGGCTCCAGGTTAGATATTTACAGTTGGCCTCCTGTTTGCATTTCTTGGGGCATGAAGAAGTAGGGCTTTGGGCTGGATACTTAAAACTCTTAGCATTTCCTGAGACAAGCAATAGCTGAGCTCCAGTTGAGGAATTTACAATCAGCCTTCTGTTTGCTCTCTGAAATGGAAGTAACAACAGAAACAGGATAAATAGCCAATGTTTGTCTTGTAAACATCTTGAGGTTATGCCCATGGTAAGGGCAAAGAGGAGCAAAACGCTGTTTGAGTAAAGGATTAAGGGATCTCCACTCGCCCCCTTGGGACAAGGGAGCCACTACACATGTGCAGAAAGGCTCCTTGTGGGTCAGGATAATGCCAGGCCATAATGAGTTTTGCTCCTCCTGGAAGCCTTCACTTTGAGATCCATCTTGGCTGAGGGGTGTGTGCACACCCAGAAGAGGGTCCCAGGATAGGTCAGATGTGGAAAAAGAAAACAAATAACTGGCTAAAGAAAGACAAAGAATTGCTCTATATAAATGACTTAACCACCTCTTTACTGAGCTCCTCCTCACTAGGGTGACACCCACATCCTTTCTCTCTGATTGTGCATCTCTGCCTTGCTTCTATCCCATCTAAACAAACTGTTTTTCTGTGAGCTCTCCCATTTGCTGTACTGTGGAGAAGGCAATGGCACCCCACTCCAGTACTCTTGCCTGGAAATCCCATGGATGGAAGAGCCTGGTAGGCTGCAGTCCATGGGGTCGCGAGGAGTCGGACACAACTGAACGACTTCACCTTCACTTTTCACTTTCATGCATTGGAGAAGGAAATGGCAACCCACTCCAGTGTCCTTGCCTGGAGAATCCCAGGGACGGGGAGCCTGGTGGGCTGCCGTCTGTGGGGTCGCACAGAGTCGGACACGACTGAAGTGACTTAGCAGCAGTAGCAGCAGCTCTAGTAGTAAACTTTATACCTGTATTTATATTTTTTGCCTCTGTGATAAATGCATTTTTCACTGGAGGGAAAGATCCAGGGGAAAATAGCTTCTAACCTCTAGCCCTTGCTGGTCTGGTGGCTAGGATTCCTGGTTCTCATCCAAACTACCTAGGTTCAACTCCTGAACAGGGAATTAAGATCTCGTTTCATGCCATTGCTCACTGCTGCCTCACCAAGATCAATCTCGATTAACATAAACTGTCTATGAGTCATAGCAGCCCTGAAAAAGGTGCTAATGGGCACCATTAGACATTCTACCTTTCCTCTTCTAAAGGCAGTCTATGAAACCTCCCAGATAAAGCAAAATATCACAAAGTAAATAGATCCAAAATAGCTCCCTGGTCCTGATGCTTCTGCCTCCTACATTCTGTATTATTCATTTTGATGAGACTCATGGTTTTTCATTGCAATTCATGCCACTCGTTTTTAGAGAATATCACCTTAACTCATGAGTTCAATGACTCAGGGAATGTTTTGAAGAGTGGAGGAGAATCTGTCTGGATTATGTCTCTTTAGTAAAAGTACAATGGAACAAATTATCTGTTAAATATCAAATTTTAAGCCTTTATATCATTGCTTGTGTTTTCATTTTTCTCNTCACCTTAACTCATGAGTTCAATGACTCAGGGAATGTTTTGAAGAGTGGAGGAGAATCTGTCTGGATTATGTCTCTTTAGTAAAAGTACAATGGAACAAATTATCTGTTAAATATCAAATTTTAAGCCTTTATATCATTGCTTGTGTTTTCATTTTTCTATTTAAGTAAATAAGATAAGCAATGATTCAAAGAACAGGTATCTCAGGCACTGTTGGTGATAAGGAAGTTAGCTTACTGTTTAGCTATAGATTTAGTTGCTCAAGTACCAAATTACTGTTGTTTTTATTTGATATAAAACAAAATTTATTTTGTTTTATTTATGAGTGTTTACTAAACATCAGATAAAATACTAACAGCTCTGCTTGCATAAATCTTTTCTTCTCAATGATTATACAAGTTAAATATATTATTTCTATATTTCAGATAAGAAAATTTATGCTTAAAAAGTTCATACCCTTCATTTTCCTTTTTAATATTCATTCAACATCCCATTTGTTTGTCCCTTTCTTCTATGCTGCCTGTCAAAGCATTTGTTTCCCGAATTTCATTGTCTTTTTCCTCCTATAGTTTCCAGGGAAAATTTGACTTCTGTTAGGGTTTCCTGTAAGTTTAGGTAATGAGACAGACAGTGCTAAATCCATCATTACTTGTAGAAACTGATGACAGATGAAGGAATGCTTCATTAAAAATCTTAAACATTTTACTTGTATTTTAATAAATAACATTTTAAATTAAAAGTGGAAAATAACCACAATACAGTATTTACTTTAAACAATTATGTGGAATCACTACTCCCTGTGCCTTTTGAGAGAAAAAACAATCTAAATATTTATTTAGATTTTTAAAAAATATATTTTATTTATTTTATATATATTATATATATATATTTAAATATATTTATGTCCTGATGAACAAGAACAGTTGACATAGAGCAGGTTCTCAGCAAGTACTCAAGAAATAAAATAATGCTAGTAGTTTATTAGTATAAGAAGCTCTAACAGTTTATAATGTAAGTCTAGAAAAAGTCCAAAAAGTAAATAGCAACATTAACTTTGCTTGCTATTGTGCTTATATCTTGCTTTCTTTTTCAGTCTCACTCTTAGACTATAATATCTATAGTCTAATAAACATTTCTCTGAGTCATTTTTGGCCATAAAGAGTTATGCATAAAATCATGGCGACATGCTATATTCTTGAATTTCTTAGACTTTTTTTTTTTTAGAGCTTCCATTTTATTTTACTTTACAGTACTCTATTGGTTTTGGCATACATTGACA
>SJYX01023638.1:0-19731 GCA_006410675.1 Oreotragus oreotragus
CACAGTAGTAGATATAATGGTCATCTGAGTTAAATTCACCCATTCCAGTCCATTTTAATTCGCTGATTCCTAAAATGTCAACGTTCACTCTTGCCATCTGTTTGACCACTTCCAATTTGCCTTGACTCATGGATTCCAGGTTCCTATGCAATATTTCTCTTTACAGCATTCAACCTTGCTTCTATCACCAGTCACATCCACAACTGGGTGTTGTTTTTGCTTTGGCTCCCTCTCTTCATTCTTTCTGGAGTTATTTCTCCACTGATATCCAGTAGCATATTGGGCACCTACTGACCTGGGGAGTTCATCTTTCAGTGTCCTATCTTTTTCCCTTTTCATACTGTTCATGGGGTTCTCAAGGCAAGAATACTGAAGTGGTTTGCCATTCCCTTCTCCGGTGGACCACATTTTGTCAGAACTCTCCACCATGACCCATCCATCTCGGGTGGCCCTACACAGCATGGCTTAGTTTCACTGAGTTAGACAAGGCTGTGGTCCATGTGATTAGATTGGTTAGTTTTCGGTGTTTGTGGTTTCGGCCTGTCTGCCCTCTTGATGCCCTCTCTTAGCGCCTACCATCTTACTGGGGTTTCTCTTACCTGGGACGTGGGGTATCTCTTCATGCTGCTCCAGCAAAGCGCAGCCACTGCTTCTTACGTTGGACGTGGGGTATCTCCTCACGGCCACCACTATTGACCTTGGACGGGGGGTATCTCCTCTCAGCTGCTCGCTGCTCCAGCACTGTGCAGCTACCACTCGCTGCTCCATATATATGTAGGTGTACACGTATCCCCTCCTTCTTGAACATCCTTCCCACTCCCAGTGCCCCTCTCCCCATGTCTACTCCTTTGAATTTCCAAAACTTACTGAGGCATGCTATGTGCCTTACTATGTGGCCAACTTGTAGAAGTATTTAATAGATCTTGAGGCGCTGTATTCAGTTTTTATTATTTGGATCATGGCATCTTTATTACATCAACCTTGTTAATCAATGTTTCTCAAATTTCTTGTCAGGAGGTTCAGATTTAATAAGTGGGAGTTGGAGCCCAGTAATGTGTATTTTTAACTAGCACACCAGTTGGTTTCACTGATGCTCCTTCTTTTTCAGAGACACTTAGAGAAATACTGCTTATCCTTAATTATCCTCAGATTGTTGATTCAAAGATAAGGAGCTCAAGATAATTAACTTACTGTGACCTATTGCTATTTTGCTTAATTTCCCTCGGTATTTATTTTCTGTTGTTTTTCTTCTTTTTCATCTTGTTTCTTTATTTTTACTTTTTGTTTTCTTTTACTTGGGGTAAATAATTCATGACAGGTCTTCACTGTGAATTATACCCTTTATCATGTTGAAGTGATCTCTTTTTCTGCTTTAATCAGTAGCACTGCCCCCCCCCCGCTTTTTAGACAAAATTAATCTGTTAATTTTTCACTTCCTTTAATTTCCATTTTTAAAATCCTATGTCCTTCAATTTTAGCATAAAATTGTAATTTCTTCTAAGATTCTTCTCTTAGTGGATATATTTATGCCAGTCACTGCTATAATAGATGTTATTGGCTTTAATTCTCCTAATATGTTTTGTCATTTCCCTTATTCTGACATTTTTTTTTCCTTTCTGTCTTTTACTCTGTTGTCTGTACTGGTGGATTTATTTCTTTTCTGATCATTTATTATAATTGCTTTAATTTCTTTTGGCACTTTAAAAATTGAACTGAACATTATAATTAAACTCATATATTGTAATTTATCAACATTAAGCAGTTTTTGAAGGATGTAAAAGTTGCAGCATATGTATAATATAATGACTTTAAAAGAAGTATTTGGCTGCACTGGGTTTTAACTGGAGCATGAGGGATCTCCGATCTTCCTTGTGACATACAGGCTCTTTAGTTGTGGCATGTGAATTCTTATTTGCAGCCTGTGGGATCTTAGTTCCCCAACCAGGAATTGAACCCAGGCCTCCTCCATTGGGAGTGCAGAGTCTTAGCTACTGGGCCACCAAGGAAGTTCAGTATAATGGTATTTTAATGAAATTTGAAAATGTTATATGTACTGAATGGATCTACGTGTATGACATGGTGATAATAAACACCAAATTTGTGATGATGATTTTTCCTGGGAAGAAACTGAGGGTAATTGGGTCTGGAAGGTAATACACAGGGCATCTGAACTCTATCTGTAATGTTTTCTTTCTTTCAAGAAAGCTGGTAGAAAGAGTTTCCTGGTGGTCCAGTGGTTAGGACTCTGTGCTTTCACTGCCAAGGGCTGGGATTCAGTCCCTGGTCAGGGAATTAAGATCTTGCAAGTTACAGGGTTTGGCAAAAAAAAAAAAAAAAAATCTAATAGAATATGTGGTAAGTGTGTAGGATTTAATAGAGCTTAGCAGGAGATAATAAGTATTCAAAACATTATTCCCTGCCTATGCTGTATGATTCCATGCTCAGTCATGTCTGACTCTTTGCAACCCCATGGACTATGGCCCACCAGGCTCCTCTGTCCAGGGGATTCTCCAGGCAAGAATACTGGAGTGGGTTGCCACTTCCTTCTCCACTGTATTACTGAAGTTTTTCAGAATAGCTTTTAAATGCTCCCCCTTCCCCCTATGTTGTGGTTATTATTAATACGTGCCTCCATGAGGAATGCAGAAATCAACTATGGATACTTATGGTTTGGGATAAAATTTCTAGTCAGAACATCATCTCTGCAAAAAATGCTACATTTCAAAAACAAATATGCAGAGCAGAGATGTTCTCTGCACACTGGTCCCATGACTCTGAGAGGTACTGTAACGTTAGCAGAGCCAAGTTGAAGGAGCACATGGAAGGTTCAAAAATACCTCAAGAAAGAGAAACTTGGAAGAGGAGTTATTTGTGCCACTTACTAAGCTACTGTCTCTCCTTCAGACCCATGCTATGAGTTACCTGTTGCTGCTGTAACAAATTGCCACATAGTTAGTGACTTAAAACAGCCAGTTTATTCCTATCACAGTTCTGGAGGTCAGAAGTCCAAATTCAAAGTGCCAGCAGGGCTGGTCCCTCCAGAGGCTCCAGGGGAGCACTGGCTTCTGCATTTTCCAACTTCTAGAGGCACCGCATCCCTGGCTCACGGCCAGCCCTTCCCTCCATCCTCACAGTCAGCAGCACATCATCTCCTGTCTCTCTCTGCCTCTGACCCTCCCTCTCCCTCTTATAAAGACCCTGTGATGACACTGGTGCCCCCGGGGAATCTAGGGTCATCCCCGTCTCAGGGGCCTTAACATAATCTTTCCTGCAGATTTACAACTTAACATGACATTCACAAGTCCTAGTGGTTAGGATGTGGACATCTTTGGGGACCTTTATTCTGTTGGTTGCACCTACCCTTCAATGAAAGAGGAGAGTGAAAAAAGCTGATTCAAAACTCAACATTCAAAAAGTAAGATCATAGCATCCGGTCCCATTACTTCATGGCATTAAATGGGGAAACAATGAAAACAGTGACAGACTTTATTTTCCTGGGCTCCAAAATCAGTGCAGATGGTGACCGCAGCTACAAAATTAAGAAGCTTGCTCCTTGAAAGGAAACCTATGATAAACCTAGACAGCATATAAAAAAGCAGAGCCATCACTTTGCAGACCAAGATCCTTATAGTCAAAGCTATGGTTTTTCCAATAGTCATGTACAGATGTGAGAGTTGGACCATAAAGAAGGCTGAGTGCTAAAGAACTGATGCTTTCGAATTGTGGTGCTGAAGGCCCTTGAGAGTTCCTTGGACTGCAAGAAGATCAAACAGCCTATCCTAGAGGAAATCAAGCTTGAATATTCATTGGAAGGACAGATGCTGAAGCTGAAGCTCCAATACATTGCCTACCTGATGAGAAGAGCTGACTCATTAGAAAAGACCCTGATGCTAGGAAAGATTGAGGGCAGGGGAGAAAGGGAAGACAGGATGAGATAGTTGGATGGCATCACTGACTCAATGGATATGAGTCTGAGCAAACTCTGGGAGATAGTGAAGGACAGGGAAGCCTAGCATGCTGCAGTGCATGGGGTTGCAGAGTCAGACACAACTTAGCTGAACACCAAGAGCCCTTCAATTCTTAGCTTTGTGATGTGGGTGGAAACACTGCAAAGCTGGTTCTGCTTTACCAGCAGCTTCTGCCAACTGGAGGGAGGGTGGAAGGCTGGAGAGGGGAGAGGGATTTGTCTGCACTGCCCCTTTCATTTCTTGTGTGTTTGAGGAATAATATCTCAGTGTGGCCTGAATATAGCTTGCATCATCTCTCCTTTTCCTCAGATAACCACACCTGTTACTTTTCTCTCTTGTGACAATGGGTGTTTTGTGAAGCATTCAGAAGACAGCCTCATTTTTTACCTTAACATGAAATGACATATTCTTTATGTGTGATGCTCACAGAATACATCTCTGAATATGTTATGGCAAACAAACAGGAGTGCTTGAGGAGGGTCATGCCATCAACCATTCTTAAGTGTGTGCATGCTCAGTCATGTCTGACTCTTTGTGACCCATGGACTGTAGCTCACTGGGCCCTTTTGACCATGGGATCTCTAGGTAAGAATACTGGAGTGGGTAGCCATTCCCTTCTCCAGGGGATCTTACCCACCCAGGGATAGAAGTTGTGTCTCTTGCACTGGCAGAAGGATTCTTTACCACTTGAGCCCATTGGGAGGTAGGCTTCTAAATTCATGCCTATTTACTGAAACTCAGCATGCATCACTAATCCATATTTTTTAAAGTATATATTTGTAATAGTTTATAAATTCAGTATTTTTGCCTTGAAGCTTTTTTATATGTTAATTTTCTTAACACTCATTTTTATGAAAGCATCTAAAACCTTTTTGAAAACCCTATAAAAAGGAATTTTAATTGTATTTATTTTTTGGCCATGCCATGAGACTTACAGGATTTTTAGTTCCTCAAGCAGGGAATGAATATGGGCTGGTGGCAGTGAGAGTGCAGTCCTAACCACTGGGTCACCAGGGAATTCCCTAAAAAGGAATTTAAAAAATTTTGTCTGTAAATTAAATGACAAGCAATATCAGAGTTTGGACATACACTTAACATCAAATGAGAGAATGTTTTCTGAAAGAAGCAGGCATATTAAATGCATTAGATGTTTAGCACCCATCTAGTAAGTGTATTAAGAGTTTTCAGGTCCATCACAAATTTCTATAAGCATTTTTGGTTGTTGTTTTATATCAGTTAAGATAGGAATTCAATTGCCTCAGGGATACCATAGCCTTAAAAAATCTTTAAAAAAAATATTGTGGAAAAAACCACGTGGGTTTCCCCAGTGGCTCAGCAATAAAGAATAAGCCTGCAATGCAGGAGACAAGGATTTGATCCCTGGGTCAGGAAGAGGCCCTGGAGGAAGAAATGACAACCCACTTCAGTATTCTTGCAGGGAAAATCCCATGGACAGAGGAGCCTGGTGGGCTATAGTCCATAGGGTCACAAAGAGTTTGACAGGACTGAGCAACTGAGCATGCAGGAGGCAAAACACACATAACATGAAATTTACCATCTTAACCATTTTTAAATGTCAGCTGCTAACAGAATTGTGTCTCACAGATAGCACATAAAGGTCCAAACAGAGCCAACCCTTTGCTCTTAAATACATGCACTGTAAAGTTACTTGGTGGATATTTATTATAATTATTTATGGCTGCATTTAACAAACTTTTCATTCTGTTTGATGCTATTTACACTACTGTATAAAGGGAGCCAATGACAGGAAAAGTCCCACCAATAAATAATCTTCATTTAATTGTGATTTACCTTAAGAACTGTGTGATCATCCACTCTTCCTGAGAAGATTCAAAGGACAACGTGTTTTTTCGATGGCTTTGATACTTAAGGGTTGCCGAGAGGCTAGGAATGAAGTGTTTCTAATGATTTAAAAAAAAAAAAAAGGTGGTATTAAGTACATTCACACTATTATATAAACCAGACCCTTTTCATTTTCAAAATTCTCTGGGTACTCTAAAAACCCCATCAGACATAAATTTCCCTGCAGTGCAAAATGTACAGCTGAGGACTGTGATGTCTCACACCTGCGGATATGCTGAGATCAGTCCTGCACGGAGATGGGGCCTGTAAGTCTGACCTTCCACGGGGGACAGTGCCTGGGTTGCTGACCTCAAGGCCCAGTAGTGAGGACGAGAACGAAGGGCGGGGCCTCCGAGTGTCAAAAGTCACACGTCAAAGTCAAGCAAGACGCAAGACCCCCACTTGCAGAGTGTGATGTTACTTTTCACTGAGCGTCTTTGTTCTTAAGTTAAAGGCATGTTTCCACGGTGACCTTGATCCCTGCCCGACTTCCCGGCCCCAGAGGTCACCAGACCCCCTCCTCACCCACCCTGTCCAGTCCTCTCTAGTCCCGGTTCTGGACAGGGACGCTTCTTGTGAAAACTGAGTCAGGACTTCGGGTCCAGGAGGAGGGCGTGGGAGGACACGCCCGCACAGGAGCGAGTTCTGCTGAGCCCGGAGCTAGTGGACAGTATCCTGAAGCCTGCTGCTGCTGCTGCTAAGTCACTTCAGTCGTGTCCGACTCTGTGCGGCCCCATAGACGGTAGCCCACCAGGCTCCCCAGTCCCTGGGATTCTCCAGGCAAGAACACCTAGTCACTCAATAAATCAGAGGGCGGGAAAAATCGGAGGCGGTCGGACGGGGCCGGAGAATTGTCCAATCAGAGGCAAAAGGAGGCGGGTCTCTGGAAACCTTCCAGTTAGGAGCCCCGGCAGTAAAAATGTTCGAAGATTGCCCAATCAGACAGGTGAGGTGTGAAGCATCTCCCAATCACAATCCCGAAAGAAGAGTGTCAGGAGCACCGTCCAATCAGGACCGAGGGCGGGCACGCTTCCTGCCCGAGTGCGAGTAGTTCTCTGGGGGCCTTGGCGCTGCTACGCACCTGCCCCGAGGCCCCAGGTGTCAGGTTCCTGTGGCTCTCACCTGCCGGGGCCGCCGGGAGGACTCCCGGGAGAGCCTGGAGCCGGGAAGAGATGGTGAGTGAGCGGGGCCGAGCTCAACATCGGGAAGGGCTGATTTGAACCGGCTGGAAGCGATCCCGGGGTGGGGTCCTGAAGTCCTGTCCGGTCCACGCGTGTGTGTCATCAGTCTCAGAACTACCCGGGTGACCCGATGCTCACAGGTGCCTATCGCACGGGGCCCCGAGAACACCAGCCCCTGGTCGGTTCCTCCCAGCGGACAGTCCGCAGGGGCGGGCGGGGAGCTTGGGGAGACCTGCTTGGGGACCTTGGACTGGGAGGGGTCACCTCGTAGGTCCTCGGTCCTGAGTGACCCCAACTCCAGCCCTCATTTCTTGGAGGGACACTAGTTGTCAGCTGACCGGACGCCTGAGGGGATAAGACAAATAATTCCTGACCCGTGGGTTCTCACAAGGGAAGTGAGAAAAACTAACGCCAAGGTCAAGGAAAGCGCACTATCAGGTGGGGCAGCACCCCTCAAACCACCACCCCCGCCCAAGCAAAATGCACAGGCGACACAGTGGGGACACTGCTGGTGTCCTTTGTTCAGAGAGCACTTCAGTGAGCGATAGGGAAGGGGTGCCCCACGTGGTGGCGTGGCTGCTCTTGACCCTTCGGTCATCTTTGTCTGGGGACCAGTACAGCCCTGCCCCTCCCTGGGTTTGTTACCTTGAAAAGATGTGCTCGCTTACTGGAACCTCAGATTTTCGGCAAGTGTAAAATACATCTAATAAATACAGCGGAAAACAGAAGATAAAATATTTTCAAAGGGGTGAGTTTCAGAAGAAAGAAAAAAAAGGAAATATCTTGCATTCCATTTGTTAAAAAAATCACCTGTCTGTGGTAAGTTTCTGAGGTCTGTTCCTTTGAGTTAACAAATGGAATTCTGGGGCATAGCCTCGAAAGTTCTGGGGAAAAACATGTCAGAGAAATAGAGATTTCCCTTCCTGTACAGCTGCAGAGAAGCGAAGGAAATACCACATAGCATGATAGGTAAAGATGGTGAAGATTCACCCAAAAATATCAGATATTTAATTTGTTACAGTTGATGCTACTGTTGTTTATCATCTGCAATATACTTTGCTTAAATCTGCAATAAATTGTTTATTATCCTTGAAACCTGTGGGTATACACGGATCTTACTTAGACACCAGTTTGTCCTGTCCTTTGTGCTAAAGTGTCTGTCATTCCTGCTTGGCTCTCAGTGGCTGCTCTGTAGTAAATCAGGTCTCCTTTTAGACGCAGGTCTACTTTGGACTCTGTTCCTCAAGGTAGATCTAATGGCCCATTCCTCTGCTAATTCATCCTGTCGGGAGTGCTGCTGCTTTAAAATCCTTACAGTGTGCCAGTCAGGTTCTCTCCTAGTTCTTTAGAATATTTTGATGATTTAGGGGCATTTGTTCTCATTAGATTGGAAAGTTAGTATTTGATAAATCCTAAAAAAAAAAAAAAAAATCTGTTTTGGGATTTCATGGGGTTTTATAAAGATCCTAGGTCTGTCTTGGGAGGATTGATATTTTGGTTAAGAATGTGTGCCATCTTGTCATTTATTTCATTTTTCTTTGTTACTATCCTTAGTGTTTTTAAATTTTTCTATTTCTTTTTTCTTTTTTTAATGCATTATTTATTTATTTGGCTCCACTGCATCTCAGTTGCAGCATTCGGGATGTTTTAGCTGTGGCATGCAGGATCTAGTTCCCTGACCAGGAATTGAACACAGGCTCCCTACATTGGGAGCTCAAAGTCTTAGCCACTGGACCACCAGGTTAGTCTAGTTATTAGATTCTTCTTATAGCCTTCATTAAACTTACTTTGTACTACTTCAGTTTGGTTTTTACCATGGTGTGTGTTATCTTTTCAAAGTGACCTTTCCTGCATCTTCTCCAGTGGTCCATTGGTTAAGGTTCTGTGCTTCCAATGCAGGGGATTGGGTTTGATTCCTGATCAGGGAAATGAGATCCCACATGGAGCATGGTGTGGTCAAAAAAGAAAGTGACTTTCCAGTTTGCTGTTGCTTTTAATTAGAAAGGTAATGAAATTTATATTGAGTTTTTATCCTGAGATCTTGTTCAGTATCTTATTCTATGATTATTGTTTTGTTTTTTTCTGTTGGTGTCATACACATCCAGTTGTTTGAGTTAGGCATTGAGACAACCTCTTTTCTAGTACCACACATTTGTGCATTTTCTGGACTGGATTGCTAGTATAATGTTGACTAAGAGGTCAGCTGGCCACACTTCATTTGTATCTAATTGTCTTGGAGAAAACAGTTAACTTCATACAATTTATATGTTCTCTTATTTTTTTTGGAATTTTTTTCTCATCTGTTTTCCTTTATCTAATCATGCATATTACCATCTGTTTCCTACTGGTAAGAGTGTTTTTTATGTATGACTGTTGAATATCATAAAATGGCTTTCAGCAACTCTAAGATGATTAGAGGTAATTCCTGTGAGCTGATATATAAGTGTTTTCTGTTGTATAAGACAACATCAGTGTAGGAAAATGCATATGACATATATAGTTGACAGAAATATTGAAGAAAAAAAAATCCTCTGTGAAATGAAACTCAGCCCTCATATCAAGATATATATATATATGTGTGTGTGTGTGCTTGTGTGCTCAGTCATGTCCAACTCTTTGTGACCCCAGGCGCGCTCCTGGACTGCAGCCTGCCAGGCTCCTCTGTCCATTTCTAGGCAAGAAAACAGGAGTAGGTTGCCATTTCCTTCTCCAAGGAATCTTCCGGACCTGGAGAGGGGGGAACCCAAGTCTCCTATGTCTCCTTTATTGCAGACACTCTAGGGTTCTTTTTATAAGGGCACTAATCCCATCCCTGATCAGCTCCATAAGGCTCCACCTCCAAACACCATCACCTTGGGGATTAGGTTTCAACCTGAATTTGGTGGCGGAGGACACAGACCTTCAGCCCACAGTAGTCCCCAAGACCACCCTGGCTTCACAGATTTACTTGGTGGCTCCCTGGCTTCAGTGTGTAGCCGTGCTCACAGCTTGGTTTCTGACCGCGGGAATAAAGCAGAGTCAGCAGGAGAAAGGTGCCCAGGACAGTTCCTGAGGAGACTGAGTGCCGGATCTCAAGGGTTCCCCACTCCCTCCCACAAAATCACACTGGGCAGGCTTCCTCCCTCCACCCCCCACTGCTGTGGTGAGAACATGGTTGACGTGCCATCCACCCGGAACACTAATGAGAGGCTCAGTCACCAGGGCTGTATTGGGCTGGTCATGTAGACACCCTGTGATTAGTCTGAGATTCCAGACTCCCAGAAGGAAAGCTGCTCTTCAGCATAAAGTGTAGTATTAGCATAAAGGGCAGAGGAGCCCCTGCTGTCAGGGTGGTGAGAATGCTGCCCAGACCCAAGTTCCCACATGCCAGCAGAAGGCCAGCCCTGCATGGCAGGCTGAAGAAAGACGGGACAGCCCCTTGCCCCTCGCTTTGTCTAAACTTTTGCTTCAGCTCTAGGTACTGGTTTCACTTTTTTCCTCCTAATGCAGTACGGTCTTCTAACTCTTTTTCCCCACCCAAAGCTCACTTTTGGGAACTTGGGCAGCTTACCTCCTGCCCAGAAGAGAGCAAAAATCAGAGGTGTCACCTGGGCTGGACTTTGATTGTCCTCTCACTTGGCCAGCATGGCCACTGGCAGCTGGTATATTCAGTGAGCTGGCCCTCCTGGAGTTGGATCGCTCATTTTCACCTTGATCAACTTTTAACCTCACAGCAGGCAGTTCAGTTGCCCTTTCAAAACCCAGATGACCCCATCGTCATCTGCTCCTCCTTCCTCCACTTCCCAGACAGTGCTTTTCCCATATTTTAGTGAGTCTGGATTGTTTCAGCAAATCCCACTTCTGATGTGTCTGGTGACCACAGGACCACCTGTGGTTCTGCAGGTAGGACTCACGTGACTCAGCACAGAGTTGTACTCATGACTAGAATTTATCACAACAAAAGGACAAAGCAGACTCAGCAAAGGGAAAAGGCCCATGAGGAGAAATCTGAAGAAAACCAGGTGCACGCTTTTAAGAGTCCTTTCCCAGTGGAGTCACACGTAACACACCGCACAGCTCAGGTTGTGATAGCACGTGAAATACTATTTCCTGGAGGCTCATTAGGGACTCAGTGCCCTGGGGTTTTTATTGACAGCTGATTGTATAAGCACGGACCCAAAGCCCAGATGCCCGAACAAAAAGCAGGTGCTCAGCATTAAGTATCAGTTTACAGACAGGGAGTAATAATTATGGTGGTGTGAAACCTTCAAAAATTAAGTTCCCAAACACTAGCCAAGGCCAGTCTTGCCTCCTCGCCAGCGATCATTGCCAGGAATCAAGTTAAGGTTTGCAGTGTCCACTCTTTTCCTGCACATTCAGTAGAGGAAACACTACAGGCAACTCTATCGCAAGCAACTCACCTGACCCAAGAAGCTCCTGTATAATAGGGATATTCCTGTTATGTTCTGTTGAATAGGTACTAAATTCTGACATCAGAATTGTTGCAGAAGAGTGTTCTCTTTCCTCTGCTCATGGAATGTCACTGGGTTGATGAACTTTAAAAACAAAACAAAACATGGCTTAAGGGAGGCATTCAGCTTAGTGGTTCTTGTGCTTAGGAATTGGCCTGACTTGCTCATGTGCCCACCAGGGGGAGGGACGTGGACAGAAGAGAAACTGAGAGTGCAGCCTCTAGGTTGGTTTGTGTGGAATCACTGTCTCCTAGGACTTGAGGCAAGGCAGTGTTTCCTTTGTAGGAAGGCACTGGAATCCTTTATGTATTTTATAGTCAAGGGTAAATTTGCTGTCAAATGTTTCTGATGTTAAAGTCCTTTGCAAAGTAGGACTTTTAACCTTTTCCTTAAGGTCATCAAGGGTACTGTTTTATGACTCCTGTAGAAGAGCATCATGGAACGTGTGTGTGTGTTTGTGTGTGAGCTCAGAACTGCTGAGAAGCAGCACTGGCTCAGGAGTGTAGAGAATGTATGGAGTTCTTACTTCCTATCATCATGAAAATAGAGAAAAAGAGGAGAAACTGGGCTGGTGATAACTACTATACAGAAAAGTTAAAATTAACGCTTATTCAAAAGAAATATTTTATTCAACCAGTTGGACTGTCCTTATGGCCTGGAGTTCTTTAAGACAATATGGCTAGCTGGCCCTTGCAGCACGTTGGGTTCCCAAAGGCCCATTGGGCTCTCATATTTGGTTGGGAGAAAAGAAGGAAAAATGTCCAGTCCTTCATTGTGTGTTTTTATTTATTTATTTATTTACTTTTGCCCGCACCATGTGGCAGTGTGGGATCGTAGTTCCCTGACTAAAAATTGAACCTGTGCTCTATGAATTGCAAGTGCAGGGTCCTAAGCACTGGACTAGGGAAGTCCCACCTTCATTATGCTTTTATTCCTTTAAACCTCATTCAGGCTGACCTTGAGCTTCCTGTGCTTATGAATGGTGTGCTGTAGGAAGAAGCTATAAAGTCTCTTGTGTTGCAAGGGGGTTGACAATTCTTAAAATGCAAATACTGTAATGGACACATGTATATGTATGGATGGGTCCCTTCACTGTTTACCTGAAATAATCACAGCATTGTTAATTAGCTGTGCATGCATGCTAAATTGCTTCAGTTGTGTCTGACTCTTTGCAACCCTACAGACTAGCCTGCCAAGCTCCTCTGTCCAGGAGATTCTCTAGGCAAGAATACTGGAGTGGGTTGCCATGCCCTCCTCCAGGGGATCTTCCTGACCCAGAGATTGAACCCATGTCTCTTATGTCTCCTGCATTAATAGGTGGGTTCTTTACCATTCTCAGCACCTGGGAAGCCCTTAATAGGCTATCAGTTCAGTTCAGTGCAGTTCAGTCGCTCAGTCATGTCCAACTCTTTGCGACCCCATGAATCGCAGCATGCCAGGCCTCCCTGTTCATCACCATCTCCCGGAGTTCACTCAGACTCAAGTCCATCGAGTCCGTGATGCCATCCAGCCATCTCATCCTCGGTTGTCCCCTTCTCCTCCTGCCCCCAATCCCTCCCAGCATCAGAGTCTTTTCCAATGAGTCAACTCTTCTCATGAGGTGGCCAAAGTACTGGAGTTTCAGCTTTAGCATCATTCCTTCCAAAGAAATCCCAGGGCTGATCTCCTTCAGAATGGACTGGTTGGATCTCTTTGCAGTCCAAGGGACTCTCAAGAGTCTTCTCCAACACCACANGGCAATGCATAATTTTATACTTGGGGTGCTCTTTTAAAAAAGTAAATGTTTGACCTTATAGTCCATAATTACATCTCTGAAGTGTTAATAGTCCATCACAAAAGCATGGCTTGGTTCACAGATCATTGATACAGTTAGTTTTAGCAGATGCTTAGGTGCTATTATCATTTTTCCTATCCATTTGGCTGTCATAAAAGCTAGACCCATGTGTCCAACTTAGGCTATTATTAATACAGAGCTTTTGTTTTCTTATACTATGAACAATTAGTACGTTACAAGACTGGATCATTGACCAATGACCTTCATCAACTAGGGGATTTTTAAAATTAGGCATGTGCTAGCTACTCTGAATATTTGTTGAGGAAAGTATAAGATTAACAGATATTTCACTGTGGGTTCACAAGGGGAGGAGAAATCAATACAGCCAGAGGATTTGGTATCTTGGCAGCTTCAGTCTTGGAAATTTAATGGTGAGGGTCCAATCCCAATAAATACTGGCTGTATACTTCCATGCCCATGAAACCATCAGTGACGATGCAAATAAGTTATTCAGTAATTACAACTTTAAAGATCAAAAATGCTAAAATAATAATGTACGCACTGAACAATTCTAGTTTGAAGGTTACTACTTTCTGCATATTCTCTCTCTGCAAGGTAAGCATGAGTTATGCTGCCTCATCGAGAGTAAAGAACCCTCTTCCTTTACCTAAATAGTTAAAAGGAAAGCAAGTAGGTCTTGCAATGAAAAACCAGCTTGAGACCAAATTTAACAAAGGTGAACAAAACTAAGAAGAGGTGTTCCTAGGAGACTGGAGGTGGAGCTAAGCCCAGGGTGAGACAGCAGGCAAGTGTGCAGGAGCCAGCCCTCCAGTGGTAAGAGCTTGATATTCTGCTTGTGACCCTGGCTGATTCTCAAGGTCTTAGGAATCTGAGAAACTTGAATAAGCCTAAGCCAGCTTCTCCAGGTTTCTAATCATTTAGGTTAGCCATTCAATAACCATGCAATCATTCATTTTCTTCTGAAATTAACAAGCATTTTTAATCAATAATATGACAGATGTACCTTGTTACTAGGTACACATGCAACTGTATGTATGTAATGTCATAACTCACTTTGTTTGGTTTGATGGATTCATAGCTAATGAATATTGCTGCTGCTGCTGCTGTTAAGTCGCTTCAGTCATGTTCGACTCTATGCGACTCCATAAATGGCAGCCCACCAGGCTCCCCCATCCCTGGCATTCTCCAGGCAAGAACAGTGGAGTGGTTTGCCATTACCTTCTCCAAGCTAATGAATATTAGTTGTCGTAAAATTTTATCATTTCTCTGTGTGTAGATTAATAGTGATTTATCTACTTCTGGACTTCAGATTTCAAATCTCAAAGCTATAAATCTAGGATAAAACATTTAAACTTGCCTATTTCTGATGAACATTTTTAATATTTCTTAGTCTCGAAAAAAAATCATAATATTATTAGACAAAGGCTCAAAATTTACTTATTAACATGCTTTAAGCATGGTCAGGAAGGGTTCAATAAGTATTCTTTCAAATTCAGTAAATAAGTAAATGAATAAACATATTTTTATTTCTATTCCATTATAGTAGTAACCAAGTCTACCAAATAGTCTCATAGTTTTGTTCTGTTTTTGCTTCCATTATACCAAGTACTGCTTCATTTTGAAAAAATCTTTCACTTTCTAATCACCACCTACCCAGGTGACTGAATTCACTCAGTCATTCAATAACCATTTATTAAGTACCAGGTATGTGACATGAGGTATTTGCTAACTAATGAAATAGACATAGATTCTGCCTTTTGTCAGCTTAACTTATTTACAAGAAGTAGATAATACATCACGTAACAAATGTGTGCACATCTGTGTGTGTGTGTGGATGAGGAGGTTAAAAGAAAACAGACTGAATGCAGAAGTAGAGAACAAACCAGTAACTAAAGAATAGTAAGCAAAGACCTTGTAAATAATGCAATATATAAAAAAGGACATAGAAGAGTGCTGAAGAATTAGCCATGAACAGGAGGAGGACAGGCATGTATGTGTGTGCTGGAGAGAGAAAGGAACAGAGAAGAAAAAAATGTGTGATAATTTCTATACTGTAGAGAGTTTGGAATACATTAAAAGCTGACAGGAAGTCCATGTGGCTGAATTGTTGGAGGCTATGGAGAAAAGGCAAGAAATGATACTGGAGAAATGGGCAGACATTTCATGTAATAATTTACTGTCTATGTTAGAGCTTAAATTTATCCTAAGGAGAGTGAGAAGCAGTTGAAGGGTTTAAGTCTAAGAAGTGACATAATTTGATGTGTTTTTATTCAGCTGCCTCATATGTGAAGAATAAGTTGAAATTGTTAAACCTGGATTCAGGAAGAATAGTAAGGATGCAGCTGATGATGCTGGTTAGAATAGAGTGGTGGCAGGTGAGAGCTGGAGAGAAGCTGACTGAATATATTTGAGGCAGAAAATACAGGACTTGATTGACAATCTGAAGTTAAAGTGAGAAAAAAAAAATCAAGGGTGACTTCATGTCCCAAATATATAGTGAGTTTAAGAACTTTGAATAAAATGCAATTATTTCTAGTTTTTAGTATTGTCTCTGTAAAGAAACTCCATCTGCCTCTCCCACCCTCATTTTTCCCCCTTTCTCCCTCTTTCTCTTCACTTCAGAAAACTCCTGAAAATAAGGCAATTTAGATATCCTAAAAATTTTCAATACCAAAAGCAAGAAGTACTGAATAAGATATAATTTTAAAGCACAATTGGGATTGCAGTAATTTAATTAAGGAAGAANCTGCCTCTCCCACCCTCATTTTTCCCCCTTTCTCCCTCTTTCTCTTCACTTCAGAAAACTCCTGAAAATAAGGCAATTTAGATATCCTAAAAATTTTCAATACCAAAAGCAAGAAGTACTGAATAAGATATAATTTTAAAGCACAATTGGGATTGCAGTAATTTAATTAAGGAAGAAAAGAATCATCACTCTTGCCTTTTTGTTCAAGATACTCCAACTTTATCCAGAAGGCCTTGCTTTCCCTGCGGGCCTGTCAAGCAGTGTCTATACCTTCTTTGCACAGCCCTGTTCCTCTGGGAGTGGACCTGATGGAGCTCTCTATGATACTTCTTTCTAGACTTTTAGAACTTTCTTTTCTCTAAGGACAATACATTCATCCCTGAATATCATGTTATTATATTATGTTACCAACTACTCCACAAGTTTTCTAGATCATCTCTTCTGGTTTCTCCATAATTTTATCTCTATCCTAATTATCTATCCATAAGTGATTTTAATACAAACCTTCCATTCTCCTTCAATAGTCTTGTCCTCCTCAGCTGCTAACTCCAATGTGAATCAATGATCTCGTAACTGTAACTTCCACATAGCTCAATTTCATGTGTCCTTCTGAGTATCAATAGCTGTACTGTGTAAATGTTAATTTCCTGAATGTGATGGTTATTTTGTGATCACATAGGGCAATGTTATATCTAAAATTGATGGAGCTTGATTTTGACAACCTACCTCCATCAGATGGGGAAAATGAGTTTTCTTTGTGCCATGTTTTAACATTTTTCTAAGTTTAATACCTCTTCAAAATTAAAAGAAAATATTCACAGATGAAGTCCCACCTACAAGGAATTCACAGCCTGTAATCACCAAAGATACAATGAAACAACTCACTGTAAATGAAGTGGAGATTGCTAGAAAGGAAACATGCAATTTGCCAACACACAATGAGGAAACATTTTGATTAGAGAAACCCTAGAAAACAGACTTTCAATCTAAGTCTAGATTCAATGCTCCAAACACATCCTATTTAATGAAAATTGATATTTGAATATTCACTGCAGCCTTAAAACTGCTATAAGGCAGGGCCCAGTATGACCTCTTGACCTTCCTGCATGTTAGTGAGTGATGTACTTCACAAACATCAAAACCCAAGAATTTTTTTTTAATCTCTTTAGAACATTTTTGCAAGTTCAGTTAACTGTCAAAAAGGACTGGGGAGGATACACCAGACAAAGATGCAAGACAGAGGAATACAAAGCATACCACTGTTAGAGCCCAGGGTCTCCCAAGTCATCCAAGACGCCAGGTACTGCAGGTAACTGTGGTGCCTTTCCTGGAGGGAGGCATTTAGGGAAAGCTTTTCAAGCAGTCTAGAAACTCCATGTCAGAAAAATGGCAAGGAAAACCTGCCCTATTTTGTCTCTAGGAAGTTGGCCAGGTCAGCTTTGCTTGGGTCCAGGAGAGTCGAGTCACTCGAGAGTCCGGGTGCTGCCCCAGCTTCTCGGCTGATCAGTCTCCACTCATCAGCACTCTCAGTCAGGCTCGTGGGCTCCAGGTCTGGCCAAAGAGGCAGAAAGGGTCATGAGATGGGAATGCTGGTAGGCCATGAGCATAGGTTGATGTATAACTTTTAAGTATTCAGATATATGCTTTGGAGCCCTCATTTGCTCTCCAGCAAATGAAGTGTCCGGCCGGGTGTGCTCTTCCTTTTGCATGCTATCACCTTTGCTGCCCAGCGACCCATGCTCCTTGTTCCTTCATGCCTCCAAGCTCACTCCCAACTGGGGACTCTGAACTGCCCACCTGCTGCCTGGGAAGCTCTTCCCTGAGTTCTTCCTTTGACCCCTCCACCCTCTCCCCAGCTTCCTCTATAAAAGAGCAAACCTGTCCCCCTTGCATCTCTTGCTGTTAATTCTGCTTCATTTTGTTCATAGCACTTAAACTCTCTGAAACTTAAAGCATTTTTTAATCAGCTCATTATTTCTCTCCACATTAGAGTGTACATGTTACAAGGGCAGGAATGTTATTCTTTTCATTTTTGGCTCCAACACAGCATAGTTGCCCAATATATGCCAGATAAATGGATGAATGAACTAGAAAAGTATGTGAAATAATGTGATTTTAAATTTTAAAGAAAAAATAAAAATTGCAAGCAAGTTGAATATACAAGCTTGTAATATCTAAAATGAATTAGAGTTAAAAGTCAAAAGTACTGGAAAGCTCATTATCACAGTTAATTTTTTTTAGAAGATGCAGATAAAGTACCAAATGGCTTCAGAGAAAATCTCATAAGCCACTTTCTAGTGAAAACAAAACAAAAACACAGACACACACAATCATGGCATTTTAAGAAAAAGAAACATTTTACAAAACTGCATTAACATTTCATGAATGTGTAAAAGGCTATGAATAATTCTTCTATTTAATTTTAACATTTGTAGTTGCTGCTGTTTAGTTGCTAAGTATGTAACTCTTTTGAGATCCCATGGGATATAACCTGCCAGGCTCCCCAGTCCATGGGATTTCTCAGGTGAGAATACTGGAGTGGGTTGCCATCTCCTTCTCCAGGGGGTTTCCTAGACCCAGGAACTGAACTCATGCTCCCTGCATTGGCCAGGGAGTTCTTTAACCATTGAAGTGAAGTGAAGATGCTCAGTCATGTCCACCTCTTTGCAATCCCATGGACTGTAGCCTACCAGGCTCCTCCATCCATGGGATTTTCCAGTCAAGAGTACTGGAGTGGGTTGCCATTTCCTTCTGCAGAGGATCTTTCTGACCCAGGGATCAAACCTGGGTCTCCCGCATTGTAGGCAGACGCTTTACCATCTGAGCCACCAGGGAAATCCCATTCCAAACTCATGAGTAGCTGAAGCAAAACATTAAATTTATCACTCTAACGGATTACATAGCTAGTTACATGGCCACTTGTAGAGATTTTAATTGATTTTTGTCAGATTTAGTCTCATTCAGTGCTGAACATTTTATTAAACTTGATGACTGAAAAATATATTTATATTTACTAAGTTTGAACAGTATCTAAGCCACAGAAAGAAATGACAATAAGCAAATAAGATAATAATAAAAAGTTTGATTTTTTTTCAAAAGGTAATAAGACTAACAATAATTCTGTGAGCAGGTGAATATTAAATTTAAAAATTGCATTTTCTATGTTAACATGTGAGCTATACCAAGAAATATTTTGATACTTAAGTAAGTACAAGATACACAGTAAATGCTCCTAAGTACCAATCATTTGACCTTGAACAAATCATTTAACATTTTGAAGTTTAGAATGTATTCAGGTAAAATAATCAGTAAGTTCAGTAAAAGTTCCTGGGCTTCCCAGGTGGCACTAGTGGTTAAGAATCTGCCTGCTAAGGCAGGAGATGCAAGAGACATGAGATTAATCTCATGGTCTGGAGCAACCTGGCATGCAGTGAAACTTATATAAGGAATTTCTGTGACTTTCTCAAACCAGACAAAGTGTAAAGCTGATGTATGTGTTTGTCAAAGTTAGTGGAGTGAACCAAAAAAGCGACTTTGCTTAAATACTATTTTCAGGGAGTAGAATCAGGAATAATATATTTATAATTTAATAAAATATAATTATATCTTATTTATTATTATATAATAATATAATTATAATATATTAATACTATATTATATTAGAATGATAATAATATATTATTTTCTTATGAACACCTGGGCTCAAATGGAATTTCACTGTTTCTAA
>SJYX01023638.1:20006-30191 GCA_006410675.1 Oreotragus oreotragus
GAGTCTTCTCCAACACCACAGTTCAAAAGCATCAATTTGAAAGGTTGTTGTTGAATCATGATGCCGGGATTCTTGGCCCCCGGAAGAGAAGAATTCAATCCGGGGCCAGAGACGAGGCTTGATCGCTCAGAGCTTTTGTGTAACAAAGCTTTATTAAAGTATAAAGGAGATAGAGAAAGCTTCTGACATAGGCATCAGAAGGGGGGCAAAAAGAGTACCCACTTGTTAGTGTTAGCAGTGAAGTTATATACTCTCCTGTGAATCCAAAGAATGTCTGGAGGTTGTAAAGACCTCACCAGACCTACTCCCATAATTTACATTTTAAGATAACAGAATTAGCAAGAAGGTTTAATCCAGAGACTGTCCTCAAGGCAGAATACATTATTGTTATATAATCCTTGTAAAGAGCAGGTCTACTCCCATAATTTACAGAATTAGCCAGAAGGTTTAATCCAGGGACTGTCCTCAGGCAGAATACATTGTTGTTATATAATCCTAAGGAATGTAGAGAAGAAAAAAAGTTTGTCCTTTCTTCCTCCTTGAGAATTCCAGACCCTTCTCTCCTTGGGAACCCCTAGACTTCTTATCAACCTGCCTAGGAAATGACTCTCTCAAATTCTTCGGCACTCAGCTTTCTTCACAGTCCAACTCTCGCATCCATACGTGACCACTGGAAAAACCATAGCCTCGACTAGATGGACCTTTGTTGGAAAAGTAATGTTTCTGCTTTTCAATATGCTATCTAGGTTGGTCATAACTTCCAAGGAGTAAGTGTCTTTTAATTTTATGGCTGCAGTCGCCATCTGCAGTGATTTTGGAGCCCCCCAAAATAAAGTCTGACACTGTTTCCACTGTTTCCCCATCTATTCCCATGAAGTGATGGGACCAGTGATCTTTGTTTTCTGGATGTTGAGATTTAAGCCAACTTTTTCACTCTCCACTTTCACTTTCATCAAGAGGCTTTTTAGTTCCTCTTCACTTTCTGTGTAAGGGTGGTATCATCTGCATATCTGAGTTCCAGAAAAACATCTATTTGTGCTTTATTTACTGTGCCAAAGCTTTTGACTGTGTGGATCACAATAAACTGGAAAATTCTGAAAGAGATGGGAATACCAGACCACCTGACCTGCCTCTTGAGAAACTTATATGCAGGTCAGGAAGCAACAGTTAGAACTGGACATGGAACAACAGACTGGTTCCAAATAGAAAAAGGAGTACGCCAAGGCTGTATATGGTCACCCTGCTTATTTAACTTTTATGCAGAGTACATCATGAGAAACACTGGGCTGGAAGAAGCACAAGCTGGAATCAAGATTGCCAGGAGAAATAATTGGCTATACTGCAATATAAAATGTTTTTGATGTTAAGAAAATAAAAGTTTTTAAAAATGGAAATATTGTTTCATTTGTATAGTACTTTCATTTCTCCAACATGATCTGAATCCTTTGGTTAGAGAAGAGTAAGACTTGAAGTGGTCACAGTAGAAATGTAGAGGTTAGTGGTAGTAGTTTAGTTGCTAGTCATGTCTGAGTTTTGCAACCCCATGGACTGTAGCCTGCCAGGCGGCTCTGTCCATGAAATTCCCCAGGCAAGAGTACTGGAGTGGGTTGCCATTTCTTTCTCCAGGGGATCTTCCTGACCCAGGGATCAAACCCAGGTTTCCTGCATTGCAGGTAGCGTCCTGCTTTGCAGGCGGATTCTTTACCAACTGAATCAATCTATGAGGGCGGGAGTGTGGACATAAAGTTAGGAGGTGTGTTGACTGAGTCACACAGTGAATGTTTGGTGACCACAAAATCTTCTTTGAGCTTCCTGTGACTTGAGCCCAGTTGCTGAGTGTCGTGAATCCAAGCTCCTGTACAGATTTTGGTTGTTTCAGGACTCGGTGGTCTTCGAGGATGTGGCTGTTAACTTCACCCTGGAAGAGTGGGCTTTGCTGGATTCTGCTCAGAAGGAGCTCTACAGAGACGTGATGCTGGAGACCTTCAGAAACCTAGCCTCAGTGGGTAAGAATGATGTCATTCTTTCACTTAGTTATTTAGAGACAAGCATATCTGGCACATCACTGTTCTGAGATGTAGAATGTAGAAAGGAAGTATGTTAACTAATAAGACAGATGTGGTCACAACTATCTTAGAATCTACCCACAAAAAATGTGAATCTATGTGTTGAACTGAGTTTTTCTTTCTATAAAGAAAGCTCCCTTAGTATCACTAGTAGATACAGGTTTCATGGGGCATTTTAGAACCTTGAGAGAATTTTACTGTGTTTATTAAAGTGCTCACCATTTTGACCCCTTGTACTTGGTTTTGATGAAGTCTTGACACAGATAAATGCCTCAGTTTCTTTCTCGGCTAACCGTACTTTCTTTCTTGTAAGATTTGTTCCCTTTTTGCTTTCAGATGATGAGACTCAATGTAAGGCCAATGGTTCAGTTTCTCAGCAGAATATTTATGGGAATAAAGTATCCAAAGAACATAAAATATCAAAGTTCACTGGAAATGATTCCTGGCCCTTTGTCTTAGGAAGAATTTGGGAAGAAGTCAGCATTGAAGATCAGTACACATACCAGAGTAGACACCCAAGGTGAGTTGCACTGAGAAAGCAGTATTTCAGGAGGAAATCTTAGCATGTCATGAAGTTTAAAAAGCAAACAAAGCACAAGTAAGCCTAGGTCAGATTTGTTTGTTTATAGAGATTTTCATGAAGAATTTTTTTAAATTTGACTTTGATGTTGTGTTAGAAACAGTTGAAAACAATCAGCTGGAGAGATCATGTTTAAAAAACACTTGTTTCTGTAATGGTTGCAGTTGAGCCCCCTTTTGTGGCATTGAGTTCATTCCACTTTAAAAGAAGTCAAATCAGTGAGAAAATTTACCCATTCAGTGAAATCCGTGAAAGTGTAATCCTTGTGTGTATGTGTGTGTGTGTGCTCAGTCATGTCTGACTCTTTGCAACCCCATGGACTGTAGCCCACCAGGTTCCTCTGTCCATGAAATACTCCAGGAAAGAATACTGAAGTGGGTAGCCATTACCTCCTCTAGAGGGTCTTCCCAACCCAGGGATTGAACCCATGTCTCTTGCGTGTCCTGCATTGGCAGGGAAATTCTTTATCACTGCACCACCTGGGAAGCTGTGTAATCCTTGTACTTACTAATAAATCATTATTAGTCAAACCATTTATAACATGCTTCTCATGTTTAACAGAAATCATGTGGTGGAAAGACTCCATGAAAGTAATGGTCAGTGTGGGGAAGGCTTCAGTCAGATTCCAAATCTTAACCTGTACCAGAAAACACTCACTGGAATAAAACAGTATGAATACAGTCCATACAAAAAAGCCTTCANCATGCTTCTCATGTTTAACAGAAATCATGTGGTGGAAAGACTCCATGAAAGTAATGGTCAGTGTGGGGAAGGCTTCAGTCAGATTCCAAATCTTAACCTGTACCAGAAAACACTCACTGGAATAAAACAGTATGAATACAGTCCATACAAAAAAGCCTTCATGCATCGTTCACTCAAGAATCACAGCACTACTTGCACTGGACATAAACCGTATCAGTGTCAGGAATGTGGGCAGGCCTACAGTTGTCATTCACACCTAAGAACACATGTGAGAATCCATAATGGAGAAAGGCCCTTTGTGTGTAAATTATGTGGAAAAACCTTTCCGCGTACTTCTTCCCTCAACCGGCATATTAGGATTCATACTGCTGAGAAAACCTATGAATGTCAGCAATGTGGGAAAGCCTTCATTGATTTTTCAAGTCTTACTAGTCACGTGAGAACTCATACTGGAGAGAAACCATATCAATGTAAGGAGTGTGGGAAAGCTTTCAGCTACTCCTCAACTTTTCGAAGACACATGATAACACACACTGGAGAAAAGCCCTATAAGTGTATGGAATGTGGGGAAGCTTTCAGCTACTCCTCAACTTTTCGAAGACACATGATATCACATACCGGGGAGACACCACATAAATGTAAGGAATGTGGGGAAGCCTTCAGTTATTCGTCAGCTTTTCGAAGGCACATGATAACACACACGGGAGAGAAGCCCTATGAATGTAAACAGTGTGGGAAAACCTTCATTTATCTCCAGTCCTTTCGAAGGCATGAAAGGATTCACACTGGAGAGAAGCCGTACGAATGTAAGCAATGTGGAAAAACCTTTATCTATCCCCAGTCATTTCGAAGACATGAAAGGACGCACGGCGGAGAAAAACTCTATGAATGTGACCAGTGTGGAAAAGCATTCAGCCACCCATCCTCCTTTCGAGGACACATGAGGGTGCACACTGGAGAGAAACCTTACAAGTGCAGTCAGTGTGGGAAAACTTTCAACTGGCCCATATCCTTACGAAAACACTTGCGAACTCACACTAAAGAGAAACCCTATGAATGTAAACAGTGTGGAAAAGCCTTCAATTTATCTGCTTGCTTTCGAGAGCATGTGAGAATGCATCCTGGGGACAAGTCTTATGAATGCAAGCTATGTGGGAAAGCCTTCTACTGTCACCTCTCCTTACAGAAACACATGAGAAGGCACACTGCTGAGAAGCTTTATGAATGTGAGCAATGCCAGAAAGCTTTCAGTTGGCCTGAACTTTTGCAACAGCATGTGAGAACGCATACTGTAGAGAAACCTTACGAATGCAAGGAATGTGGTAAAGTTTTCAAGTGGCCCTCGTCCTTACCAATACATATGAGAATGCACACTGGAGAGAAACCATACGAATGTAAGCAGTGTGGGAAGGCCTTCAGTTGTTCCTCATCCTTAAGAAGACATGCAAGGACACATACTGTGGAGAAACACCACGTATGTAATGGGGGAAATCCTCCTGCAAATAAATTCATGCACAGTGCTTCAGAAAATTCACACGAGGAGAGAAATCTTATAAAAGTTGCAAATTTGATATTGCCTTTATGAGTCCCTCATCATGGAAGTGGATCGATATTGAGTGTATTTCTAGTTCTTTTTGATGAAAATTGTTAAAGTACTCTCAACTATAGTACATAAATTTTGTAGGTAGTGGGTTTTTTTTTATGTTTTAGGAAGTAAAACATTTATCTTTCCAGTTGGACTCATGGTGATTTGCAGTATATTTTAAATATATACACTATATAGTTTAGAGCAGCTACCCAATGTGGGCCTCGAACCCATGACCCTGGGATTAAGAGCCCGATGCTCTTCTGACTGAGCTAGCCAGGCAGTTAAATATATAGTTTAATATCTTAGTTGTTTAAATTGTCCTTTAAGGGGTCATTGGAACAATGATATTGTGGTATTTGTTGGAATTTTCCTACTGGGTTAGTGTGGCAGATACTGGATAATCAGCCATTACATATTTTCCACCATGGTATTGAGACAGCCTTTATTTATTTAGGCCAGTGGAGCCTTATTCCATTTTTCTAAAAAGTAGTTGGTAGAAATTTGTAATTATGCAGAGTTCTTCAAAGTGTATAGTCTCATGTGAATTGTTACTTTGAACTTTTACGCTTTGCTTTGTCTTCACTTGTGATTGTGAATTAAAACTAGGTTTTTTATTTAAGAGACACTTGTGATGTGACCATGAGATATCGAGTTATGGATTGTGTTACATCAGCATGAGTAGTGTTAGGAACTGCAGTTCCCCAGATCCCTTCCCTTTATGATTCTCTATCCAAATATACCAGAAGCCTATTGATGTGAGATTTGGAAGGCAGAAGTGAAGCCATTACTGAGGTTTTTCAGTTTGTTGTTATTGTCTAGTCACTCAGATGTCTGACTTGTTTGTGACCCCATGGACTGTAGCCCACCAGACTCCTCTGTCCATGGGATTCTCCAGGCAAGAATACTGGAATAGGTTGCCATTTTCTTCTCCAGGGGATCTTCTTGACCCAGGCATGGAACCTATGTCTCCTTCATTGGCAGGTGGATTCTTTACAGTGAGCCACCAGANTTGTGACCCCATGGACTGTAGCCCACCAGACTCCTCTGTCCATGGGATTCTCCAGGCAAGAATACTGGAATAGGTTGCCATTTTCTTCTCCAGGGGATCTTCTTGACCCAGGCATGGAACCTATGTCTCCTTCATTGGCAGGTGGATTCTTTACAGTGAGCCACCAGAGAATCTATAGATACATTTACTTATCACTAAAATAACCATTTTGGTTTCCTAACTTATATTTTGAGGCATATTGTTGGGGAAAGGTCAAAGAGCTGCTTCTAGAACTGTTCCTTAAGATAGTAAGCATGAGGCAACACTCACTCATGGAGGAATTTCAGAGATTATTGCTGCTATCAAGTCCTGGGGGATACAAGGACTTTTTTTTTAAACTAAACTTTTCTTTCAGTTTGGTTGTTATAAAAGCTATGAAAGGGGAGTTTGAAATATCACAATCCTTTTTAAGGTGCTTTTTAAAAACTTGTAGTTGATTTACAATGTTGTGTTAATTTCTGCTGTATAACAGTGATTCATTTATATATGTGTGTATATGTGTGTGTATTCTTTTCATTTTCTTTTCCATTATGGTTTATCACAGTCACTGAATATAGTTCCCTGTGCTATAGTAGGACCTGGTTGTTTGTTATTATTGATACATTATTATTGACTGAAGTCCTTATAGGCCAGTGCTGAAGTTCCAACTTCAATGCCAGGTATTTTAATTGGCAAACAACCTGATACCCTATGAACCACATACACCCAAATCAGGTCATATGATTTAATTCTATTTGTGGACTTCCCTGACAGTGCAGTGATTAAGACTCTGTGCTTCCACTGCAGGGGCACAGGTTCATTCCTGCTTGGAGAACTAAGATCCTTCATGCCACATGGTGCCCCTACACCCGCCCCCCCCAAAAAAAAGGTATTTGTAAGTAATGCTACTATGCCCACCTTTGTCTTCAGATTCTGCAGGTGGCTCAGTCTCTATGGCTGTGTCATAGAACCACAAAAATCTGATGCATAGCAATCCAGGTTGCTATCCACTGGGGAATCACCCCAGGCCACATGGCCCTGAAACCAGGCCCTCCAGAAGCTGCAGGAGTCATCATTCAAGAAATGTATCTAGGACTTCCCTGCTGGCTCAGTGGTTAAGAATCCACCTGCCAACGCAGGAGACATGGGTTTGACCCCTGGTCTGGGAAATCCCACGTGCCAGGGAACAACTAAGCCCATGGGCAACAACTACTGAGCAGCAAGTGAAGCTGCTGCAATGAGAAGCCACTGCACTGCAACTGGAGAAAAGCCTGCTGCAGCAAGGAAGACCCAACACAGCCAAAAATAAAGAGTTTTTAAAAATGAAATTGTCTTATAAAAACAAGTATATCTGATTTTTAAAAAAAATCTATAGACATTAAAGAGGAATCTTATTCACAGAGTGCTGCCTGAGGACTGAGGCTCGGGCCTAAGATGAGCCAACGTCTCCAACCACAGAGCAAAGGGCTTTTCCCATCTGTGTAAAGAGGGGAAGCAGGATGAAAGCTGGGCTAGTGAGGGGCTAAGTGAATTCTGAGACCAGCAGGATTGAACGGGGGCCTCCTGGGTACCTTATCTGGAGAAGCTGACCAGGGGCTTGTTCAGAACCTCACTGTTGCTCAGACAGGGGTAGGAGGTGAGGGGCTGCAATCCAGAGTTCCCATTCCCTGTGGGGAGGGAGCCTGATACCATGGGTTATGAAATAGGACTCAAGAAGAATTTAGTCAAGCCCAGATTAGGAGCCGGGTCAGGAGAGCGGGGCCTCCTGGTGCCAAAGGCCACACGTCAAACACGGTGGGATCCTGGCTTATACGCGGATGTGAATGTCTTTGTTCTTAAAGAAATGGCACTTAGGGCTTCCCAGGTGGCTCAGTGGCAAAGAACCCATCTGCCAATGCAGAAGAAATGGCACAGACCCACAGTGACTTCACCCCTGGACCATTGGCCCCTGAGGTCACCAGGCTCTCTTATCCCATCTCATCCAGTTCCTATCCTGGACAGGGGTCTCTCTGCGGGGCAAGTAAGTCAGGACTTGGTCCAGGTCCACCTGCCCGGAACAAGTTCTTCTAGGAACCAGCGTCCCGGGCTAGCGAGTCCAGGTATCTAGAAGGAGGCCGGGCAGGGATGGGCTGAAGCCGAAAACCACACTTCCGCCCAGCAAAAGTACTTGACGAAGGTTCAGACTAAACACTGAAGCCTGGAAAGACAGTAATACTGTCCAGTCAGGGGAGGCGGGGGCGAGCCCAGGAGAATAACCAGAACTGCTGGGAAGGTAACGGAGTAACAGAACAACTATCCAATCAGGGCCCAGAATCTTGCCTGAGTGTTATCTTTTCGGAGTCCTGGGGTGAGTGTCGGGAGTACCATCCAATAAGATCGCCACCTCCCGGAGACCCATTCAATCAAGGGCTGCGGGGGCGGGAGTTACGTACACAAGAAGCATCAGGGGGAGGAGTGCGTGGGAAACCGTCCAATTAGACGGCGGAGGCCCGGAACTCCGTCCAATAAGGACCGGTGGCGGCCACCCTACATTCCTCGCAGGCGTCGCTCTCTTCAGACCTGGGCGCTCTCGCATACCTGTGGGTTGTGGCCCCAGGTGTCATGTTTCTGTCGCCTCGCGGGCTCCGGGAAGGATGCTCTGGAGATCCAGGAACTGGCAGATACGGTGAGTTCTCTGGCCGGAGCCTGAGACCGGCTGGGGCTGATTACGACCTGCTGGGAGCTGAGGCAGGCCCGGGTCTCCGGCGCCCGCTCCTCTAGATAGCGACCCAAGTCTCCCCCTCGACCCGGTTGTCCTGTCCCCTCTTGAGTGGAAGTCTCGGCCAGAGAATGCGCCCCTTGGGGATCCCTGGGAGAACCGGGTGACCCGGGCAGTGATCAGGGGCTGGGGTGAGGGGACCCGTCCTGACCTGACAGATGCAGTCATATCCCTACCAGGTAGGAAAGTGCTTTATTCCCATTAAAAAAAAAAAAAAAAAAAAAAAATTTCAACGAAGTAAGTTTCCAAGCTCTTACTGGTTTTATTCAGCCATTCATGAATCTGGCAGCTTCCCATCCAGCACAGAAGGGCAGTGAGGGTTGAAAGTCCCCTGTAGGCAGAAGTGAGCGGGTTGAAGGAAGCAGCGAAAGTGGGTTTTGTCTGTAGTAGGTTCCTTTACCTAGGGAGGGCGCGGGTCTGCCAGGTAGATCGTCTCCCTGTGCCGACCCGGTAATTCCTGATTGACTGCTTTCAAATTCCATTTCTGGGAGAGGCTCGGTGTCTTGGGACTCAGCATAAGTGACTCCATTTGGGGCTGTGGGCTTGTTTTAATATTCCAGAGATTTGGAGTAGGGACAGGACTCCCATCTCAACATATATCCCAGGGTCTCAGACGAAACAGAAAAGGGCTTTTCTGTTCTGGATGAGGAGGGTGAGAGCAAGCCTGGGGTATCTCTGGGGTCAGTGCATTCTCAGCCCAGATCGGGAGAAGGGGAGCTTTATTCTGCATCTCAGTGCTTCTTGAGGATAGGCGGGGGAGCTGGTAACCAAAAAGTCAGGGGAAAGTTTGGGTTACAAATGGACAATTGTAAACACTTGGTCAAATGAAAAATTCAGACTTCCTAAGCATGCACTTTCATACTTTCATTCAAGTGTGTTATTGTGGGGTGTGGGCGGGGGAGTCTGTAAGTGTCTCAAAAGGTGTTTATTTTACACAAAGGAGTAATTTGCTCTAGCAAAATAATTCTTCTTCCCTGGTGGTCTAGTGGTTAAGAAACCTCCTTCCAGTGCAGAGGATGTGGGTTTGATCCCTGGTCTGGGGATTAAATCCCACATGCCACAGAGCAACTAAGACCCAATTAAGCCAAAAATAATTCAGTTCAGTTCAGTTCAGTCGCTCAGTCGTGTCCGACTCTTTGCGACCCCATGAATCGCAGCACGCCAGGCCTCCCTGTTCATCACCATCTCCCGGAGTTCACTCAGACTCACGTCCATTGAGTCCGTGATGCCATCCAGCCATCTCATCCTCGGTCGTCCCCTTCTCCTCCTGCCCCCAATCCCTCCCAGCATCAGAGTCTTTTCCAATGAGTCAACTCTTCTCATGAGGTGGCCAAAGTACTGGAGTTTCAGCTTTAGCATCATTCCTTCCAAAGAAATCCCAGGGTTGATCTCCTTCAGAATGGACTGGTTGGATCTCCTTGCAGTCCAAGGGACTCTCAAGAGTCTTCTCCAACACCACAGTTC
>SJYX01023638.1:33896-61852 GCA_006410675.1 Oreotragus oreotragus
TTTCTCATGATGTACTCTGCATATAAGTTAAATAAGCAGGGTGACAATATACAGCCTTGCGGTACTCCTTTTCCTATTTGGAACCAGTCTGTAGTTCCATGTCCAGTTCTAACTGTTGCTTCCTGACCTGCATACAGATTTCTCAAGAGGCAGGTTAGGTGGTCTGGTATTCCCATCTCTTTCAGAATTTTCCACAGTTTATTGTGATCCACACAGTCAAAGGCTTTGGCATAGTCAATAAAGCAGAAATAGATGTTTTTCTGGAACTCTTTGCTTTTTCCATGATCCAGCGGATGTTGGCAATTTGATCTCAAGTTTTAAAAAATAATGGAACCCCAGGAGAGGAGCCGTGGGAAACTGACCTACAGCTGGTAGATCTGAAGAAGCATAGGTGACAGTCTGATCCTGAGACTGGCATCTGAAGCGTGTGTGTGTGTCTAGGGATTGGAGGTGATCTTGAGGGACTGAGCCTTTAACCTGTGGAATCCAGTGCCATATCCAGGTAGAGTGTGTCAGACCCCAGTTTCAAGGGTAGGAAATCCAGCTGGAGTCACAGAGAATTTCTTGGTATGGGGAGAAATACACTCCTGGTATTGGTGACCAGGAGTCTCTGAAGTGATGTGGTCTCCGTGAGGGTAAAGAGACAGAGGGAAGAAACACACAGGAGGGAAAACTGAGTTTTCCCCAAACACGCAAGAAGGAAGAGCTAGTTTTCCCTTTACCAGGCTTCATCACATCAACCGACCCAGCCTGTCCTCTCGGAGATTCTCCTTGCTAACTCCATGTGTCTCCCAGCTCTCAATCTGGGGCTTTTAAACGTTCTTTTGTATCTTTTTTCTTACTTGATGGGGCCATGTTGGGAGTTTCCACAAGAATGATATAGCTTATGGGTGGTTCAGGATGGTGGGCGGACTCTTCTCCAGGCACTGTCCTTGGCTGATGCAAACAGTACACGGGTGGTGATGGGTGAGCATGGCTGACCCGCTGTGCTTTAAGCCATCACCTCCATGGTGGAGTCGGGGGCCATGTTTCTATCCAGGAAACCTCTGTTAAGGCAACTGTGGGATCACCATTTTCACTTTGTAGTACTGAAAGCAAATCAGACTGAATTCTCAAAAACTTTCCTTGCATTTCCCTGATGACTCATGTTGAACATCTTTTCATGAATGTTTGTTTTTTCTTTTTTTGTTTTCCTTTTCATGAGCTTATTGACCATTTATTTTTCTTCTTTGGAAGAGTGTCTGTTCAAATGTTAGGTATCAGCATCTCCTGGATGCCCTTTAGCATTTCATTCCCTCTGTTTCTAGTTTGCTGAGTATTTTTATCAAGAAAAGATGATGTGGGGTTGTTTTTCTTCCCTTTCTTAAAAAGCATTATGATGAGATATTTTGCATTTTTTTTTCAAAAATAATTTTTTTAAATTTATTTTTGACTGTGCTAGGTGTCACTGCTGCTGGGACTTTTCTCTAGTTGTGGCCAGCTGGGGCTACTCTCTAGTTGTGTGTGCGCTTACCATTGCAGTGGCTTCTCTTGTTGTGATACATGGGCTTATTTGCTCTACAGGGTCAAACTAGTGTCTCCTGCATTGGCAGGTGGATTGTTTACCACTGAGCCACTAAGGAACCCCTTTCTAATTCCTTTTTTTTTTTAAATCTTTTTTGGCCTATCCACATGGCATGTGGGATCTTAGCTCCCCAACTAGGGATTGAACCCGTGCCCCCTGCATTGGCAAAGCAGTATTTTTTTTTCCCCTTTGGTTGTGCCGGATCTTCGTGGCTGCTCTTGGGCTTTTTCTAGTCGCGGCGAGCAGGGGCTGCTTTTCACTGCACAGGCTTTGTATTGCAGTGGCTTTTCTGGTTGTGAAGCACAGGCTCTAGGTACTCAACCTTCAGTAGCTATAGCTCGTGGGCTCCAGAGTGCTGGCTCAGTAGTTGCCCATGGGCTTAGTTGCTTCACAGCATGTGGGATCTTCATGGACGGGGGATTGAAATTGTGTCCCCAGCATTGGCATGCAGATTCTTTACCCCTGAGCCACCAGGAAAGTCCCAAAGGTGATGTGTTTTCACAGATACCTTTTCTGAGTCTGTTGAGATGACTGTGTGATTTTTGTTCTTTATTAATAAGCTATATGATACCAGTTTCCCATGGATGGAAGAGCCTGGTAGGCTGCAATCCATGGGGTCGCAAAGAGTCGGACACGACTGAGCGAGTTCACTTTCACTTTTCACTTTCATGCATTGGAGAAGGAAATGGCAACCCACTCCAGTGTTCTTGCCTGGGGAATCCCAGGGACAGCGGAGCCTGGTGGGCTGCCGTCTCTGGGGTCGCACAGAGTCAGACACGACTGAAGTGACTTAGCAGCAGCAACAGCAGCTTTGTTTCTTTGAACCAAACTTTTTATTCCTGGAATAAACCCCCCCTTGGTCATGGTGTTGAATCTTTTTTATATCTCTCTGGATTTGGATTGCTAACATTTTGTTGAGGAATTTTTTTGTTTGTGTTTATATGGGATACTGCTCTGTAGCTTTCTTTATGTGTGATGTCTTTGTTTGGTTTTGGTATCATCATAATGCTAGCCTCCTAGAAGGGGTTGAAAGGTGTCTCCCCACAATTCAATTTTGTATATGGATTCCCAATGTTAATACTAATGGTGTTTAACATCTTTTCATGTGGTTATTGGCCTTTTGTATATCTTCTTTGGAGAATTGTCTATTCACATTTATCACCCCATTATTGAGTTGTCTTATTTGTCTTTTATTTTTTATTGTTGTCTGGTTGTTTAGTCAGTAAGTCATGTCCAACTCTTGCAACCCCATGGACTGTATAGCCCATCAGGCTCCTCTGTCCATGGAATTTCCCAGGCAAGAATACTGGAGCAGGTTGCCATTTCCTTCTCCAGGGTTGTTATGTGAGTTATTCACATATATTTCTGATACAGTGCTCTCATCAAGTATGTGGCTACCAAACTCAGTTGCAACCCTAGTTGAAGTAACTTTGCCTTCTTTGTAGCTGATGTTGTGGGATTTCTTTTTTCTTCACGTCTTGAACCCATATATATATATATATATATATATTTTTTTTTTTTTTGCTTAAGAAAACTCTACTTTTTAATTTTGTACTTGTTATCTTTTTATATCATCAGTGTAGAGTAATCCCATATTTCTCTAAATATAGTAATTAGGTTCTTCATTCTCCCTCTTAGAGTCACTTTTGGCTCAGTCACCATCAGATTCAACAACTCTTGTTTGTGGGACATCTTCCTTGAATTCCAAGCACTCTCTTATTTATCTGAGAGGCCCTGCTGGCTTGACAGCTTCCTGAGGAACCAGGCCCTTTCTTATCCAACAGATGTGCTGAGCCCTGCATCCTGGATGGCCTGTATACCCTCAGTGTCTACCTCATCACAGGAGGGGTTGTGTCCCTGCCTCTGTCGGATATGAGGGGACCAGACCAGACTGCTTGTTGCTTTTGCCTTCAGGTTCATGGTTATTCAGATCCAGCAGCACTGATGTTCTGATTCCATTTCTTGAAGGTGAGAAAGACAGTGAAAACTTTCGACCAAGCCAGTGTCCATTTCCATGTTTTTTGAATGATGGAGCTTCATTTATCAGTCTTTACCATGCCTCAGAATCTACTGGCTCAATAAGAACAGTTCTTTTTAGTCCTGTCTCCATTAGTCCGTGTCTACTGTTGCTGTCACATTTTGCTTCAGTGTCCAGCACTTTCCATCACTGAGGAACCTGCATTGGATTTGCTGGCGTATGGTCATTTCCCACAGGAGTGTGAGCTCAGGAGTCCTAGGAATTGAATCCAGTTCCCACCTGTTGGCCTCCCCAGCCTCCCACTCTCAAGGGTGAAAGGGGGGCCTCACTGACACAGAATATATCGCTGTTTCAGGACTCGGTGGTCTTTGAAGATGTGGCTGTGAACTTCACCCTGGAGGAGTGGGCCTTGCTGGACCCTGGTCAGAGGAAACTCTACAGAGATGTGATGCTGGATACCTGCAGGAACCTGGCCTCTGTGGGTGAGGACAGCTTCTTCCCTGCACTAAGTCTTTAGGGAACAGTTATTTCTTATAATGTCCTTTCTTACTAGGGACAGGGATGGGAATATGTTGGAAAAAAGGCAGACATGGCTCCTGCCATTATAGAACCTACCTATAATCAGGTTGCTTTTCCATGAAAACAGTTTCATGCATTGATTGACTTTTTGTCACTCTTGAGCAGAATCTCAAAGTTCCCTAATTTGGACAGTGAGAGAAGCATAATGGTTTTCACCCTGTGAAAGTTACACTTATCAATACACATTTGACATGATGATCTTATTGCAGTTAAACCCACACTGACCCGTCATCAGTGAAATGAGGACTGGAGAATTGGCCCATCTCATGCTGTTCTCCACCCTCCCCATGAGGAACTTTCTCCACTAGCAGGATGGCAGCCACACACTGTCCAACATCCCAAGGGCTGCTGGGTCTATGGACACAGGCCTTGTCCAGGGCCTCTGTACCTGAGATCACCAGGGAGCTCACCTCTTGAGAGGAGCAGGTTCTGGATCAGACAGCGATGTTTGGACATATCCATTAGAAGAAGGCAATAGCCCCCCACTCCAGTACTCTTGCCTGGAAAATCCCATGGACAGAGGAGCCTGGTAGGCTGCAGTCCATGGGGTCGCTGAGGGTTGGACACCACTGAGCGACTTCACTTTCACTTTTCACTTTCATGCATTGGAGAACGCAATGGCACCCCACTCCAGTATTCTTGCCTGGAGAATCCCAGAGACGGGGTAGCCTGGTGGGCTGCCGTCTATGGGGTCGCACAGAGTCGGACATGACTGAAGTGACTTAGCATAGCATAGCATCAGGAACATGACCAGGTCTCTGAGAAGGTGATGGATATAATTAACCTGGCTTCCCTCTTGGAGATTTCATCCATTCTTGCCCACTCAGGAAGTCTTTTTGTACCTCCCTGTACAAAGGAAGGATTTGGGAAAGTGCATTTTGCCCCATTTCTTCCTACTGTCCTTCTTTGATAATATTGATCAGACATCAGTCTCCATTCTTTTTGAAATATCTCTTAGTGAACAAAGCTGCCACTTTGACTCATTTTTCCTGTGATGGCCAAAATTCCAAATAGCCAAGGTCTTTTCTTTGTCTCCATGTCTATTTTTCATTATAAAATTGGTTTACATTTTTGAATCTGTATATGGAAAGTGATCTACATATGGTTTCTTTTCTTTCCTTTATCCCACTGTTTCTTTCCTGAGAATTTAGTTACATTACCAATTGTTACAATTGTTACCAATTGTTCTTGCCTTCAAATTAAAACCAGGTCAAGTACTCAGTGTGATATTTTGAAGAATGAACTGTTCAGTAAAGAGAAAAAAGTAAGATTCACAAGAAATGACTCCTGGTCTGTTTTTGGAGAAAACTGGATGTTTCTTGACATCGGAGGTCACCAGACCCTAGAAAGAGATTGGAGGTGAGTGGCACTGCCATGGGGGCAGAGGGATACCTGCATCCTGTTAGACTCACTTGAAACTAAAGGAAAGGTGTAAACCTAGCTGACCAAATTTGTACTTAGAAAAATTTCAAAAGAAAATGCTTTCCTAAATATGATGTTGAGTATATAAATCATAATGAGGTTGGAAACAAAATGATGACCAAGATACTCTATATATAAGAAACACAGAAAATGCTAACTCTGTTTTAGCACTCAGCCAGAGCATTAAACTTGTTGCACTTTGTCACAATGCAGAGAGTATAAAAAATATGCTCATTCATTGAAAATGGCAAGTATGTAGTCAAAATAATAATGAGCAATCATCAATAAATCATTAGTGAAGAAATCTCTAATCCGGTGCTTCCCATTTTGAACAGAAATCATTTGGTGGAGAGGCTCTGCATAGATAATGAAGGTCATCACTGTCTGGAAGCCCTGAACCAAATTACAGATCTTACTCTGCATAAAGGATATTGGCCTGGAATTCAACCCTGTAAATGCATTAAGTGTGGAAAAGCCTACTGGGGTTGTTCTTTCCAAAATCAGCAGAGATCTGTCCCTGATACAGATATTATCCATGTGAGGAATGTGGTGAAGCCTGCAGCTGTGTCTCATGCCTAAGCCCTCCTAGGGGAACAGACATTGAAGAGGAACCCAATAAATGTCAGGAGCTGGGAGAACATGTAAGAGATGTGTCAAGAGTCATGGTAGTAAACGGTCTTCAGATTGTAAGAAATCTGGAAAAGCTCTTGCTTCTCCCTCATCCTTTAAGGGACATGAGAGAGGTCAGCATGGATAGAAAACCCACATGTGTAAAGTCTGTGGGAAATCCTTTACCTATCATTCGTACCTTGCATGGCACATGAGAAGTCACACTGGAGAAAAACACTGTGGGTGTGAGGAATGTGAGGAAGCCCTCCGATATTCCTCATCCCTGGTTGGACACATGATGATACACACCAGTGACAAACCTTATATGTGTAAGAAATGTGGGAAAGCCTTCAGTTGTCCCAAATACTTCAGAAGACACATGAAAACACACAGCGGCATAAAACCCTACGAATGCACAGAATGCGGCAAAGCCTACAGCTCCTCCTTATCCCTCAGGGAACATGTAGGAACATACAGTCAGAAGAAGCCCTATGAATACCAGCACTGTGGGAAAGCCTTCAGGCATCAGAGATATTTTAAAAAGCACGTGAAGCTGCACAATGGAGCAAAGCCCTATAAATGTACAGAATGTGGCAAAGCCTACAGCTGCTCCATGTCCCTCTGGGAACATGAGAGAACACACATGGGGGAGAAGCCCTTTGGATGTCCCCTCTGTGGGAAAGCCTTCATGCGCCAAGCCTCCCTTCGTGGACACCTGAGGACACACAGCAGGGAGAGAGCCTACACATGCGTGCAGTGCCAGAAGGCTTTCCGTTGGCCCTCCTCCTTAAGGAAGCATGTGCGAATGCACAGTAAGGAGAAGCCCTACACATGTCAGCAGCGTGGGAAAGCCTTTTGGTACCCCACAAACCTGTGAGGACACATGAGAACACACACTGGGGAGCAACACTGAACACCAGGCCTCTGGGAGAGACTTCATTTTCACTTCAGACTTGGAATGCAAACAGCGCCCTGGAGCAGAACCTTGTGAATGGGACACTGTGGGAAGACCTTCAGCTCTTCACTTATTTCATATACAAAAGCTCAGGGCATGACAGAAATCTCTTAATGAATATAAATATGGTTTTCCCTTCTTAAGTGCCTCATCTTGATAGGGATCCCAGGGTATTCATTCATGTTCTAGTTCATGTTGCTAATCTGAACACTTAAGGTAACTATCCCTTTGTCTCTTTAATCTGTACTAGTTATATTTCATTACCTTTGATTTTATATCATCATGCAGTCATATAAAGTTTATCTCATTTCTGTTACAATGTCTTTTGGGTGGGAGGACTGTGTCTCTTGGCTTGGGGGAATCTTAGTTTTCTAACCAAGCATGGTATCCGTGCCTCTGCAGTGAAAGTGCAGAGTCCTAACCATTGAACTACCAGAGAATTCCTGTTACAATGTCTTTTTAAAATGTATTTATTTATTTATTTTTGACTTTGTTGGGTCTTCATTGCTGTGAGAGGGATTTCTCTGGTTGTGCTGAGTGGGGGCTACTCTCGTTCCAAAGCATGGGCTGAGTAGTTGTGATGCACAGGCTTAGTTGCCCCGAGGCATGCGGGATCTTCCAGGACCAGGAGATGAACCCATGTCCCCTGCATTGGCAGCAGGACCCTTAATCATCAGACCACCAGGGAGGTCCCTACAAAGTCTTTTTGAACCCAAGAGTGTAAGTGGTTTTCAGTTTTCATTTTGTGTGTGTGCATGTGTGCTACTTGGTATGTTTAGGTGAAAAGTTTTTGATTCTTTCTCATGTATGCTCTCATGATACGAGGTTTGTATTGTTGAAAAGTATTACCTGGTCCACTGTTAGAGATACAAGAGTTTTCTGACTCAGTATTTACTCTCCCCTAGAACCTTTATACTGAAAGTTGTGTCTTGTGTGTTTCTTTGTAGACAATGGATACCATATCTGTATTCACAGTAATTAGTAATTGTGGAAGGTCTTGAAGGACCTTCTATCTTGCCTGGTAATGTTTGTAATTTGGCCTCTGCTCATTGTCCTTGACCTTGGTTAGAAATTGGACACAAAACACTGAATTAAGAAGAATGACTTGTTATCAGGGAGATGAAAGCTGCTGTATAGATGATTCTACTGAACTGTNGTAATGTTTGTAATTTGGCCTCTGCTCATTGTCCTTGACCTTGGTTAGAAATTGGACACAAAACACTGAATTAAGAAGAATGACTTGTTATCAGGGAGATGAAAGCTGCTGTATAGATGATTCTACTGAACTGTGTTGTCATCTTGGGTAAGGTGGGAAACTGTATAACCAGAGTCCTTCTGTTAGTGATTGTGAGTTAAAGTTCTTGAGACTAGGAAGATGCATGAAATCTGGAGCTGGAGTGAGGAAGCCATGATTCTCAGCTCTTCTGTACCATCAGGAGACAGAGCTGCAGGGCAGCCTGGTGGCCTGAGCTCCAGCACTGCTTTCTCACTTCTGGCTCTGCCTGTGTGGAACTGGCGCAGTCAGACACATGTTTGATGTTAGTTACCTGCTGGGCAGTAGTGTGGACTGCTCAGCAGTGTGGACAAGGCCCCTCATTGTGGGTCCTCTTTGGTTTTCAGGTTCACACAGTTCCCTGAATGTTCCTGTGGCTCTTTGGGGTCCATTAGGCCACTTATTCAGGCTTCCAAAGATTCCTCAGTGATTTTCTCATATCCTGTGACCCTCTTCATGTCCAAGGATTCTCCTAATTACATGATTTCTGTGGGAAACATCTTGTTCCTCTAACAGTGGATATTTCCTACTTCTACCCATTGCAGATGTAATATGGCAGCCACAGATGCAGGAAACCTACTTCCCTAGTTGCATTATGAGAGGCTGTAATGACCCTACATTTCTTGTTCCTCAATACTTCTTAAACTGAGGTAAACTCCTGTGAATATATGTAGCAGTTTGTGGCGTTTTCTCTTACAGGGGTCTGCTCTCTAAATGGTAAGACCAGTATGTTTAATTAGTCCATTTTTATATGTGATTTCCCATTGCTTTATATGTGGTCATCCAGGATGTGATTTAAAACAATGTGCATTGGAAATTCAAGTTCAGGAACTTCTCTGGTGGGCCAGTGGCTGAGATTCTGAGCTCCCAATGCAGGGGGCCTGGGTTCGATCCCTAGTTAGGAATCTAGATCCCACATGTCACAATTAAAGATCCTATGTGCTGAACTAAGACTTGACACAGCCAAATAAATACTTTTTTTTAAAATAATCTGATTTAAAGTGTTAGAGGAGTACCTACTGAATGCTTATTTGGAGGCTGTGAATCTGTACCTGCTTGTTTGGAGGCCGTGAATCTGTACCTGTCTTGTGTGCTTTTAGGGGCTGGCCATGTGTGGTCACAAGAAGGGGATCCTGGAAGGCCCAGGAAAATCTTACTGTACTCAGGGCCTGGTGACATAATCACTGTGCAACAAAACAGAGGTGTCACTCGGGGAGCACCAAGACAGCTATCTCACTTGAGCCACAGAGGAACAGAGCATACAAGGACGAAAGGACAAACACCTGTATTCATCAGGGGCGTAATTGTTTGAGCCTAGAGTGCATGGCATAGGAGGGACATTCACTATCTAGCATCAGATTATGATTGTGGGAAATAAAGGCTTAATTGGAGTCAGGACCCTTAGAAAATGGAAGAGAAAAAGTGGGTGTTTGGTTTGAGGACTTGCTTGATTGACCTGCCTAGTGATCACAAGCTCCTCACTGGTTGCCCAACAAGCCCCTCTGCACTGGCCCGTCTGTGTGTGATGGCTCCAGACCCTGAGAGTAATTGGTTTCTTCACTCACTGGTACCTTCCAAACATCATACAAGTTAGGCTGTTAGAGAATTCTAGCCTGAAATCATAGAGACGGTGATTCTTGGAAATATACCTCCCAGTCACATGCACAATGAAAAAAACAATCCAGCACAAACATATCTACCTATTGGTTTCATTGACCTTTCACAATTGTACCAAGAAATGTAGCACAGTGATGGGGTGAGAGGACTTCCCTGGTGACTCAGACAGTAAAGAATCTGCCTGCAATGCAGAGTTCGATCCCTGAGTCAGGAAGATCCCCTAGAGAAGGAAATGGCAACCCACTCCAGTATTCTTGCCTGGAGAATCCCATGGACAGAGGAACCTGGTGGGCTATAGTCTGTGGGGTCACAAAGAGTTGGACATGACTGAGCAACTCAGCATGCACTCATGAGGGGTTGAGAGGGATATGTAGATTTCATTCATTCATTCATTCATTCAATCTCTCCAGTGAATATTATAGCAGAAGAGTAAACTATTTCAGCTAACACTGGGAGCTGATACCTAAATAGCTTATTAAACTATATACAAGGACATATATTTACTGTGGCCAGCACAGCAGGTAGGGATCAAAAGTGGTCAACACAGTTTGGAAAAAAGAAACTAGAGACAGAATTAAAGTTTCGAAGATGGTGGACTCAAGACCTCTAAGATCAAGAGCCTTGTTCCTCAGAGCCACATCCCTTTTATTTAGTGTTTTGGCAAGCAGGAAATATCTGCTGTGCCATGATAAAATCAGCCTCCTGTGTCCCTGGTCACATCTCCCATTTTATTGATTACTTTGAACTACCTTTGTTATTTTTTTATATGAAGGGTATCACCCAGCTGGAAGTCATAGACCCACATATGCTTTGGGAAAACATCTTGGTATGTGCACAAGCAGCGTTCTGAACTTGTGCTGACCCAGTGTTCCAAGCTCCACACTGTTTTTCCTTAGCTTAGCAGGGCATGATGACTCCAACTAATCAACCCAATGTACTTTTGTTTGGATTATACTTAATTGTTGTATATTGCTTTTATTCTTTTCCCATGGTGATTTTCTCATGGCTTAGCCAGAGCAACAGTGGCTGACTATTAACCCCTGCATGTATGCATATATACTGAATTCAGTAATGTCTCCTCTCCCCCCTCATCACCACCAATTTCATGTCCAGCTGGAATCTCTCATATAACCTATGGATTTAAAAGATATTCACAACCTAAAAGTTGTGAGTTATGTTTTACCCAGAGGGAATTTTAGGGACTTAAGCCCTGGAGGCAGCATCTCAAGTAAGCCTGAGAGAACTGCTCCAAGGAAGTGGGAGGAGGAGCCAGGTTATACAGAAGTGTTTCAACAAAGGGTAGGTAGTCAGAACATCAAAAACTGGCTGTTAATTGAAGAAAATAAAATATCCCAAGTTAAGAAATTTAGCACTTTTCTATGTACAGGAAGATGCAAAAGTCTGGGCTCACTGAAATCATTCCTTTGATATACATCTCAGCTACCTGGGGCCAGTATCCTGTGTTTTCACATCCTGAGTTCCTCAGGGCTCACCGTGGGGAGTGGATGCAGTCTGATGGCTGATAGATAGCAGATACTCTTCTCCTTCCTGATTTCCTTCAGGTTCAGTGGCTCTCATTGGTGGGCTGCAATCACTGATGACTGATGCCCTTGTTTACTGATATGGTAGGAAATATTCCTTTTCTCAAACCTGATTTGGAAATAAGGTCTGTGCAGATGTAATCAGGGTGTGGCCATAATGGATTGGAGCACATCCTAATTCAGTGACGTGTATTGGGACACAGACACCTGCCCAGGAGACAGACATGTCTTAGCCATGTAAAATCAGAGCAGAGGTTGATGTGATCTTCCTTTCATTTATTTATTTATTTTTGGCAGTGCTGGATCTTTGTTTCTTTTTGCACAGGCTTTCTCTAGTTGAGGTGAGACACCTGCCCAGGAGACAGACATGTCTTAGCCATGTAGTCAGAGCAGAGGTTGATGTGATCTTCCTCTCCTTTATTTATTTATTTTTGGCAGCGCTGGATCTTTGTTTCCTTTTGCACAGGCTTTCTCTAGTTGATTGTGGTGCTTGGGCTTCTCATTGCAGTGGCTTTTACTGTTCCAGAGAACAGGCTTTAGGACCACAGGCTCTAGGTACATGGGCCTCAGTAGTTGCAGCACACGGTCGCGGTAGTTACAGCGCTCAGGCTGTAGAGCACAGGCTCAGTAGCTGTGGCACTCCGGCTTAGTTACTCTGAGCCATGTGGGATCTTCCCAGACCAAGGATCGAGCCCATGTCCCCCTGCATTGGCGGGTGGATTCTTATACACTGCACCACCAGGGAAGTCCCCGGTGTGATCTCGCTACAAGCCAAGGCATGCAAAGGATTGTTGGCAGTCTCCAGAAACCTGGAGACATGCCTGGAACAGGTTCCTCCTCAGAGTCTCCGGAAGATCCAGCCCTGCTGACAACTTCATCGGGTAGGTCTAGCCTCCCAAACCATGAGAAAATAAATTATTGTTGATTTCAGCCCTGCTGTCTCCAGCGCTTTTTTTGGGCGGCCCAAGCAGACTAATGCAGCTCCTAAGGCGGGAGTGGGCCTTGGGTACTTGAGGGACAGGGAGATGCCAGTGTTTCTAGAGGAGAGTGAAGTGGGGGCAAGAACAGCAGAGGCAAGAAGAGAGCACTGTGTGTGGGCAGGCACGTCATGTCCTGATGCCTGGGACTGAAGGCACTAGCAACACAAGACAGAATAGATAATTGGACTCCATGAAAATTAAAATGTTTTGTGCATCAAAGGACACTATCAAGAGAGTGAAAAGACACCCTACAGAATGAGATAACCCATTTTTGAATCATATATGTGACAAGGTTTTATTATCCAGAATACCTGAAACAACTTTGTATAACAAAATGCCAGTGATTCAGTTAAAAAAAAAAAAAAGGGAAAAGAACTTGAATGTACTTTTCTCCATGTGTAAGTGAAAGTGAAAGTCAGTCAGTCATGTCTGACTCTTTGCAACCACATGGACTGTAGGCCACCAGGTTGCTCTGACCATGGGATTCGCCAGGCAAGAATACTGGAGTGGGTTGCCATGCCCTCCTCCAGAGGATCTTCCTGACCCAGGGATCAAACCTACGTCTCTCATGTCTCCTGCACTGGCAGGTGGGTTCTTTACCACTAGTGCCACCTGGGAAGTCCCCTAATCATTATACTACCAGGAAATTCCCAGACAGAATATATTTTAGTGGTGACCAGGAGGTAGGATTACCAAGGCTATACTGGTCTTATCATTTGTTTTTAAATGAATATACAATTCACATTCTGTAAACTCCAGAGGATCTTCCTGACCCAGGGATCAAACCTACGTCTCTCATGTCTCCTGCACTGGCAGGTGGGTTCTTTACCACTAGTGCCACCTGGGAAGTCCCCTAATCATTATACTACCAGGAAATTCCCAGACAGAATATATTTTAGTGGTGACCAGGAGGTAGGATTACCAAGGCTATACTGGTCTTATCATTTGTTTTTAAATGAATATACAATTCACATTCTGTAACGGTTACCCTCTTAAGAGTGAAAGTCAGTGGCTTTTTGTGCATGGCATAGCTGTACATCCATTGCTATACAATCTTAAAAAAGAGTGCAGCTGTTCACATTTCAAAATTTGCAGAGACTAAAAGCTGATATGATATGAATTTCCCTGCAGTATAACACACATACCTGAGGATTGTGATATCTCAGTGATACAGGTTGATAACCTTACATTGGACATACAGCAATTAAAAGCCAAAATTATTGGCATGCAACATGCATCTTTAAGCTGTAACCCCAAACCAAAACCTTGCAAGCTATAACTGATGGACTAAAAGCACCGAATCCTTTGGACTGGATAAAAGGCATAGGTGGCAGGCTTATAGGCACTCATATCTTTTTGCTGCTTTTAAATAATCTTGTATTTAGTCTTCAGATGCACAAGAAAAGCCCTCAGAAAATTAATGAAGAAAGAAGTGGCCCAGTCAGCCTACCCACTTACAAAAACAAAAAGGGGGAAATGTGGGAAACATTCTCCAGATGTCTTTGCAAAACCATGAGAAAAAATAACAGGAAACAGCAACAAAAAATAACCAGAGTACATGGGCTGATTGGCTGGGGTCAGAGTGACCTGCTTGAGTAGATGGAGAGAGGAGTGCAGACAGCAATGCCTGGTCAGCTCAAGTCAGAAAGCTGCTTGCACAGGCACTGATTGTTTCTCTGATGTTCCTGCGGGGATCTTTGCTCCCAGCCATATGGTGCCCTTTGTACAGAAAATAACATCGAAGTTCAAAAGAAAAACATTAACTGGGGACATGACTGGGAACATGGGAAACTTATGTTATCTTAAAAAAAGATACTTTCTGCAAACCAAGAAGCTCGATAAAAGTGATGTGGCATTGAATGTCAGGGCTCTTGATCCTCGAGGTCTTGAGTTCCCCAGTCCCATCTTTCGTTCTATTCTGTCTTTGTGTTTTCTTATGTTCTGTGGCACCATCTCTCGCCCTATGTTGCTAAGCTGAACTCAGCAATGGTGACCTTAGTCCATGATGAAACAGATTTTCACCTATTGAGGCCTGGGGAAGTCATTCTGATGCATACCTGATTCAAGTCGAAAGTGAAAGTGTTAATCGCTCAGTCCTGTCCAACTCCCTGTGACCCCGTGGACTATAGTCCACCAGGCTCCTGTCTCTGGAATTCTGGATTGGGTAGCCTTTCCCTGCTCCAGAGATCTTCCCAATCCAGGGACCGAACTCTAATCTCTGGCTTTGCAGGTGGATTCTTTACTATCTGAGCCACCAGGGAAGCCCGATTTAAGTCGAATTTTATGCTAAAACAATCTGTTTGTGGCCTATTGAACATGCATTGTCCATCTGCTTTAAATTATTAAAGCACCCACTGACCAAAAGTAAAATGTGTTTTAAAAATAAAGATTAGGGGCTTCCCTGGGGTTCCTGTGGTTAAGAATCTACCTTATAATGCAGAGGACACAGGTTCAGATCCCGCATGCCCAGGGGCCACTAAGCCCAGGGGCCATAATTAGTAAGCCGGAGTGCCCTAGAATCCATGCTAAACAAGAGATGCCACTGCAACTCGAGAGTAGACTCCACTCGCGGCAACTAGAGAAAACCCGCAAACTCCAAGGAAGACCTAGCACAAAAATAAAAATACAACAATACACTTTTTTCAATGAAGATTAGCTGCCTCCCTTCCTGGGGCATCAATGCTGGTCCTTNGTAAGCCGGAGTGCCCTAGAATCCATGCTAAACAAGAGATGCCACTGCAACTCGAGAGTAGACTCCACTCGCGGCAACTAGAGAAAACCCGCAAACTCCAAGGAAGACCTAGCACAAAAATAAAAATACAACAATACACTTTTTTCAATGAAGATTAGCTGCCTCCCTTCCTGGGGCATCAATGCTGGTCCTTCTTCAATGATAAGACTGTTTGCTTTTTGAAATCTTGGAAGAATGTTTCCCTGACTTGTTTGATGTACTATGTTCTGACAAGAGAGGAAACTGCTAAAAACCGTGCTTCTCCTGAGCAGTTCCTCTGAGTTATCTGAGAGGCTGTCTTAAGCGCTATGGTCTTCAGTTTGGCTTAAATAAATGTGTTTATTCGTTTAATTTTATTTCCATCATCAAAGCGCTGTTATCTGTATTTTCTCGTCCACATTCCGTGAACGGAGCAATCTGCAGGGAACCTGAGTCTGGACTTCCAGATGCAGGAGAAGGACACAGGGGAACGGCGGAGCGGACACCATGGAGTTCGCCGCCCCCCAGAACTGGCTGTGCGCGCAGCCCAAGTCCCAGGTGGGCAGATCAGCCAAGCCTGTCTCTGTGGCCTGTCACTCGGGGCAAGGGAGGGGTCTGGTTAAACTGTCCAATTAGCAGCGGCTGGGCGGAGTCCAGACAACCAGAGTCAGGTTAGGATGGGACCAGGAGAACTGTCCATCAAGGCGGGGACGGGGAAGAATTAACGTCCAATCAGAGCGCGGGCCCTGGAAAGCGGTCCAATCAGGGCACGCTACGGGTGCGCTTCCAGCCCCGGGAAGTTTCTCTCAGCCTCCGCTGAACTGGTGTGAACTAGTCCAGGCGTTATCTGGTGTCCTGTCCCAGACGCTCTCACTAACTGAGGTCGCAGGGCACGCTTTGGAGAACCCGGAACGAGGAGAAGATGGTGAGTGCATGGCTCATGGCCCTAAGACAGAAAAGTTCCGGTTTGGACGGACCGGAACTTACCGAAAATGACGGCTGGCCAGGGTCTCCCCGCGTCCCACCCACGGGGTTCCAGCCCGAGTTCCCTCCTCGGGGAGCGGCGGGGGGTGGCGGGGGGACCCAGAGTCCTGTCCCGGGGTCTCTACCCGAGTCTCCCTCTCGGCTTCAAAGTGGGGTCTTGACGTCCTGTTGCGCGTCCCGACACAAGTTCTCTCTCGATTGCGGGGTGGAGACCCAGCGTCCTGTCCCGGGGTCCCGCAAGGAAGGGACCCGACGTCCTGTTCTGGGTCCCGACCCATTTCCCCCCACGGGGTGAGGGCGGCGGGGACCCGGCGTCTTATCCCGGGGTCCCGAGCGGAGTTCCCCATCTCGACCGTGGGGTGGGGACATGGCACTTTGTCCTGTTATTGCGCGGGGTCCAGGGCGTCCGGACACAGCCTGTGGTCCCGTGGGCGTCGGAGGGAGGACAGGACGGCTCCCAACGGGCCGTTAGGCTCAAAGGGAGGCGAGGGCGGGGGTGATCCTTCCTGAACCTCACAGATAAGTCGGGACCAGTTGAGGAGACTGTATGATAAAGAAACACTGTTGCAATAGGGCAGAGGCTCCAACCTCATCGCAAAGGACTTGCGTCTTCATTGAGAGGAGGGGGGACCAGGAAGGAAGTTGGGCGAGTGAGACGCACGGATTCCGAGACCAGCGTGGCTGTGCTGAGTCCAGCTCAGCAACATAGAGCGAGAGACGGGTGCCCGCAGGGCATAATAAAACACAGACAGAAAAGAAGGAAAGATGGGACCGGGGAACTCAAGACCTCGAGGATCAAGAGCCCCGACATTCAATGCCGCATCACTTTTATTATTGTATTGAGCTTCTTGGCATGCAGAAAGTATCTGTTTTTTTAAGATAACATAAGTTTCCCATGTTCCCAGTCATGTCCCCAGTTAATGTTTTTCTTTTGAACTTCGATGTTATTTTCTGTACAAAGGGCACCATATGGCTGGGAGCAAAGATCCCCGCAGGAACATCAGAGAAACAATCAGTGCCTGTGCAAGCAGCTTTCTGACTTGAGCTGACCAGGCATTGCTGTCTGCACTCCTCTCTCCATCTACTCAAGCAGGTTACTCTGACCCCAGCCAATCAGCCCATGTACTCTGGTTATTTTTTGTTGCTGTTTCCTGTTATTTTTTCTCATGGTTTTGCAGAGACATCTGGAGAATGTTTTCCCCACATGGCTGGACTGGATAGGGCTCTTGTTCTCTGAAGAAGCTGACTAGGGGCTTGTTCTGAACCTCAGTGTTGCTCAGACATGGGGGCGACCCAATTTTCAGGAAGGAACCTGTGGGGAAGAGTGTCCTAATGTGGGGTAAGAAATGGGACATAGAGAACTTGGTCAAGCCCAAATGTGTGGGACCACGGACCTCGTGGTGCCAAAGGTAAAATGTCAAAGTGGGGCTGGCCTCTGCATACCTGCAGGGAGCATCACAGAGTATCTTGTACTCTGGGAACTGATCCACAGTGACTTTCCCCACAAGTTGATTTCTGCCTCAGGAGGTCCCAATGCCCTCCTGTCTCGTGTAGAACAGCAATCAGTATTGAGTCTGCAAAGAAAAAAGAGTTTTATTTGGGATCTTAAGAATTGCAGTTCGGGGGGACATGCATTTGAGTTGATGGAATACTATTTATGTTTTTGAGGCATGACAAGAAGATGTAAGCATATTGGGCTCTTCCTAGTATTGATTTGTGCAGCTCCATTAACCAGCAGACCTTCTCGAAGGGAGGAGTGTCTGCTCCACAAGAAAGATTTTTATTTATTTATTTATTTTTAAGAAAGATTTTTTAAAAGTATTCCTTCTTCTCTCACCAGCAGTGTAACTCCAAGATAATATTCCTTTCCTAATCCTGTCAGGGGTCATGCTGATCTCCTGCAGATTTAGACTGTGTATTTTTGGTGAACTTTATGAGAAATGTCATTGTGTCATTTTGATGTATGGTCCTTTGTCTCAGAAATGTGTATGACTTAGTGTTCTTGCCTGGACAATCCCAGGGACGTGGGGAGCCTGGTGGGCTGCCGTTTATGGGGTCGCACAGAGTTGGACACGACTGAAGTGACTTAGCAGCAGCAGTAGCATTAGGCCTTCCTTGGAAGTCCAATGGTTAATAATCCATCTTTTAATGCAGGGCATTCAGGTTCATCCCTGGTTTGGGAAACCTAAGATCCCACAAGCAGCAGAGAGCTACCAAAAAAAAAAAAAAAAAAAGGTATATGAATGCCTTAGACTTCTAGTAAGTGGAACAGTCCTCAGAGTTTTATAAGAAACTATCTCCTGGGTTATAATACTTAGGTTGGCTTAAATAAAATTCTCTTATCTTCTCTATTCGATTCACTGTTAATTTTTCATCAACAGCGTAAAACTGATTATCAGGCTTATTAAAGGAAAAGCCACAGGGCTGTTAAAGTTGCCTGGAATGAATTATGGTAGACACTGACACAGGGAACCAAATATTTGTCCTTGAGAGAGAGGCTGTCATGAGTTATTTAGGGGAAGGGTCCATTTAAATATCTTGACTTTCTGAACCACTGGCCAAATGTTCTGGATGCGTGCATTAAGGCGGTAAGTAGTGAAAAGTTCAGATCCCATCTGGGCTGATTCCTGCCTAAACCCGAGTTCTTCAGTGGCCTCCTGGCTCCAGTTTATAGTGCTCCCTTAGTAATACTGACTCCATTTTATTTTTCCTTTCACACCTGTCTTGTCCTGTCCTGGCTCCCGGACTTTGGGGGTAGCCCTGAACAGGGAGCACTGAAAGGAACTGAGTGGGACTTTTATGTTCGGGAAAAGGGGACTGCAGCCTGTGAAGTGATGCTGTGTCCGTCTGGCCAAGGGTAGATTCGGCTTGGAGTTCACCGGCGCAGCCAAGTCTCCTGGAACATAATAAGCCAGGCAGTAAAGGGCTGAAGCCGACTACCCGTACTTCCGCCCTGCTTGGCCACGTGGCCTCCAGCCGGCCTGTCCCTCACAATCTAGTCCTTCACCAGCTGTCAATCAAGGCCCGGGAGGGTGTGTTCCCAGAGGCACATCCAATCAGGGGCGGGGGTAGGCACGTTCGCCGACATGATGACGTCGCTGCCTGCTGCCAGGGCGTCCCATCGCACCTACCTCGAGGGACACTTGGTGTCCCCTTGCTGTCGCTCTGACCTGCCTGAGCCATTGGGCTGCAGGGCCACGGAGAGAGCCACCTGAATGCGGGGGGAGGGACTGAAATGGTGAGTGCATGGGGCTGGCGCTGAGAATGGCTGGGGCTGCTTCGAACTGGCCGGACGGTAGTCTCCACCGTCCACCTCGTTTGGCGTGCCGGCCTCCTATCCGGTCCTCGCGGGGCTCCCGACTCCCAATTCGAGTCTCCGGTCCCCGACCACGATGTGGGGTCTCGTGAGTTCCAACCGGGTCCTTGGCCTATTGGATGTCTGGCTGAGGACGAGGCAACGTCCGGAGCGGGTGGTCGGGTTCTGGGGTTCTTCCCGGGACCTGACAGATGAACTGAAGTCCACAGTTGGTCAGAGAGACTCTATTGCAAATGCTGTTGTCAGAACGCCGAGGCTCGGATGTGCCAGCCGCCAACCACACGGAAAAGTACTCTTCTGTGTGAGGAAGGCTCACTGACAGAATCAGAGGTCCTGTGGTCAGGGCCTTCCTTGGCCCATGTCAGGGGGTACTTATTCTGCCGCTCAGTAATCCTCAGTTTGGGAGTTGTAGGGTGAAGTGACCCAGAGTCAGGAGCATTTGGGAAGAGAAGATTGGAGTAAAGTTTGGGTAAAAAAAATGGATGTTGATTTTAAAAATAACAATTACTAGGAAAAATGGATTTATTGGGGAACAACAAAAAATTGCAATTAGGGACAGACGAGGTATAGCAAAAGCTATAAACAAGTCCAACGAACTTATGTATTGGGGAGAAAGGAGGGAATTGGGAGGGGTTGTATTGGTGTAATAAAATCCATGGAGAAAATAGAAAATTCAATTTTTCTCATTGGCTAGTTGCTGGGGTAGCCAGTTTCTTGAGAAGATGCAGTGTATGTACATGTTTTTCTTTTGGGTGCTGTAATGATGATTCTTTCTTGTTTTCCATTTTTCTCTTCAAATCCACAGTCCACGTTTCTTCCTCTAATTGATGTCAAGTGGTACTGGGTGAGGCTCTTCCTTCTGGCTCCACCCTTGATTCTTTTTAGGTAGTTTTCAGTTTCTTAATTTTCACATGGGCCGTTGAGAACACTTGGTCAAGACTGTGGCACTGAAACAACCCAGACCTTTTAACAAGAGACTTTTATTCAAATGAGTTATTCCAGAGGGAGAAGGGTCTGTTCCACCAGACACAGGGGGCCCTCTGCAGGAGGGAGGACATGTGACCCTAAGATCTGCAAGTGTCTCAAGAGCTGGGGCAAGGAGAGTTTTCCTTTTACAGAGAGGAGTGACCTGAACCAGAAAGGGCCAGGTGTGGTGCTTGGATGGTAGATCCCTGAGGCCAACCTGTCGTTAGGGATCTGTGTGCTGGCCGGGATGAGCAGGCCAAAGTTCAGGCAGAAGTCGAGGGGCTGAACCAAAGTTTGGCCAACAAGCACTTGTTCTGCGTGGTCATTGGGGCAAGCAGGTCCCCTGATCACAATGAGGCGGAAATGGGGCTTTGGGGTTGGGGGGCAGTATCTCGCCTTGCCCTGAATAAACAAAGGGTCTCAGTGTGAGTCTTCTGAATCAAGTGGGGCAGTTTCTTGCAGCTTCCCATTTTCCAGAACACCAAAGTGTGAGGGGTCCTTTCACCTTCCATACATATTTCCAGGAACACAGAGCTCACAGAGGGTTCAGCGTTGTCCCCTGACATGGGGGAGCAGCCTCCTCTGGTCCACCTCAGCACGAATAACTTCCCTTCCTCCAGCTTCCGGTTTCAGCAGGTGTACAATATTGAATTCTTCTTGCCTGGCTTCTCCTCAGTGAGGGTGGTAACATCTCAGGTCTCTGCTCTTTCCTGAAGGCTCAGGTTCTCCTGGGTCTTTGGGACTTAACCAGAGATGCCTCTGGAGAGAAGGGAATGTTCTGTCCTCCATTAGAATTGCTGGAAATGCACCCCTTCATGTGAAGTGGGTGGAGATGGGAATGAAAAAGATTCTTAGGAATCTTGGCAACTCTTCCATGAAGGGTGTCTGATGCTGGTCCACTTCCTGTTATTAGTCAGTTAGCAGACACAGAAATTCTGAGAACAGTGACCTGTGCTATGGAGACTTGCTCATTTCTTTTTAGATGTATCACAGCTTGTTGTTACGAGGAGTTAGTGAACTGATAACTGTCTTCTCAAAGGGATGAGCAGTAACCAGTTTCTCGAACCAGAAACTTGCCCTAAAATTTACCTCCCCTGCGCTATCCAGGAACACAGGAGGAAGCAGCAATTTTGCAGATCCTCATTCACACACGGAGATGGGGCATCATGTCTCCTGTAAATGACCCAAAGCCAGTGCATCCCCTGGGCTTGGGGACAAGTTGAGCCTGGGAACGAGGAGAAGGAAGGTGCCCTGGGGTCTTGCTGGTGCCCTTCCCCACATGGGTGGCCTCGGACCATAGAACCACCACAAAAGGAGCTGTTAATGGCAGGAGGGTGGGGGAGGGGATCTACCTGCAGAAGTGCTGGGGGTGATGTGTCCCCTAAGGCTGGCTGTTTCCTGACCTTTGCTTTGGGCCTTATCCAGGGAGTTGGTGGATTGTGAGGTATGCACCCTGAGTGAGTGTGAAGTGTGAGTGACATGGTGAAGTCTCCTTAGGTTCAACTGCTGCTGAGAGAGGGTGGATGAACTTGAGCGTTTCCTCCTGGTGAAAACTGAAGCTCAGAGGAGGGGCCTTTTTCTTTACCACCATGGGGAAGCTCAGTCCCTCCCCCTGCCCTGGGGGCACCCCTTAGCCCCCAGTTCACACAGCTCTGACCTTCTGACTTGGGGTCTCTTGTGCACCATGGGCATGTGCATCAGGCTGCTGATCTAAGCGGCTCACACTTGGCTGCTCTTCTCTTTTATTTCCTTGATGAGAGTCTTCTGCCCTGTGGCTCAGCGTACAAGTGTGTAAGATATTTTTCTTCCATTACGTGAAGGTGTAGGGTTTTGTTTTTTCAGATACACTTGCCTATGTGTGTGTACAGCTTTCTAAAGAATTATTTACTTATTTTGGAGCTGTGCTGGGTCTTCATTGCTGCGTTTGGGCTTTCTCTAGTTGCAGTGAGCAGAGGCTTCTCTTGTGGTTCCCAGGCTCTAGGTGCAGGCTCAGTTGTTGTGGCTCACGGGTGTAGTTGGCCCTCAGCTTGTGGGATCTTCCCAGATCAGGGATCAAGCCCATGTTCCCTTCACTGGCAAGGGATTCTTAACCTCTGGACCACCAAGGCAAGTCCTTTAAATCTATTGTTTATTTCTGTTGTATCCTCTCTTTCTTTCTTTCTGGGACTCCAGTGATACTACTGTCTTGTGTTTGTCCCACGGGTCTCTTTATTTATTTTTTGTCTGTTTTCTCTCTGTTGTTCAGATTGTTGTTGTTCAGCCGCTCAGTCACGTCTGACTCTTTATGACCCCATGGACTGCAACACACCAGGCTTCTCTGTCCTTCACCATCTCCCGGAGTTTGCGCAAACCATGACTGTTGAGATGCCATCCAACCATCTCATCCTCTGTCGTCCCCTTCTCCTCCTGCCTTCAATCTTTCCCTGCATCAGGGTCTTTTCCAGTGAGTCAGCTCTTCGCATCAGGTGGCCTAAGTATTGGAGCTTCAGCTTTAGCATCAGTCCTTCCAATGGATATTCAGATTTGATTTCCTTGCAGCACAAGGGGACTCTCAAAAGCCTTCTCNTCCTCTGTCGTCCCCTTCTCCTCCTGCCTTCAATCTTTCCCTGCATCAGGGTCTTTTCCAGTGAGTCAGCTCTTCGCATCAGGTGGCCTAAGTATTGGAGCTTCAGCTTTAGCATCAGTCCTTCCAATGGATATTCAGATTTGATTTCCTTGCAGCACAAGGGGACTCTCAAAAGCCTTCTCCAGTGCCACAGTTCGAAAGCATCTGTTCTTTGGTGCTCAACCTTCTTTATGGTCCAACTCACATCTGTACATGACTACTGGGAAAACCTTAGCTTTGACTAGAAGGAATTTTGTTGGCAAAGTAATGTCTCTGCTTTTTAATACACTGTATAGGTTTGTTGTAGCTTTTCTTCCAAGGAGCAACGGTCTTTTAATTTCGTGGAGGCAGTCACCATCTGCAGTGNAACTCACATCTGTACATGACTACTGGGAAAACCTTAGCTTTGACTAGAAGGAATTTTGTTGGCAAAGTAATGTCTCTGCTTTTTAATACACTGTATAGGTTTGTTGTAGCTTTTCTTCCAAGGAGCAACGGTCTTTTAATTTCGTGGAGGCAGTCACCATCTGCAGTGATTTTGGAGCCCAAGAAAATAAAGTCTGTCACTGTTTCCATTGTTTTCCCATCTATTTGCCATGAAGTGATGGGACCAGATGCCATGATCTTAATTTTTTTGAATGTTAAGTTTTAAGTCAGCTTTTTCACTTTCCTCTTTCATCTTCATCAAGGGGCTCTTTAGTTCCTCTTCACTTCCTGCCATAAGGGTGGTGTCATCTGCATATCTGAAGTTATTGATATTTCTCCCGGCAATCTTGATTCCAGCTTGTGCTTCATGCAGCCCGGCACTTGGTGTGATGTACTCTGTATGTAAGTTAAATAAAAGGGTGACAATATACAGCTTTTGACATACTCCTTTCCCAATTTTGAACCAGTCTATTGTTCCATGTCTGGTTCTGTTGCTTCTTGACCTGCATACAGGTTCCTCAGGAGGCAGGTAGGGTGGTCTGGTATTCCCATCTCTTTAAGAATTTTTCACAGTTTGTTGTGATCCACACAATCAAAGGCTTTGGTATAGTCAGTGAAACAGAAGTAGCTGTGTTTTTGAAACTCTCTTGCTTTTTCTATGATCCAGCGGATATTGGCAATTTGATCTCTGGTTCTTCTGCCTTTTCTAAATTCCAGCTTGTGTATCTGGAGGTTCTTGGTTCACATACTGTTGAAGCTAGCCTAGCTTAAAGGATTTTGAGCATGACCTTGCTAGTTTGTGAAATGAGTACAACTGTGCAGTAATTTGAACATTCTTTGGCATTCCCTCCTTTGAGATTGGAATGAAAACTGACCTTCTCCACTCCTGTGGCCCCTGTTGAGTATTCCGAATTTGCTGGCATATTAAGTTCAGCACTTTAACAGCATCATCTTTTAGGATTTGAAATAGCTCACCTGGAATTCCATCCCCTCCAATAGCTTTGTTTGTAGTGATGCTTCCTAAGGCCCACTTGACTTCACATTCCAGGATGTCTGGCTCTAGGTGAGTGATCACACCATCGTGATTATCCGGGTCATTAAGATCTTTTTTGTACAGTTCTTCTGTGTATTCTTGGCTCCTCTTCTTAATATCTTCTGCTTCTGTTAGGTCTGTACCATTTCTGTCCTTAATGGTGCCCATCTTTGCATGAAATGTTCTTTGATATCTCTGTTTTTCTTGAAGAGATCTCTAGTCTTTCTCATTCTGTTGTTTTCCTCTGTTTCTTTGCATTGTTCACTCAGGAAGACTTTCTCCTTGCTATTCTTTGGTTCTCTGCATTTCCATGGGTATATCTTTTCTTTTCTTCTTTGCCTTTCGATTCTCTTTTCTCAGCTATTTGTAAGGCCTCCTAAGACAACCATGCTGCCTCTTTGCCTTTCTTTTTCTTGGGGATGGTTTTGATCAGTGCCTCCTGTACAGTGTTATCCATAGTTCTTCGGGCACTCTATCACATTTAATCCCTTAAATCAGATTGGTTAAATTCTGATGTCCTACCTTCAAGTTGATTGATTCTTTTCTCTATCATAGTCATGCTGTATTTTAAACCATCCAGTTTTTTAGTTCAGTTACTGTATTTCAGTTCTAAGTTTTCCATTTGGTTCTTCTTTGTAGCTTTTATTTCTTTGCTGAGACTTTCAATTTTTTATTTGTTTCAAGTGGGTTTGTAATTACTCATTGAAGTATTTTCTGTAGGTTTAAAATCCTTGCCAGATAATTCCCTGTGTGATTTTGGGGTTGGTGTCTGTTGGTTGTCTTTGGGTATAGGTTTTTATTTGTTGCTTGATAGCACCTCCCAGCAGTCAGCCCCCTGGATGACGATTGTCTTGATCTTTTTTTATTCTTTGCAGCTTTGTAGGTGTCCCTCATCACCAGCAGTGTTTTATTTGGTTTTGCTTCTGCTGCATTTGTAGTAGGTGAAGGTGACCAGTTCCACACCAGTAGCAGCATACAGAAAGCTTCTCTGTGGTTCTCAGTCTGTCTGTTTCAAACGTGGTCATGTCAGAGGAAGGGCTTCCCCATCCAGTCCTCGTGGGGCTTGGGTTGTTTCACATTTAAAAAAAATTTATTTGGCAGCTCATGGGGTTTTCAGTTGCAGCATGTGAACTCCTAGTTGCAGTACGTGGGACCTAGTTCCCTGACCAGGGATCAAACCCAGGTCCCCTGCATTGGGAGCATGGAGTCTTAGCCACTACACCACCAGGGAAGTCCCTCACATTTATTTTTGATTTGCAGCAGTGCTGTTATTCCCCTTTTTGTCTCCCAACTCTAAGTGCAAGGTATAAATATTTTATATCTAGGAGAAAAACTGTGGGATTGTAAGTTAGAAATACTAGGAAGTGTAGAGGGGTGACTGGAGTTGAGTGTTTATTCCATGCCATTTCTAGCACTTGGAGAATCCAGCTGAATTTTGTTCATCTTTTGTGTCCATTTGTGTGAAATGGGGTCTACTTGTGATTGTAAATTGGTTTTTACTGATAACCATTGGTGGTGAGCATTTCTTTCAATGGGTAATTCATCTTCTGTGAAATAGTTTCCTCACCTTGAACTCATTTGTATGTCTACTGATTATATACTGTGGACATTCATCTTTTTTTCATTTCTAGGTATGGCAAATATGTTTTCCTAGATTGTGAGTTATCATTTCTCTCAATTTTTTACTTTTTAAAATTCATTGTTAATTGGAGAATAATTGCTTTACAATGTTGTATTGCTTTCTGCCTTATAAGAAAGTGAATCAGCCATAAATATACATATATTCCCTCCCTCTTAAACCTCCCTCCCACCACCACCCCAATTCTGGGTAATTCTTAACTTTAATAGACTTGGATTGAATTTATCCATCTCTTCCTTTGTAGCTTACTCTTTTTTCCATATATAAGAAAACTCATCCTACGCTCGTTTCCCTGTAGTGTCTCATAGAGTGTTGTACTTTCTTCTTTCACAGTTAAGTCCACAGTGAATTGGTTATTGTACATGTAGTTATAAGAGAAAAGATTTCTTACTCCCCTGGAGATAGCCAGTGGCTGCTGCCCCACGTGTCAGTAGCCCCCTCCCAACAGCACATGCCCTGGCATAGACCCTTCTGTGCATTGTGATTTTTTCCATAGGTGTATCTATCCATCCCTCTGTTAACGCCATCCTGTCGTAATCACTGTAGTTTAAAATGTTCAATGTGCATTAGGAAACATCCCGCCACCTTACTCCATAGAAAATCTTGGTTGTTTTTAGAAATTCGTCTTTTATTTCAGTTTTTCGAAGTGGTTTTTAAGTCAAAGCAGAACAAACCAACCCTAAAAGGAACCTTGTTGTGCACTGGAATGGTACTTTCATAAAATTCTTAAATATTTGGGAGAAGGTGACATCATGGTCTCTTCTGTGGATATGGCTCATCTCTCCATTTCTTTCTTTCTACTATTGTCATTAAATGTTTTCGAATTTATCCACTAGAACATTTTTACAGACATAATTGAGAAAGAAAACTAGTAATGGTAACAATCAGTTTTTATTTTTAATTAAAAAAAAATTTTTTTTCCTGTGGCATGAGTCTAGCCCTGTTGTTTTAGGTTATTACCCCAGTGCCCTTTTGACAGTCTCTAACCTTCTACCCATTACACTACTAGTGGTAGCCCTGATGCAGTGCTGGGTGGAGTAAAGAGGGGGCCAAATGAAACAGAGATGTGGGGAAGGCAAGGGTGTCTGGGCTGGGTGGCATTGAGAGAATGGGCTGAATGGCTCATGCTGGGACTCTCACTCATTTGGGGAGCTCATGGGGCAGTGGGGAGGGCTGCCTGGGATGGAGGAGCCAAGTAGGGCACATGGATGTGGGGGGACACGGGCTGAGAGCCAGATGACGGCCTTCTGCTCCCGGGACACACACACACTCAGACACCACTCTCAGATGAACACTTGGACACACATACCAATACGCTTCTTAACCTGCACCCTGCCCCCAGCTCCCTGTCTCTCGCCCTGCTCTCCTTTTCTATCCCACTTATCCAGCTCCACTGGAATTCCATCACCTCCACTAGTTTTGTTCGTAGTGATGCTTTCTAAGGCCCACTTGACTTCACATTCCAGGATGTCTGGCTCTAGATGAGTGATCACACCAGCATGATTATCTGGGTCATTAAGATCTTTTTTGTACACTTCTTCTGTGTATTCTTGCCACCTCTTCTTAATATCTTCTGCTTCTGTTAGGTCCATACCATTTCTGTCCTTTATCAAGCCCATCTTTGCATGAAATGTTCCCTTGGTATCTCTAATTTTCTTGAAGAGATCTCTAGTCCTTCCCATTCTGTTGTTTTCCTCTATTTCTTTGCATTGATCGCTGAAGAAGGTGATGGAATTCCAGTTGAGCTATTTCAAATCCT
>SJYX01023638.1:62263-104058 GCA_006410675.1 Oreotragus oreotragus
TTTTTTGCATTTCTTTTCCATGGGGATGGTCTTGATCCTTGTCTCCTGTACAATGTCACGAACCTCAGTCCATAGTTTATCAGGCACTCTCTCTATCAGATCTAGGCCCTTAAATCTATTTCTCACACTGGATAATCATAAAGGATTTGATTTAGGAGCAAGTGTAACTTCATGGCTGCAGTCACCATCTGCAGTGATTTTGGGGCCAAAAAATAAAGTCTGTCACCATTTCTATTGTTTCCCCATCTATTTGCCACAAACTGATAGGACTGGATGCCATGATCTTAATTTTCTGAGTGTTGAGTTTTAAGGCAGCTTTTTCACTCTCCTCTTTCACTTTCATCAAGAGGCTCTTTAGTTCTTAATGACCCAGATAAACATGATGGTTGATTACTCACTTAGAGCCAGACATCCTGGAGTGTGAAGTCAAGTGGGCCTTAGGAAGCATCACTGCAAACAAAGCTAGTGGAGGTGATGGAAGTCCAGCTGAGCTATTTCAAATCCTAAAAGAAGATACGGTTAAAGTGCTGCCCTCAATATGTCAGCAAATTTGGAAAACTCAGCAGTGGCCACAGGACTGGAAAAGGTTAGTTTTCATTCCAATCCCAAAGAAGGGCAATGCCAAAGAATGTTGAAACTATTGCACAATCACACTCATTTCACCTGCTAGCAAAGTAATGCTCAAAATTCTTCAAGCTAGGCTTCAACAGTACGTGAACGGAGAACTTCCAGATGTTCAAGCTGGATTTAGAAAAGGCAGAGGAACCAGAGATTAAATTGTCAACATCCACTGGATCACAGAAAAAGCAAGAGAATTCCAGAAAAACACCTACTTTTGCTTCATTGACTATGTGAAAGCCTTTGCCTGTGTGGATCACAACAAACTGTGGAAAATTCTTTAAGAGTTGGAAATACCAGACCACCTTCCCTGCCCCCTGAGAAATCTATATGCAGGTCAAGAAGCAACAGAACCAGACATGGAACAACGGACTGGTTGTAAATTGGGAAAGGAGTACATCAAGGCTGTATGTTGTCACCCTGCTTATTTAACTTATAAGCAGAGGACATCATGCAAAATGCCAGGCTGGATAAAGCACAAGCTGGAATCAAGACTGCTAGGAGAAATACCAGTAACCTCAGATATGCAGATCATACCACGCCAATGGCTGAAAGTGAAGAGGAAATAAAGGCCTCTTGATGAAGGTGAAAGAGGAGAGTGAAAAAGCTGGCTTAGTATTGGTAACTATATGCACATTGTTACACTGCAGATTTCTAGAACGTTTTTGTGTTCAGCTGAGAACTGAAACTTGATGCCCATTTCCCCAACTCCTCCTTTCCCCTCCCCCTCAACCCCTGGCAGTCACCATTCTCCCACAAATATTTATATGTTGTATTTTCATTTTATTAAAATTCAATAAAAATAGTATTCAAAATATTAAATAAAAATGTCCTTCAAAGATATTTCCTCCTTCAGCCATAAGTTATTTGGAACTGTGTTATTTAATTTCAAAATATTTGAGGACTTGAAAGATTTTTTTTTTTCTATTACTTTGAGTTTATGTTATGGTCAGAGAACATTATAGGATCTCGATGCTTAAAATTTGTTAAGGTTAATTTATGACCCCAAATTTTTTATCTTGGTGAATGTTCCAAGTACAATTAAAAGAATGTGTATTATGTTCTTTTTGAACAGAGGTCCGTAAATGTCAAGCAGCACTGAGCGATTGTGATAGATCTTTTATATCTTTGCTAATTTTTTTTCCTATGGTTTACTGAGAAGTGAAAGTATTAGTTGCTCAGTTGTGACCAACTCTTTGCGACCCCCTGGACTGTAGCCCACCAGGCCCTTCTGTCCATGGGATTCTCCAGGCAAGAATACTGGAGTGGGTTGCCATGCAATTCTCCAGGGGATTGTCCCGACCCAGGGATCAAACCCAGGTCTCCTGTATCACAGGCAGATTCTTTACCGTCTGAGCCACCTCACCAATAGTAACGGTGAATTGCTCCACTTCTCATTTTAGTTCTATCAGTTTTTACTTCATGCATCTTGAAGCTCTGTTGCTCTGTGCATGCACATTTAAGATTTTTATATCCTTGATGGATTAATATTTTCATTATTATGTAATATCCTTCTTTATTCTGGCAATATTTCTTGTTCTGAAATCTACTTTGTCTGATATTAATATAGCTACGCTAGTTGTCTTTTGATCAGTGTTTGCTGATGATATAACCTTTTCTCTCCTTTTACTTTCAACCTCCCCATGTAATTAAAGTGAGTTTCTTGTTGACGGCATGTAGTTGTGCCTCGCATGAGTATGTGTGTTCAATCCAATCTGACAATGTCTTCTTTTAACTAATATGTTTAGACCTGTCTTCTCCTAATGGGCTTTCTCTTAACATTTTAGTTACCTGTGCTATCACACTGCTCCATATGACCTGGGCCACCTTCAGAGCAAGGCAGAGAGAGAACAGAGAGAGAAAAAACAATGGGAATTTCCCCAGACTCCTTAAACCGTAAGAGCCCCTTTTTCTCTTGGGATTTTGGGCGGCAATGCCAGCAGGTCTGCGCCACAGTGCAGGTTTGTGACCGCTTCACTCTTTGGACAGGTTGAAGAGAGGAAATAGAGAAAAAGACACCCCGCACTCCAGCTCACAGAGACCTCTTTCTCCAATTCTCTGTCCAGGAAAGCGGGTTTCTGCTGCCCGCAGCTGCTGCACTGTTGTGTACTGGGGTTACCCTCAGGTGCAAGCTGGATGTAGTAGAGGACGAGAACCCTGGAAAGCTACTCTGGAAAAGGCTGCCTATGAGTTTTGGGTCCCCTTGCCAACCCACTTGCTATTTTCAGAGTCCTGGGGCTGTTGACTTTTGTATTTTGTCCAGACCTTTTGGGCTTCCCCTGTGGCTCAGTGGGTAAAGAATCTGCCTGCAGTGCAGGAGACACAAGAGATGCAGGTTTGATCCCTGAGTTGGGAAGATCCCCTGAAGGACGAAATGGCAACCCACTCCAGTATTCTTCCTTCACAAAGCCCATGGATAAGAGGAGCCTGGCGGGCTACATCCAAAGGTTGCAAAGAGTCTGACGTGAGTGAGTACACGTATACTAGATCTTTTAGCTGAAGACTGTATGGGCTATGGTGGGTTAATTGATCTTCATCAGCACCAGAAGTCCAGTAAAGATTTTGCAGATTGAGTTGCTGGGTGAAATAGTCCATTAAATTATTAACTGATACTTTCAAATTGTTCTTTTTTTAAAGTTTTTTTTTTTTTTTTTTGAGAACCCTGGAAAGCTACTCTGGAAAAGGCTGCCTATGAGTTTTGGGTCCCCTTGCCAACCCACTTGCTGTTTTCAGAGTCCTGGGGCTGTTGACTTTTGTATTTTGTCCAGACCTTTTGGGCTTCCCCTGTGGCTCAGTGGGTAAAGAATCTGCCTGCAGTGCAGGAGACACAAGAGATGCAGGTTTGATCCCTGAGTTGGGAAGATCCCCTGAAGGACGAAATGGCAACCCACTCCAGTATTCTTCCTTCACAAAGCCCATGGATAAGAGGAGCCTGGCGGGCTACATCCAAAGGTTGCAAAGAGTCTGACGTGAGTGAGTACACGTATACTAGATCTTTTAGCTGAAGACTGTATGGGCTATGGTGGGTTAATTGATCTTCATCAGCACCAGAAGTCCAGTAAAGATTTTGCAAATTGAGTTGCTGGGTGAAATAGTCCTTAAATTATTAACTGATACTTTCAAATTGTTCTTTTTTTAAAGTTTTTTTTTTTTTTAATGTGGACCATTCTTAAAGTCTCTGTTGAATTTGTTACAATGTTGCTTCTGCCTTGTTTTTGATTTTGTGGCCACTAGACATGTGGGATCTTAGCTTCCAGATCGGGGACTGAACCTGCACCCCTGCATTGGAAGGCAAAGTCTTAACCGCTGGACCACCAGAGAAACCCCTCAATTTGTTCTTCACAATGGCTGTATCCTTTATGGGCTTCCCAGGTGGCTCTTGTGGTAAAGAATCTGCCTGCAAATGCAGGAGATCCAAGAGACATTGGTTCGATCCCTGACTCAGGAAGATCCCCTGAAGTAGGAAATGGTGCCCCACTCCAGTATTCTTGCCTGGAGAATTCCATGGGCAGAGGAGCCTGATGGGATACAGTCCATGGGACTGCAAACAGTTGGACATGACTGAGTGACTGAGTACACATTCATTTACTTTCATCCAAGACCATCCCCAAGAAAAAGAAATGCAAAAAAGCAAAATGGCTGTCTGAGGAGGCCTTACAAATAGTCAGAGTACATCATGAGAAATGCTGGGCTGGATGAAGCACAAGCTGGAATCAAGATTGCTGGGAGAAATATCAATAACTTCACATATGCAGATGACACCAGCCTTATGGCAGAAAGTGAAGAGGAACTAAAGAGCCTCTTGATGAAAGAAGAGAGTTTAAAAGTTGGCTGAAAGCTCGACATTCAGAAAACGAAGATCATGGCATCTGATCCCATCACTTCAAGGGAAATAGATGGGGAAACAGTGGAAACAGTGGCTGACTTTATTTTTCTGGGCTCCCAAATCACTGCAGATGGTGATTGCAGCCATGAAATTAAAAGATGCTTACTCCTTGGAAGGAAGGTTATGACCAACCTAGACAGCATATTAAAAAGCAGAGACATTACTTTGTTAACAAAGGTCCATCTAGTCAAGGCAATGGTTTTTCCAGTGGTCATGTATGGATGTGAGAGTTGAACTATAAATAAAGCTGAGTGCTAAAGAATTGATGCTTTTGAACTGTGGTGTTGGAGAAGACTCTTGAGGGTCCCTTGGACTTCAAGGAGATCCAACCAGTCGATCCTAAAGGAGATCAGTCCTGGGTATTCATTGGAAGAAGTGATGTTGAAGCTGAAACTCCAATACTTTGGCCACCTCATGCAAAGAGCTGACTCATTGGAAAAGACCCTGCTGCTGGGAAAGATTGAGGGCAGGAGGAGAAGGGGACGACAGAGGATGAGATGGTTGCATGGCATCACCGACTCAATGGGAGTGGACTTGGGTGGACTCTGGGAGTTGGTGATGGACAAGGAGGCCTGGTGTGCTATGTTTCATGGGGTTGCAAAGAGTCAGACACCACTGGGCGACTGAATTGAACTGAACACTATATAAAATCCTTCCCTGTTGTCTTACTGACAACTGATATTCAATTAAAAATTTTTTCCTATTCTGTTGGGTGAGAGAAAATGGTATCTTGGTGCTTTGATTTCAACTTCCATGTTTGCTAGTGAGGTCTGGGCATCTCTAACAGGCCATTTATATATCCTCATTTGTAAACTGTCCCTTCTTATCTCTTGCCCATTTTTCTACTTGGTCATTTGTCTTTTTATTATTGATTTGTAGAGATTGTAGTCTCTACTGTTTGGAATTTATTGAGGTTTACTTTGTGACTCATTACTTAATCAATTTGTCTTTATGCTGTGTGAGCATTTGGGAAAAAAAGGTATTCCCTGTTCAAATTCTATCTAGATTTATTAAGACAATCTTGTTAATTTTATTACTTAGGTTGTCTGTATGATCTTTAAAATATGTGATCTGTTAAATTCTGGGATGGTTGTTTTAAAACCTCCTAATCTGGTTGCAGATTTGTGAACTCTCCTCATATTTCAGGTCTTGCTCTATATGTGCTTTTGAGGTTATCTGTCCAGATGTTAGATTCAGATTTATAATCAATCCATCATTCAGTGATTAAGAGCAGGAGCCCTGGTGTTGTGTTACTCGGGTTCCAACCTTGTTTCTTTCTCTTACATAAAACGTAGGTGTGGCTGATTTACTTAACTTTTCTAAGCGTAAGATTTCTCATCTGTGGACATGAAGCAAAGAATAGTGTTTACCGTCCAGAATTGTTGTGAGATTAAATAAAATGATCCATGTGAGTGTTCATAAGTAGCCATTATTACATTTTTTTGATGCTTGTATATTTCATCAGTTGAAAAGTGCTCCTCAGTTCCATTTAATGCTTTTTCCTCTTGAATTATGCCTTTAAAAATAAGAACATTACCACCTCTCTTCATTCTATTTGAATTTTCCTGAAACATATTTATCTATCTTGAATCTTTCATCATTTTTAAACTTTTGATGGATTTCTTGTAAAACCCAATTGGCCAAGAGATGGCCCAGGATGGTCACCACGAGCTCTTCCCTTCCTTATAGCCCAACATCCTTCCACCCGCCAGATGGTGGGATCTGTTTCTCCTCTTGTTGAATATGGATGGCTTGTGTCTTGCCTTCACCAGTAGAAAGCAGAGGAAGCAACATCGTGTCAGTTCCAAATCGATCCTTTAAGATGTCAGAAAACTTTCATTTGTGTTTGGGGGAAGCCAGTAGCCATACTGAAAGAAGTTCAGTCTATAATATTAAGTGATAAAACACACTTGAAGACAGAGGCAAGCAGTGAGCAACCACAGCCGTAAGCGAAGTCTTCTTGGACTGACCAGTCCAGCCCAGTCACCTGCAGAATACAGCTGAGTGAGGGACCCCAGTCCATGGCTCCCTGGAGCAGAAGACCTCAGCCAAGCTGTGTTCCCACTCCTGACCCACAGACCTGTGAGAAAAGTCCCAAAAGTTCCTTTGATGTTTAAGTAAAAATAAAAGACATAGTTTTCATTTTCACCAAGAACTTTATTGAACAATGTAGTCACATTTTGTTCCACTATCTTCTGCCATTTTTCAGGCTGCTTCATATTTCCATCTTCTTAAAATTTTTATTTTTTTGAGCAAAGAATTGTTCCAGGTGCCTTTTACAGTCTTCCTGGGAATTGCAGTTTTTTTTCCATTAAGAGAATTTTGTAAAGATAAATAAGAACCTGCAGATGCAAGGTTTGGTGAGTCATGACTTCCCAGCCAAGCTACAGCAGTTTTTGCCTGGTTATTGAAGAAACGTGCAGTCTTGTGTTATCTTGATGGAAGATAGTGCATTTTCTGTTGACTAATTCAGGATACTTTTTGTCAAATGCTGCTTTCAATTGGTCTAATTGGGAGAGGTACTTGTTGAAATTAATAGTTTGGTTTTCTGGAAGGAACTCATAATAGAGGACTTCCTTCCAATCCACCATATACACAACATCACCTTCTTTGAATGAAGACCAACCTTTGGTGTGGTTGGTGGTGGTTCATTTCACTTGCCCCATGATCTCTTCATTTCATACTCTACTATATTTCTGCTGGTCTAGGATGTCAGAGGGCTTCCCAGGTGACTCGGCCATAAAGAATCCATCTGCCAATGCAGGAGACTCACGTTCAATCCCTGGACTGGGAAGATCCCCTGGAGGAGGGTATGGCAACCCATTCCAGTATTCTTGCCTGGAGAATCTCATGGACAGAGGAGCCTGGTGGGTCATAGTCCATGGGGTCGCAAAGAGTTTTACATGACTGAGTTCATGGCAAATAGATGGGGAAACAATAGAAACAGTGACAGACTTTATTTCTTGGGCTCCAAAATCACTGTAGATGGTGACTACAGCCATGAAATTAAAAGACGCTTGCTCCTTGGAAGAAAAGTTATGATCAACCTAGACAGCATATTAAAAAGCAGAGGCATTACTTTACTGACATAGGTCTGTCTAATCAAAGCTATGGTTTTTCCAGTAGTCATGTATGGATGTGAGAACTGGACCATAAAGAAAGTTGAGTGCTGAAGAATTGATCCTTTTGAACTGAGGCATTGGAGAAGACTCTTGAGAGTCCCTTGGACTGCAAGGAGATCAAACCATTCAATTCTAAAGGAAATCAATCCTGAATATTCACTGGAAGGACTGATGCTGAAGCTAAAGCTCCAATATTTGGCCACCTGCAAAGAACTGACTCACTGTAAAAGACCCTGATGCTGGGAAAGATCCACCATATACACAACATCACCTTCTTTGAATGAAGACCAACCTTTGGTGTGGTTGGTGGTGGTTCATTTCACTTGCCCCATGATCTCTTCATTTCATACTCTACTATATTTCTGCTGGTCTAGGATGTCAGAGGGCTTCCCAGGTGACTCGGCCGTAAAGAATCCATCTGCCAATGCAGGAGATGCAGGAAACTCACGTTCAATCCCTGGACTGGGAAGATCCCCTGGAGGAGGGTATGGCAACCCATTCCAGTATTCTTGCCTGGAGAATCTCATGGACAGAGGAGCCTGGTGGGTCATAGTCCATGGGGTCGCAAAGAGTTTTACATGACTGAGTTCATGGCAAATAGATGGGGAAACAATAGAAACAGTGACAGACTTTATTTCTTGGGCTCCAAAATCACTGTAGATGGTGACTACAGCCATGAAATTAAAAGACGCTTGCTCCTTGGAAGAAAAGTTATGATCAACCTAGACAGCATATTAAAAAGCAGAGGCATTACTTTACTGACATAGGTCTGTCTAATCAAAGCTATGGTTTTTCCAGTAGTCATGTATGGATGTGAGAACTGGACCATAAAGAAAGTTGAGTGCTGAAGAATTGATCCTTTTGAACTGAGGCATTGGAGAAGACTCTTGAGAGTCCCTTGGACTGCAAGGAGATCAAACCATTCAATTCTAAAGGAAATCAATCCTGAATATTCACTGGAAGGACTGATGCTGAAGCTAAAGCTCCAATATTTGGCCACCTGCAAAGAACTGACTCACTGTAAAAGACCCTGATGCTGGGAAAGATTGAAGGCAGGAGGAGAAGGGGACAGCAGAGGATGAGATGGTTGGATGGCATCACCAACTCAATGGACATGAGTTAAAGCAAGCTCCCAGAGTTGGTGATAAACAGGGAAGCCTGGCATGCTGTGGTCCCTGGGGGTCTCAGAGAGTCAGACACAACTGAGTGACTGAACTGAACTGAACTGAGGAGACAGCACAAGCACCACTAGAGCTATCACAGGGGGAAAAATTGAATGAGCTTTTGGGCCAACCCAATAACAAGCCATTGTTGCTTTAAGCCGCTACATTTGGGGGTGGCTTGTTTTGAACCGTGGTGTTGGAGAAGACTCTTGAGAGTCCCTTGGACTGCAAGGAGACCCAACCAGTCCATTCTGAAGGAGATCAGCCCTGGGATTTCTTTGGAAGGAATGATGCTGAAGCTGAAACTCCAGTACTTTGGCCACCTCATGAGAAGAGTTGACTCATTGGAAAAGACTTTGATGCTGGGAGGGATTGGGGGCAGGAGGAGAAGGGGACGACAGAGGATGAGATGGCTGGATGACATCACTGACTCAATGGACGCGAGTCTGAGTGAACTCTGGGAGTTGGTGATGGACAGGGAGGCCTGGCGTGCTGCGATTCATGGGGTCGCAAAGAGTTGGACACGATTGAGCGACTGAACTGAACTGAACTGTCACCACCAAGAGATAACAGCCAAGAATAGAGCTAGATTTTTCTTTTTAACTCAAACTGAAAATCTTTGTCTTTTCATAGGAGAATTGAATAATTGGAAATAATTGGTCATGTTTTTTTGGGGGGGCGGGATTTGCATGGTCTAGTTCCCTGACCAGAAGTCTAACTTGGCCCTCTGAAGTGAAAGTAAGAAGTAGGAACTATTATTCTCCCCATATATTGGATGACAAAACTGAGGTTGAGAAATTCGACTAAGGATCCATGGCTATACAAGCAACAGGAGCAGATATAAACCAAGCAGTCAGGAGACCACCAGATAAGAGAGACCCCACACCATCAACAACTCCCATTTCTCCTAAGGTGCTGGGAAGTGGGGTTCTATTATTCACAAGTGGGTCTTAATTGAGACCACTGACGTGGTGCACTGCACGCAGCTTTACCAAAAAGCAGTGCTCAGAACACTCACATCTTGTGTCCCCTTGAGAGGGGTTGGTGATGGCTTCCTGACCCAGGTACTCAGAGGTCAGGGAAGATGTCCAAAATACTTCACAAATAGGCCAGGTGCAACCAGTTGGCTACAGTGATGTCTCACCCCTGCTGGCTTTGTCCTTTGAGTTCTCGTCCCCTGGGGCCGCCTCCTCCTCCCACTTGGCTTTTCTATAGTTCTTTCCCCTAATCAAACCCTCTGCATTGTTCAGAAGGTGAGAGGGGGGATAAGTTGAGAGAATAGCACTGAAACATGTACACTGCCTTATGTAAAATAGATGACCAGTGCAAGTTTGATGCATGAATCAGGGCACTCATAGCCGGTGCGCTGGGACGACCCAGAGGGATGGGTGGGGATCCCTCGTGGTCCAGTGGTTAAAACTCTGTGCTTCCAATGCATGGGGCAAGGGTTCAATCCCTGGTGAGGGAACTAAGATCCCATATGCAGTGCAGTGTGGCCAAAAAAAGAAAAATCACCTTCTCTCTTTTTTTAAATCCAGGCTTGGGATCAACAGCTGTTCTAGCTCGGGCAGGGTAACTTGATATAATGGTGTACATTTTTACCCTGGTCTGCTCTTAGAGCAAATTTGAAATGGTTGTTTTGGAAAATGTGCTATGAACTTATCTCTAGACCTTCGCACCAGAGCAGTTAGTTCAGCCGAGCAAATCCTTGGCACTTGACGTGCATCTTTCATAACAGAACTTTGATGCTGTGACTTGATGCCTTGAAATCAGCACAACAGAATGGTGCTTGAAGAGCAGTGTTTACTTTGATCATTTTTCAACTTCTGTGCCCTAGCCTTTTCACGGAGTACAAATTGCTTTACCAGAGTTATGGGGCTGCAGCCCACGGACTGTTTTTGTAGTCTGGTTGCTGTGGTGATTCTTAGCCTTCCATGAAACTCCATCTCCAGGGAAACAGAAACCTTTGCAGCTGTCTCAACCTTTTTGGTGTTGTATTTGGTGGAGGTCTTCATCAAGCTTGTAGCAAGCCTGAGAGTGGTTGATTTGTGTCAGGGTAAACAAATACATTGAAACAAGGCGTCTCATTCTGGACAAAGCAAACAGCTTCCCTATCCTTCTCCCAAATCATATGGGGACTTTGAAGTATCTCCAAGTCCGGCTGAAGCCCAGAGTTTAGTGAGCCATGGAGATGCTGTTGGTCATGATGATGACATGAGCATGAGCTTTGGGAGAATGGCTGATGAAGTCTGTAGAGTTGCCCGGTGAAGAGAAGGTGGTGGCGGTGGAGAAGCTTAATGGGGCTGTGTGTGCCCAGACAGGAGAAGCTGGTTGAGGAAGAGAGGTGGGCTGAGTCTAGGGAGGCCAGCAGTTTGATGTTTAGGGAACTGTGAGAAAAACTGTTTTGACTTTAAACTTCAGTGGAGGACAGTAAAGACAAAACCTTCCTTCCATAGGAACCAAGGGAATGGAGAAAAATTTTTAATAAACTATGGCTTTAGAGGGTGGAAGTAATGATAGTGAATACTTAAGCAGCACTTACTATGTGCCAGTGCCAGTCACTGGTCTAAGTGTTTTATATGCAAGACATGTTTAATTCTTTGCCATCTGATGGAATAAGCACACGTATTATCCCCTTGTTATATAGTTGGTGAAACTGATGCCCATAGAGTCTTAACAGGCTTAAGGCCCTAAGGCTGGTAAGTGGAAAGCCCAGAGCCCAACTGGCTCTGAGTCACTGCTCTTAACCACTGGGTCAAACTGCCTGTAATTTAGGAAGGAAGGCAGAATGACCTGAAGGATTGGATTACAGGAGACACTGGCCAACTTGCTTGGAAGAAAATGTAGATCTTGGAAGAAATTAAATTATGCTCTAGAATATGTTTATTGATTCATTCGCTTGTCCATTCATTCATCGTTAAGTATTATGTAGTGCTTTCCAAGTGCAGGGTACTTGACTAGGCTCCAGGGTAATAAGAAAAAAAGTCCCATTCCCTCTTCTCAGATAATTTGTATATTAACTAAATACAAGGCAGCAGGTGCTAGATACTGTAAGAAGGGTTAACTGGACAGAGGTCAGGAGCACCCACAGGGAAGAGCTGCCTTCTTCCTTCTTGGGGCACCGATGACATGAAGCTTTCTTCAAGAGTATGATATTTTTTCTGTGAGGTGAACAAAAGTGATCCCAGATGAAAATACGAAGCTGTAGTTAAATTCAGTGTGTTAATACATACCTCTGCCTCTTTCTAAGGGCTTCCATGGTGGCTGAGTCGTAAAGAATCCTTCTGCCCATGCAGGAGACACAGGTTTGATTCCTGGGTTGGGAAGATGCCCTAGAGAAGGAAATGGCAACCCACTGTAGTATTCTTTGCCCGGGAAATCCCATATACAGAGGAGCCTGGTGGTCTACAGTCCATAGGGGTCTCAAAAGAGTCGGACATGACTTAGTGACTAAACAACAACCTCTTTCTGAACAAAATTGACAGGTCTAATCTGATGATATTGCATATGATTTGTCCTTGAGAATTTCCAAACCATAGTAGATCAGTATGTCTAATCTGTGAACAGTGCTGGTACTGTCTCTTATACACATCTAAAAAATAAGAAGCCAGACCCCAGTCTCACTCCAAGGTAACCACCATTAGTGGTTAGTATGCCCTTCAGGAATTTTGTCTACACATATAACACTCACTTGCTTTCTTTTCCTAAACTGAGATCACACCAGTTTTCTAGTTGTACACATTCTTTATTAACTTAGCTATACATTGTAGGCATTTTCCCAAATGAATATCCCTCTCTAGCCCCCTCTTTTAAAAGCTGCATGTTATTCTGTCTATGTTTAAAATAGAGCTATCTAGTAGAAATTTGAGTCACACATGTAATTTAAATTTTTCTGGTAGTCACACTGAAAAAAGAAAATTAAGCAAGTTAAATTAATTTTGATAATATATTTTACTTAATCCAGTAGGTCCAAAATAATATCAATTCAACATGAAAACACTACATAATTATTAATGAGATATTTTACATTATTTTAAAATACTAAGTCTTAGAAACCCAACCTGTATATTACACTGACATCACATTTCATTTGGGACTAGTCCCATTTCAAATGCTGAGTAACCACACAGGACCAGTGGCGACCATACTGGATGGCACCGACTTTGATCATAATTTAGCTGAGTGCTTGCTGACGGGACTAGAGATTGCTTCCACTTTTTGCTACTAGAAGCAATGTTATAGCAAACATTCTTATGCTTATCACGTTACCCATGCATGTGATTATTTCTGTAGGATAGATTTATAGAAGTGAGGTTTCTAGGTCAGAGAGTTTATGCATTTTATAGTATAATAGATATAGCTAAATTACCCGCTAATAAGGCTAAACCAGTTTATACTTCCACCAACAGTACATTAGAGTGACCATTTCCTCACACTCCTGCCAAATTGGATGGCATTCCTTTAGACATTTTTTCTCATCTCTCTCTGCCCTTCTGCATCTGCAAACGAGTGCACTGCATCTCATCACACAAGGACAGATCTGTTACAAAACTGCATTTTTTTTTTTGGCTGCCATTTTCAGCCAGATAGAAGATGCATCTGTCTGGCTAGGTAACAGAAAACCCAGAAAACGCTGGCTCCAACAAATAGGAGTTTATTTTCTCCTGTAAAAAGAAGTCTGGAGAAAGGTGGCTGCTTGTAGTGGTTGGCCCAATGATCAGTGATGCCTGCAAAGTTCTTTCTGATTCAATATTGTTTTTAAAAAATATTTATTTTGGTCTGCGCTGGGTCTTCATTGTTGTGGGTGGGCTTTCTGTAGTTTCAGCAAAAAGGGGTTACTCTTTGCTGTGGCTTCTGTCGTGGGGCATGGGCCTTCGGGTGCGACGGCTTCGGTAGTTGTGGCGCATGGGCTTAGTTGCCCTGCAGTATGTGGAAACTTCCTGGATCAGGAATCAGACTGGTGTCCCCAGCAGCTGGATTCTTAACCACTAGACCACCAGGGAAGTCCTAATTCAACATTCTTAGCAGGTGGGCTTTTCTTGCCTTAAGGTTACCATCTAATTAGTCAACAAGGTGGCTGCCACTACTCCAGGTAACATGCCTGTATCCCAGGCAGGGAGGAGGGGAAGGTGGATGGCATGAGCTACTTCTTATCCAGATGCTACCCAGAATATTTACATGTCATTGGTCAGAATTCTGAAAGGCTATCCCAGATGCAAAGGAGGCTGGAGAAGAGAATAACAGCTTTTTTGCCTTATTGTGGAAGGTGGCAAGAGAAAATGGGATTGGCAATGGCTGATGGGTTAGCCAAGAACAGTCCCACTACACCATCCACCCCTACAGGTAGATGCCAAGCTTTCGTGTAAAAAGTCCCACTCTTGAATTCAGGGCCTCGTGTTTCTGTTCCTGGTTGTAGTTACCTTTGGCTGCTCTTGCCCTCTGCCCTCATCACGCCTGCTCTGTCATTGCAGTATACTTTGAAACCCAAGCCTTAGGGGTCCTTCTGAGTCCTAGTTGTGTCCGGGGGAGAGGAGCTTCTGGAAAGAGTGTTTGTGATTGGCAGCTTCTGACCTGGCTCCTGGTGATACCTGCCTTGCAGTCTTCATGCCCTTGTAACCTCTCTCTTTGAGTGAGACTTGCTTCTAAGGAACAGAATATGGCAGAGTGATGAGATGTCACTCCTGTGACTGGACTACAAGGACTGTGACTTTCATCTTGCTGGTGGTCTCCATTGTCTTCTCAGCTTGTACCCTTTGATAGAGCAAGCTGCCACGCTGGCGAGGCCCATGGGACAAGAAACTAGAGACAGCCTCTGACTAACAGCCCATGAAAAACTGCCGACAACCACACGAGTGAGCTTGGAAGTAGATTCTTCAGTTGAGCCATGAGATAACTGCATCTGCAACCAACATCTTGACTGCAGCCTGCGAAAGACCCCGAATCGGAAGACCCAGGATTCCAGACCTACATGAAGCTATGCGATAACAAATGTTCTTATTTCAAGCCCCTAAATTTTGGGATAATTTGTTACGCAACAATGCATAGCTGAGAGCGTGCTGTTGGAAGACTGCCTATTTGGGAGCAACCAGCTCCTACCTCTATATCAGCTGCCCTTGAAAACCTCTCCCCTCCTTACACAATTGTAGGGCAAAAGCAGCTGTGATGAACAGGCAAAAGTAATTTCCAGGCATTCAGAGAGCCTAGAGCCCCATGCATACCTTTCCCATCTTTTCACCTTTTCCTATGAGTCCCTGGGATTTCATCTCAGAAGAGAGGCCAGGAATGGAGGTACTCGTATTGCTCATTTCCACGAGGAGCATCCCTGGCCTCTCTCTGCACCCCTCGCTGATTCCCCCACAAAGGAGGAGAGACGTGATCCATGCATTTTGGGACAGGAACTGAGGAGGTGCCACCCAGCCCCTGCTGGGCTCTCTTGACTCCATATTCCTGCAGAGAGACTGCAGTGCTGGTTGCCCCTAACAGGGATAGTGAAGGCTTCCCCAAAAGGCTCTGCCCCTGCAGGGGGCAGCCTGCAAGCAGAAGGGGCAATTCAGTTCAGACGGGGCATGAGGAAGCCCTCTGGGTCACTTAGCGACATGAGGAGCAATGTAGCTGATATCAGATGGGTCCGTCTCTGTGCCTTATTTCTCACTGGCTCTAAGTTCGGCGGGAGAGAGAGGGGTTTTATTCGTTGTCTCCATCTCAAATTTCAATGTATATATTCACATAATCATGCTTTTAAATGAAGATACAAAGCAAGCTGTGGTAGAAAGGAAGGACCAGGCAACTGGGTCACTGTGGGCAGTGGTCAAGGGGGCTTGGGACAGGGCTTGGAGTGTGTGTCTCGGTTGCGCCTTTGTGTCTCTGCTGTCGGCGGTGACTCTGTCTACATCCTTGTGTCCCTCTTGGGGATCAAGGACAGGGAATCCTGCCTCACCCCCACCTTCCAGCTCTTGTTCCTCTCCTATGGGTTCAACACACCATAGCTGTACCTGGGAGCATTTGAACCCCGGGTGGGGTCTCCTTCCCGCCAAAGCCCGGGACCCCAGGGAGACTCTGACCCCACACAGAGGGTCTTGCCTCTCCAAAGCACCTGCTGGCCAGACTCCCCTGGGACTGCGCATGGTGGGGATGAGGGCACCGCCCCCCCGCACCCCCCGCAAGCTGCACGCCAGCTCCTACTGCTTCCTGGCACCCCTGATCTCTGTTCAATGCGTGATTTTTTACGATCGATCTTATATCCGGCACAATCAGATTTATGGCTCCTGCATCTTATGAAATTACACAGATGTTGCTGCTCTGCTTCTCTCCAGGACAGTAAAAGGCAATAACATTCTTGCAGATTTCGACAGCAGGCAATTCAATAAAGGGCCATGTATATTTTATAAGTACAATAAAGACAAGGCTCTCTGCCCGCACTGCGGCCCGCCAGGGCCCAGCCCTGCACTGGGCGGCTGCCCGCACCCCCTTCCTGTCTGTTTGTCGATCAGGCCTTTTCCACTGTCACACAGGGGACCGGGAAGATTTATCCCCTTTCTGATCCATTATTTAAGTTTGGCTCCAGGGACCCTGCAAAGGGGGCTGTTTAAAATTTAAAGGTGTTTGTGGAACTTAATACTTTCCCCCTCCTGATTTGCACTATAAAATTTTATCTATATTTTTGTTGCCCCATAAAACGTTTCTATCTTATCGGGATGGCTTGTCCTTTTATGAGCAAAACCATAAATACCCGATGAGGTGCGTGTTGGCGGAAGGTCTCACAGAGGAGTCCTGGGAGGAGGCGGGAGGAGGGTACCCTGCCCGGCTCTGCCATGGACACCCAGGGTGGTTGGAAGGAGTGGGGCACCATACTTCTGAGATTCAGTGCCTTCACCTGTAAGGCAAGGAGAACCAGGACTTCCTCGGTGGTCCAGTGGTTAAGAATCTGCCTTCCAGTGCAGGGGACGCAGGTTTGATCCCTGGTTGAGGAGCTAAGATTCCATATGGCTGGGAGCAACCTAGCATAGGCACTGGGCAACTACTGAGCCCCGCCTACTCTGGAGCCTGCATGCCAAGACTAGAGAGAAGCTGGCCTGCAGCAACTAAGACCAAACACAGCTAAAAATAAAATATTTTAAAAAGTGAGGAGAACCATAGCACCCGGGGCTGCTGTGATTTAGGGAGGCGGGGCCCCAGTAGTGCTTCCTTGGTACAGGAGGGCCCTGTGCAGCACAGCACGTGCAAAGGTATGAGGGCACCGCCCCCCCGCACCCCCCGCAAGCTGCACGCCAGCTCCTACTGCTTCCTGGCACCCCTGATCTCTGTTCAATGCGTGATTTTTTACGATCGATCTTATATCCGGCACAATCAGATTTATGGCTCCTGCATCTTATGAAATTACACAGATGTTGCTGCTCTGCTTCTCTCCAGGACAGTAAAAGGCAATAACATTCTTGCAGATTTCGACAGCAGGCAATTCAATAAAGGGCCATGTATATTTTATAAGTACAATAAAGACAAGGCTCTCTGCCCGCACTGCGGCCCGCCAGGGCCCAGCCCTGCACTGGGCGGCTGCCCGCACCCCCTTCCTGTCTGTTTGTCGATCAGGCCTTTTCCACTGTCACACAGGGGACCGGGAAGATTTATCCCCTTTCTGATCCATTATTTAAGTTTGGCTCCAGGGACCCTGCAAAGGGGGCTGTTTAAAATTTAAAGGTGTTTGTGGAACTTAATACTTTCCTCCTCCTGATTTGCACTATAAAATTTTATCTATATTTTTGTTGCCCCATAAAACGTTTCTATCTTATCGGGATGGCTTGTCCTTTTATGAGCAAAACCATAAATACCCGATGAGGTGCGTGTTGGCGGAAGGTCTCACAGAGGAGTCCTGGGAGGAGGCGGGAGGAGGGTACCTTCCCCGGCTCTGCCATGGACACCCAGGGTGGTTGGAAGGAGTGGGGCACCATACTTCTGAGATTCAGTGCCTTCACCTGTAAGGCAAGGAGAACCAGGACTTCCTCGGTGGTCCAGTGGTTAAGAATCTGCCTTCCAGTGCAGGGGACGCAGGTTTGATCCCTGGTTGAGGAGCTAAGATTCCATATGGCTGGGAGCAACCTAGCATAGGCACTGGGCAACTACTGAGCCCCGCCTACTCTGGAGCCTGCATGCCAAGACTAGAGAGAAGCTGGCCTGCAGCAACTAAGACCAAACACAGCTAAAAATAAAATATTTTAAAAAGTGAGGAGAACCATAGCACCCGGGGCTGCTGTGATTTAGGGAGGCGGGGCCCCAGTAGTGCTTCCTTGGTACAGGAGGGCCCTGTGCAGCACAGCACGTGCAAAGGCCCAGGGGTGGGAGGTGTGGAAAAAAGGGTTCCCTCTCCAGGGCAGGGTTACAAGCAGCTAGGCCGGGCCGGGAGCAAATGTCTGTGCCAGCTTGGCACTGATGTCACCCAGCCTTGATATTCTCATTTATGAGATGGAGACATGAGGCTCCCATCACATGGGGTGTTGTGTGGATTAATGAGTAATGCCTGCAAAATGACTAGCTCAGTGCCCCGCACGTAGTAACTGCTCCACATCTGTCAGGTGTGGCCGTTGTTACTGTTGTCATTGTTGCCAGGCAGGCTTGGGACTAGGGCGAGGCAGGCGAGGTGCCCAGGGAGCAAAATGTGAGGAGGCCTCCCTCTCGGAGGGCGCAGGTGCAGGTGGGCACCTGGGATCGAAGCCTCCTTATGTTTTGGGCCCTGCATTTCTCCCTTTCCTCACCCTAGCCCTGCTGCCTAGATTGCTTTCATCTTGGCTGGTGGGCAGTCATGGTTGATCAGAACTAGGCCCCTTGGATTAGGGGGTGTGGGAGCAGTGTTCATCTTCAATAGAACCAACACCTCCTAGAGGTCTAAGCGTTACTGGAACAAGGTCAGACAAATTTTGGTGTTTCCAAGGCCAAGCCAGGCCCTCCCTTCTGTATGACACTCACTGATGCCTGCTCTGTGCCAGGTGCTTGCTGGGCTCAATAGACTCAGAGAGAAGCACGTATAAGCCCTGCCTTCAAGCGGTGCCTGGTCTAGTCGGGGGGACTGGTACATCCAGCATAAGGGGCTCAGGGGCTGTTATGTTGTTCAGTTACTAAATCATGTCTGATTCTTTGCAACCCTGTGGATTGCAGCATGCCAAGCTTCCCTGTCCTCCACCATCTCCCAGAGTTTGCTCAAATTCATGTGCATTGAATCGGTGATGTTCTCTAACCATCTCATCCTCTGCCACCTCCTTCTCCTCCTGGCCTTAATCTTTGCAAGCATCAGAGTCTTTTCCAATGAGTCAGCTCTTCACATTAGGTGGCCAAAGTATTGGAGCTTCATCTTCGGCATCAGTCTTTCCAGTGAATATTGGGGCTGTGGAGGGGTACAAAAGGGGAGGGACTTCTATTCTGTCGGGTGGCAGTGAGAGAAGTCAGGAAAGGTTTTTTTTCCATGTGGGATCTTAGTTCTCCAACTAGGGGTCAAATGCATGCCCCCTGCAGTAAGTGCAGAGTCAACCACTGGACCACCAAGGAAGTGCCAGGAAAGTTCTCTTGAAGGGGAGTCTCTCGAGCTAGAGCAGGACAGGTAGGGGTTTGCCAGAACTGGAAGAACACTCCTCCCAGGGAGGAGCATAAACAGGGCATGGAGTGTGGAATGCACTGACCTGCAGTTACCAAGACGAGGTCAGTGTCGGGGAGGAACCTGTGTCCCGTGAAGCTTCTGGTGGTGACGGCAGAGGTGAAGGTCCTCAGAGAACGGAAGTGTAGACAAGTCAGCCAGTGCCTCCCAGAGCCTGAACTGGCCAGGTCCTGGGGCCACTTGTAGAAGGAGTGTCCGCTGAGGCGGAGCAGGTCTCAACACAGAGCCCAAAGCCCAGAGGCGTAAGCCTGGGCAGGCTCACTGCTGCTGGTCAGGCTCACTCTTGGCCAGGGCCCTGATAGTCTGATTGAAAAGGCTCCAGCGTTTAAAGCAGTGGTTCTCAAACTTGGCTCGGTACCAGATTGATGCAGTCCTTTATCGAGTCCCTTTGGCCTCAAGAACTGGAGGCAGGGAAGCCAGATTGGTCAAAGGTGCTCATTGGCTGTGGTCCATCCCATGGGAAGGAGGCAGTCCCGCTGGCCAAGGGCTGTCAACAGGCAACACTCCTGGAAACTGACTGAGTGAGGGCCTTGGTCCTGAGTGCAAAAGGGCTGTAGTTGGTAGGAATGTAAAATGGTATGGCCATTATGGAGAACAGTCTGGCAGCTCCTGCAAAAGTTAAAAATAGAACTAATTATATGAACTAACAATTCTCCTTCTGGGTATATACCCAAATGGATTGAAAGTAACAACTCAAAGAGATTATCTGTACACTCATGTTCACAGCAGCATTATTTACAATAGCCAAAAGATATAAACAACACTGGATAAACAAAAGGTACAAACTTCCAGTTATACGGTAAATAAGTATGAGGAACGTAATGTACAATATGATAAGTACAATTAACATTGCTGTACATTATACACAAAAGTTGCTAAAAGAACAAAATCCTAAGAGTTCTCATCACCAGGAAATTCTTTTTCTACTTCTTATAGTTTGTATCTATATGAGATGATGGGTGTTCACAAAACTTATTGTGGGGATTAGATTATTTCCTGATGTATGCGAGTCAAATCATGATGCTATACACCTTAAACTTATACAGTGATGTACATTAATTATATCTAAATAAAATTGAAAGAGAATTAAAAATCCAGACCTGGAGGTTGCAGGAGAAGCACAGTCCTGGGCATCTTTTCCTCTGGACAACCCCCCTCTACAAGCATATGTTCTCCATGAGAACAATTATTTTGTGCAACTATTTTTTGTCTGACCCCTTGAGCTCAGACAATGGCCAAGGGCTGGGCCATTGGGTCCTCACAGAAGCAGGAACAGAGTTAGGAAGGCAAATGGTCTATTGGAGAGTAAGGCTGTAAAGGGGAAAGGGAGGAGAAACATTTCTGCCACAGCCTTGTGGGGCCACAGTCATTGGTTGGGGCCACCCCAAGAAGAACATGACTTTGGCACGCAAGAACTACCAGCTGGAGGCTGACAGCTAACTACCCTCCTTGCAGAAGCAGCAAGTTCTTCCTTGAAGGGGAGTCCGAGCTTTGCATCTCCACATCTCCGCAGCGGTCCACTCAAGGCAAACCAGCGAGGTCTCCTCTGCGACTTAGGATTTCAGATCTAGAGACGGTAGAGTGAGGCTCTCTGGACAGCTGAAGCTGTGAAGTGGTCAACTCTGAAGCCCTTGGCGGCAGGTGGTCTGTCCTGTGGACATACGGTCTGAGGGGCAGGGGAGCTGGTTTGTCCTGGGAGACGAGGGTGAAGCAGGTGTGCAGAGAGAAGAAATGATGAGTTAGAGAGGAGCCCACAGCACTCCATTTGCTGGTGCCAGTTGTTCAGGCTCAGCTGTACTCTGACCTTTTCTGCTTGGTGGCTCACCATGTTCTTCTCCAAGATTTTGCCAATAAATCCTCCTTTTGTTAACACAAGTAGTTTCACAAAATTACTGTAACCCAGAGGTTTAGCCATTACAGGGAGAATTTTCTGGGCGTGGGGGAAAAGGAGGAAAAAGCACAGGAGAGGTTGTTGTGGATACAGAGAGGAAACAAGAGGCTACGGAGGAGGCGTCGGAAGAGTCCTGCTGAGGGCCGCCCTGCTCTCCCATGGGTCGTCTCTTGGGAGTCATCAGGACCTTATTCAGAGTGTGGCTGGTCCTTCCTGGATTCTGGGGACTGACTAGTGAAGGGGCAGCTGGGACCCACACCAGAGACTCCCAAAGGGGGCTCCCCATCTCAAGCCTTGTTGGGGGGGGTCATACTTTTGCTAAATGCTCATTAGCAGTATGCCCCAAAATGTGTTTTTCTGGTAGAGACTAAACGAGCACTGAAATCTCACCATCTCTCATCAAACCCTGGAAATGGTAAAAAAAGACTTATAAGTTAATTAAAATGGACGTGTATTAGAAAGCAACGAAGAGAATGTCCTGAGCAATAGAAACAGACAGGAATCATTAAAGGAAGAAAACAAATGAAAGTCGCACAGGAAGAAGGAGCCAGTTGCGGTCACACGCAGCTGAAGGATGGCCTCAGATGTGAGCATCCACTAAGAGTCATCCAGTACCTGAGAACACCAGCAGTGCAGAAGGGCGACAGCCAGCTCAGCAGGTCAGGAGTGTCGCCTAGGAGGCGGACGACTGAGCAAACAGCAAAGGACTGTGAATCAAGGACAGGAGCAGGAGCGTCAGAGAAAAAGCAGAAAATCCCCTTTACGATAACAGAAGTTATGAAGCCAAAATAGGCCTTTAGGAAAAGCAATCAACTAGCTCATAAATAAGGGCCTGATCACTGTTGAATTTTTTAAAAGTTTGCTGAAGTATAAACGTAAATTTATAAATTTTCATTTTTCAGAAATAAATTTTCAGAAAACAGTACAGAGAGAAAAAGAGATGGAACGTGTGAAAGAAAAGTTAAGTGACATGGAGACTAGACTCAAAAGTACAAACATCTGTCTACTAGAGTTATAGAAATTGTAAAAGTGACACTCCTGCCCCCAAAGATAAATTACCTAAAAACAGATGAAACTCAAGCAAACATGAGACTTCTCATCAGTTCCACTGGATGCAAGAGGAAAAAAAAAAAGTGTAGGAATGGCTTAATATACCAGTCAGAAGTAACTTTGAATGTAGGATTCTATACCATTATTCAAATTTCAGGATGAAATAAATAAATACATAACAGGTACATAAGAAAGCAAGAAAGATGCTACTCACAGACGTTCCTAGAACTAACTAAAGATGAATTCCAGCAAGGAGAGAAGTGAAGTCAGAAGGAAGTTGTGGGTTATGTGAGGCAGAGGGGAGGCAACATAACACATGCTGATAATTTTTTAACTAGTTATAGTAAAGCATTATTTTAAATAACAAGCTGGAAACACAATTCAAATCTAAAAGTGTGTGCATCTTTATATGTGTGTGTGTAGAAGAAAATCAGGAAAAAGCCAATTTTTTGTCTTTCCTTTGGGTTAATCATATAGACTGTTAACTTTAGGTATTTTATGAAAACACATTTAATAACAGATGTCACCTATGACTGATTCAAGTTGATGTTTGGTAGAAATCAATACAACACTGTAAAGCAATTATCCTTCAATTAAAAATAAATAAATTTTTTAAATGGGTGTCAACAATTTAAGCACGAAACAGTTTGAAAAAAATAATCATTGAAAGAACAGATATAGAATGTATGACAACTTGTAGAAAAATATTTTTGATCAACAACAGAAGAAAAAAAGGTGAGTGTATGAATAATGAAGAAGGTATGTTTATCAGTTATCTTTTGCTGAGTAACAAACTATTTCAAAATTTAGCAGCTTAAGACAACATCAAAACAGAATATTACGCTTGAGGACGTAACACAAAGTGAAATAAGCCAGACACAAAAAGACAAATACCACTTTCACTTACAGGAGACACCTCAAGACGTCAAATTCATACAGAAAGTAGAATGGTAGTTGCCAGGGGCTGGGGCAGGGGGGATTGGGAGTTGTTGTTTACGGATTTTGCAAGTTTTTAGTTTTACAAGATGAAAAAGTTCTAGAGATCTGATACACAAGGTGCCTATAGTTAGCACTATTGAACCATACATTTTAAAAGGGTTAAGATGATAAAACAGAAATCAAAGCTAAACATCAATTTACTTGGCTTCTGATTCTGATTCTGTGAATCAGCAGTTTGGGTTGGGCTCATTGAGGCAGACTGGCTGATTTGGGGTGGGACCACTCATACATTTGCAATCAGCTGCCTTGTTGGCTGGGGATGGGCTGGCCTAGTATGGCTCAGGTGGAAGAGCTCTGGGCTGCCCACGGAGGCTCTCATCCCCCAGCTGGCCAGCCCTGGCTCATTCTCAGAACAACTGCAGGCGTCCCCAGAGGGAGGGAGGGCCAGGCTCAGAACCGTCATATTGTTACCCCACTGTGCTTCACTAGTCAAGCACGTCACAAGGACAAGCCAGATTCAAGGAATGGGAAATAGAAATCTCATGATGGAAGAAATGCAAAGTCACTTGCAAAAGATTTCTGCCATCTTCTGTTTTCCACTTGCCATGCTGTGGTAGACTGCAAAAATGGGCACAAATGACTTACCTCCCTAACAGGTCCCACAGCCAGCAGGGAAGTGGGTAAGGACGTGAGACAGGAACACACTCTGATTCCAAAGCTCCTTCCTCACTCCCCTTCCTCTGGCCTCTTGAGGCTAAATATGTGCCTTCCTGGCCCCCACATAGAGTGGGAATACAAAATTCCAGGGAAACTTGACCTTTCTGGACAGTTGCCTTTTCTTCTTTTCTGTCTTCCTTTCTAAAAAATTTTTTTAAAAATAATTTTACTTATTTATTTTTGACTGTGCTGGGTCTTGGATGCTGCGCAGGCTTTTCTCTAGCTGCGGCGAGCAGGGCTACTGTCTAACTACAGTGTGAAGGCTTCCCCCTGCTACTGTCTAGCTACAGTGTGAAGGCTTCCCCCTGCTACTGTCTAGCTACAGTGTGAAGGCTTCCCCCTGCTACTGTCTAACTACAGTGTGAAGGCTTCCCCCTGCCGTGGCGTCTCTGCCGAGCACGGACTTTAGGGCACGTGGGTTTCAGTAGTTGTGGCTCTCAGGCTCTAGAGCACAGGCTTAGTTGCTCCACGGCATGTGGGATCTTCCCAGATCAGGGATGGAACCTGTGTCTCCTGCACTGGCAGGCAGATTCTTCACCACTGAGCCACCGGGGAAGTCCCCAGCTGCCTCTTCTTAAAAGCCGGTTAGCTTCCTAATGGATTCTCTTTAGGAAATTCCCAGCTCAGAGTCAGATGACCTAAAGGGGAAGGAGCTTCTGATTCATACAGAGAATGTGCGGAGTTTTGAGAGGTACAGGTCTAGGGGAATGGAGGAAGAAGACAGCAAACCAGGTAGAAATGGGAACCGAGAGAAGCAGGAGGGGGAGACCAAGATGGGGAAGGAAGGGGATTGAGAGAGAAAGGAAGGAAGGAAGACAGAAGTATAGAAAGAAGAAGAGCATTTAATTGGAGAAATTGAGGAAGGAATAAAGTATGAGATGCAGAGAGGGAAAATAAAAAAGAAAAAGAAAGGCAATGGAGAAACAGAGGCCCAGAACTCAGAAATAGCAACAGAGAGAGATGATAAAAGGATACAAAGTGAGCAAAAGAGAGAGAGAGCAAGAGAAGGAGGGAGCCAGAAGGGAGGGAGGAGAGAGAGAACCATCCAGAAGAAAACAAGGGGAAGAAGGAGAAAGTAAAAATGAGAAAGGGCCCAACAGATGGGGACAGAAACTGACAGAGAAATGATAGGATGCGACCAGAGAGAGAGGCAGAGGGAAGACAGAAGCAAGCAGAAAGGCAGAGGCAAAATTTGGGGACTGAGGATGTTGGCTGTCTTCAGGGAGGAATGATCCTCCCCAACCTGCCTAGGACACCCCCCACCCCCGCCCTGCCNCAGAGAAATGATAGGATGCGACCAGAGAGAGAGGCAGAGGGAAGACAGAAGCAAGCAGAAAGGCAGAGGCAAAATTTGGGGACTGAGGATGTTGGCTGTCTTCAGGGAGGAATGATCCTCCCCAACCTGCCTAGGACACCCCCCACCCCCGCCCTGCCCCCCAGTACCCACTAGAAATCAAAGGCGGAGATATTTGGTGCAAGTATTCCTCATTCAGAACAGAACCATTAATGTATTCTAAAAAGCTTTTTAGCTGTGGCCTGCTCTGCATGTTATTAATTTCTTTATTACAGATCTTGTTATTTTCAGAGGTCCCCGGGGACACATTAACAACGGATTTTTATGGGAAAGAAGTCGGTTAAAGTGGTGGGAATAACTGCTCCTCAGCTCTGAGTCAGTAATCGGAGTTGCACTGAGGATAATGTAGGCTGTTTTAATTTCCAAAATAGCAACAGTTCAGACATTTAATTGCAGTTTTATGCCCTTTTTTCATGCTGCCGAGCGTAAAATATGTGACCAGTAATATATAAACGGCTAACCACTGAGCCACAGACTGCCCAGGGTGTCGCATCTCTCCTGCAAAGGGGAGCAGAGAGGAAGGAAGGAAAGAAAAATGGAAAAGTGGGAGGAAAGGAGGGAGGAAGGGAAAAAAGACCTTAGGGGCGGTTCGCTGAGCTCAAACCAGTATGCTGGTTTGGTCCTCTCCGAATCACCCTCTTGCATTCTCCCAGACAACTGAGCAACTTCACTTTCGCTTTTCACTTTCATGCATTGGAGAAGGAAATGGCAACCCACTCCAGTGTTCTTGCCTGGAGAATCCCAGGGACGGGGGAGCCTGGTGGGCTGCCGCCTATAGGGTCGCACAGAGTCGGACACGACTGAAGCGACTTAGCAGCAGCAGCAGACTATCTCCCGCTCTGTCTTGTAAATTTGAAAACTTTATATTTCCCTCTCTTTTTTTCCTGCTGCCACAACGTCCCCCACAAACATGCTGTGAGCACCGGCTCAGGTGACCACAATTGACCAGGTACACCAGCGAGATAAGTTTGGCTGGCCTCAGAAGTTCTCCTTCCTTGTGGACCTTCAGACAAGCCAATGGAATGCACGTAATGAATGCACCAATGAAAACGCACGCAGCACTCAAAAGCACCAATGAAATCCCCTTGTGCTATTTCTTGTGTACACCCCCCTACCCAATCACATCACCGATTAAGGCACTGGCCCCGAGTCCTCACTGGTACTGACCTCCCTGGGCGTTCCTCTAATGTGATATAATCTCAGCCTATAGTTAGTTAGAAGAAAGTAGGGAAAACCTCTAGACCATTCAGGTATGACCTAAATCAAATCGCTTATGGTTATACAGTGGAAGTGAGAAATAGATTTAAGGGCCTAGATCTGATAGATAGAGTGCCTGATGAACTGTGGAATGAGGTTTGTGACATTGTACAGGAGACAGGGATCAAGACCATCCCCATGGAAAAGAAATGCAAAAAAGCAAAATGGCTGTCTGGGGAGGCCTTACAAATAGCTGTGAAAAGAAGAGAGGCGAAAAGCAAAGGAGAAAAGGAAAGATATAAGCATCTGAATGCAGAGTTCCAAAGAATTGCAAGAAGAGATAAGAAAGCCTTCTTCAGCGATCAATGCAAAGAAATAGAGGAAAAGAACAGAATGGGAAAGACTAGAGATCTCTTCAAGAAAATTAGAGATACCAAGGGAACATTTCATGCAAAGATGGGCTCAGTAAAGGACAGAAATCGTATGGACCTAACAGAAGCAGAAGATGTTAAGAAGAGGTGGCAAGAATACACGGAAGAACTGTACAAAAAAGATTTTCACTACCCAGATAATCATGATGATGCTGTCTCTTATACACATCTAGNACCAGCATCACGGTTAGATGATGGTGTCCTGAATGGTGGGTGTCCTGACACCAGGCCTGAGGACAAAGCACAGGACGGGCTGAGACTAACTATCTGGGGGGTGAAAGTCAACATTCTGCCACCAGTCAGGGAAGGCGGTTAATAGCGGGGATATACAACAGTGAAAATTGTGAGGTCCCACATATGTGTGTGGAGTGGCAGGAAAGTAAGAGGGATCATTAATGCACGTGGAGGCGTACAGAAGGCAAGGCACGTAGAGGAAAAACTGCACAGGTTCAGGGGTAAAAACAGACCCCCCAGTATCAACTGAAGCCCAGTACTCTTGATAAACACTGAGGTGAAGTGCCTCAATTATTTAGAACATATTATTACCACAGCCCAGGGCATAAGTTCAACTCATTCATTCATTCAGCAAACACAGAAGATCCTCTGAATGACCAGGCATTTGACTGATTGTTAGGAACACAATTAAGACAAAGCTCATGCCCTTGATGAGATCACTGTCTCTAGGGAGAAATAAAGACAAGCAGGTAATTATCCTACACAAGAGAGGTATTGATGACAGCTACCAGTCCATTCTAAAGGAGATCAGCTCTGGGTGTTCTTTGGAAGGAATGATGTTAAAGCTGAAACTCCAGTACTTTGGCCAACTCATGCGAAGAGTTGACTCATTGGAAAAGACTCTGATGCTGGGAGGGATTGGGGGCAGGAGGAGAAGGGGACGACCGAGGATGAGATGGCTGGATGGTATCACCGACTTGATGGACGTGAGTCTGAGTGAACTCCGGGAGTTGGTGATGGACAGGGAGGGCTGGTGTGCTGTGATTCATGGGGTCGCAAAGAGTCGGACATGACTGAGCAACTGAACTGAACTGAACTGATGGGGACACAATAACTAATTCAGTTAGGTGGTAATCAGGTGGAACATCCCCAAAGAAGGCCACATTTGCTAAGTCTTAAATGATGAATCAGTGGCTTGCCCAGTAGAGAAGGCAGGGGCGGCTGGTTCAAAGGTGGGCATGGAGCTGTGAAAGGGCTTTGTGTGAAAGTAGCTGGTGGGGATGGGGCTGAATCTGGGTGAGAATGACTCAGGGGGGACTGTGCATGTTATAAGCCACAGTGCGACTGTATACCGTAGACCAGAGGAGGCACTGTCGAGTAGGATTTGTTGGGGAGAGATGATGAAGGCTTGGATTAACACAGGGCGCTGGGTGGAGAGAGGAGCAAGGAGTCAATAGGACAGTGGCTGACTTGCTGTAAGGTTGGAGAGGAGAGAGACAGAATGACTCAAGCTTGGGAAGTACACCAGAGACCAAGAGGATGAACACAGTGCAGGTCTTCGAAAGGAGATCAGGAGTTGACTTTTAGACAGGCTGAATCTGAGATACCGGAAGGTCATCCAGATAGAGTCAAAACATTAACACACATCAGCAGTGCAGGAACAAAAGTCAGAATTCAGAGATTTATCTTGAATTTTCTGGACCATTTTCAACTTCATGTAATTAATTGTATTCTGTTCAATAGTGCACTAACTAAAATGATTATCTTTATTTCTTATTAAGTGTTATACTCCCTACCCTGCCCCACATATTAACAAGTTAAAGAAACCTCAAAACCAAAATCCCCAAACTGGGTAACTTGGCTTAGGTTTAAAAAATAAATCGCACAGTATTTCTGAGGTCCAGCTGACTCCTCTCATTTCGGTGAAGACTACCCCTGAACCAGATGTGCCTTTCAAATGAAAAGTGCCCGGAAGGACTCAGAAGAATGCTAGGCTCGGCATGAATTCATCCTCATTAGGGAAACACTGTCTCAAAGAGTATGTCCTCAAGGATGGGATTCCAAGACAGCGTATTTTTAAAATCATAAATCAGGATGACTACTAGGATTGATGTCCCGGGGAAGGATCATTCAGTCTTCATTGTCTCCAGCAGGACCCACCAAAGAGCAAGTTGGTGAATTCGACTGCCACTCACCGCTTCCCCAGAATGATTTACACTACGTATTCTCTACAAGGCAAAACTACTAGCAGTTACTAACGTGGGATCTTCAACACTCTACTTCAATGCGGAGAGAGAGAAATAGTCCACAGGATGGTGCTGGGCGGAGTTCACAAACACAGCGTGCAGAAGTTGCGCTGTGAGCAGAATAAACTCAAGTCAACTCCCACGGGGCCTTCACCACCCTGGGGTCTGCAGAGTGGTGGCTGGAGGCCCCACACCAGCTTACAGTGGTTAGAATCCTTCCGCATTTTGGAAGCATCATCAACAGAAAGAGCTCTCGGTAAGAGAATTAATATGTACTCTTCATACTTTACAAATCCCCCCTCCCAATCTATGTATTCAGTCCAGTTCAGCCGCTCTGTCGTGTCCGACTCTTTGCGACCCCATGGACGGCAGCGTGCCAGGCTTCCCTGTCCATCACCAACTCCTGGAGCTTGCTCAAGCTCTCTTCCATCGAGTCGGTGATGCCATGGGTTTCTGCATATTAGGTTTGCCTAAATTTAGATTATTTGAGAAAAATGAAAAAAAATTAAGTGACGGCCATAAAAGGAAATGAAGTTGGGTCACTTGTGGTGGATGTGGATGGACCACAGTCTGTCATACAGAGTGAAGTAGGTCAGAAAAGGAAAAACATATATGTGATATTATTATAATGCATATATGTGACATCTAGAAAAATGGTACAGAAGAGCCTGGCTGCAGGTCAGGAATAGAGATACAGATGCAGAAAACAGATGATGGGGACACAGAGGGGCTGGGAGGGTGAGACGAACTGGGGCAGGAGGACTGACATATATACGCTGCCACACGTGAAGAAGCTAGCTAGTGGGAAGCTGCCGTAGTGCACCGGGAGCTCAGCTTGGGGCTCTGCGGTGACCTGGAGCGTGGGATGGGGGCGGGAAGGAAGTCCGAGAGCGAGCGCGTTATCTGGGTACACAGAAACGATTCACTTCCTTGTGCAGCAGAAACGAACCCAACACTGTAAGGCAATTACGTGTGTGCGTGCTCAGTGGTGTCAGGCTCTCTGCAGCCCGTCAGGCTCCTGTGCCCATGGAATCTTCCAGGCAAAAATACTGGAGTTGGGTGCGGTTTCCTGCTCCGAGGGATCCTCCTGACCCAGGGATCGAACCCCAAAGGAATTATCCTCAATAAAAGAAAAAGAGAGACCGAGTTTTTTCAAAAGGATGCCTGCACATCCATCTTCAGGGGTGACAGTCGAGTCCCAGAGGATACATCTGGCAGGTGTAAAGGAACATAAGGGAAGGATGAAGAGAGGAAACGGCTCATCACCCTTTGAAGAAACCTCTTGGCGAAAGGATAAACTGAAGTATACTAAACTTTGTGAAGTATCTCAGCAAAAGTGGATTCCAACCGAGCAGCAGGGAACCGGAAGTGGCCAGGAGTGCTCCGCGGGAGCCGGGGGCGGGGGTGGGGACTCACCGGGAGCAGGCAAAGGCTGAGCACGACACTGCAGACCCCGGCTGCTTATTTGCGAGCGGCTGCCCTCGGGTTTCTGTCTTAACCTTGAGGCATTTGCAGGCGGAGGGTTTGCTTTGCATCCTTAGGCCACCATGGCCTGAGAGCTTCCTCAGCCTAACGGCCTCTACGTTTATTAACTGAACAGTGTGTGTGTGCACGCACACTCAGTGGTGTCCGGCTTTTTGCAGTCCCCTGGACTGTAGCCCCGCCAGGCTCCTGTGTCCATGGACTTTTCTGGGCAAGAACATTAGCGTGGGTTGCTATTTCCTACTCCAGGGCATCCTCCTGACTCAGTGATCGAACCCACGTCTCTTGCAAGTCCTGCACTGGCAGGCGAAGTCTTTGCTGCTGTGCCACTGGGAAGCCTAACAGAACACCTTACTAGTGATTATTCGTTCTCTTGTACACGTAACAGGCACACATACTTGTTAGGAATTTTTTTTTTAATTCTGAAGAATTTACACACATAGGCGTGCATGCTGAGTGTATAAGAGAACTGAAGTCTACTAGTGAGTGACTATCCATTCTCTTATACACATAACATGCACATGTATGTGTATAAATTCCTCAGAACTTCAAAAAAAAAAAATCCTAAGACTAAGTAATTTAATACATTTTCCCAGTATTTCTCCCCCATTTCAAACTGTTTGGACATCTGTTGACTTCAGAACAGACTTCTTACATGAGAGAGAACTTTGCAAATTCTCTTGAGAAGCACGTGACTTCAGTCTTCTCAGAAAAGACAAGCTCAGAACAGGGCGTTCTGGGTAAACACCCAGGAACAGATCCCACGCCAATACGCTTCTGTGGAAGGAGCCAGGCACCAGACTTCTGGGCCGCCCCAGGTTCCTGATTTTTGAGTTCTGGACAGAAAAGCACTGGGAGCAAAGAGAAAGGTTAGGCTCCTCCAGAGAACACAGACCTCCTCCTCCACATCCTCCAGAGCTTATGTCTGAGTCTCCGAACCTCCTGCATCTTCTGTTCCCGCCAAACAGCTGTGACAAACCTCCCATCCATTTGGAGGTGGTGGTTTAATCACTGTCTGTGTCTGACTTTTGGGGCCCCATGGACTGTACTTTGCCAGGCTCCTCTGTCCATGGAATTCTGCAGGCAAGAATACTGGAGCGAGTTGCCATTCCCTTCTCCAGGGGATGTTCTCAACCCAGGGATCAAACCCAGCTCTCCTGCACTGCAAGCGGATTTTGACTGAGTCACTAGGAAAGGCAGATACCTGGAGAAATTGATGAAGTCCTCATAGGCAGTCAGCCTGCTTACATAGAGCACCTCAAACAAATCTTCCAGGCAGAATGTTTGTTCTGAACAGTGTGTGTGTGTGTGTGCACACTCAGTGGTGTCCGGCTTTTTGCAATCCCCTGGACTGTAGCCCCGGGGATAGATAGAACCTTAAACTCTGTGGGGTTCAGAGGAAATTTTATTTCCCTTTAAGGGCTAACATTTTCCCAAATTCTCTGTGAATGGCTCTGAGAGATTTTCAAAGGCATGTAATAAGTGAAAGAGGGGAGTTTCCCCACCCTGGCTCATCAGTGCTGTTATTAAATACTAAAAGCTGGGGTGGGATGGATGAGCCTTGGCCTTGGATTGAAGAATTAGAACAGAGAATGGAGTACGTGATCCAGGGCTTCTGGGATGCCCAGAGGAGCGAGACAAAGCCAGAGGGAGGAGCAGTTAGTGTCGAACACAACAGGGGAGGCTGCCAGAGTGGCTCCCAGAGATTCCTGCGCCTTTGTTCTGGTTCTGGGTCCTCAGCTCAGGAGCCAGTCAGTCTGGCGGGAAGCCCAGGAAACAGAATTAACTCGGCCAAACCCATACATTAAGGAGGCATGGGCTGGAATTTCAAGTCGAGGAGGAAAAATGGCCTTCTGGGGTTCTGTCTTGAGACAAGTCAAATGAATCATGCCGTGTAACCCTGTGAAATCCATGATAGCCTTGTTAAAAAAGGAAAGTGTTAGTCGCTCAGTTGTGTCCCACACTTCGTGACCCCGTGGACTGTAGCCCGCCAGGCTCTTCTGTCCATGGAATTCCCCAGGCAAGAACACTGGCGTGGGTTGCCATTCCCTTATTCTGGGGATCTTCCAGACCCAGGGATCAAACTCGGGGCTTCTGCAGTGTGGGTGCGTGCTAGGCCACTTCAGTCATGTCTGACTGTCTGCGACCCTCTGGACCATAGCCCACCAGGCTCCTCTGCCCGTGGGATTTCCCAGGCAAGAACACTGGAGTGGGTTGCCATTTCCCTCTCCAGGGGATCCACCTGACCCAGGGATCAAACTCATGTCTCTTACGTCTCCTGCTCTGTAGGCAGATTCTTTGCCATCTGAGCCACCTGTGGCCAAAACATCAACAGCAGGTGCCGCGGTTCTGAACTTCCTCTCTGGATGAGGTGAAAAATCTGATTTTGGGGAGGAATGGGATGGGGCTCGGAAAAAACACATGCTGATCAAAGTGTAAAGAAAAAAAAAGGAAAAAAAAAAGGGTCCTTTTAGAAAAGTTTAAGCAAGCAGGAAATGGTGACGCTGTTCAAATAAATGCTAGGATATTGGACAGTGACTTTTTAAGCTTTGTATAAATCCCACTACATTTCAGAGAACTGTAGATGCCTTTATTTAATGCATCTATTCAAAGATTCAGGGAAGAAACATAACAAAAATCCATGAGACTATTATAATTTTAATGGTCCCTTACAATATATAGCACTCATTAGGCTTTTTAAGATCCAATAAATCACCCTGTCTAGATTATCCCTTTGGACTAAATGAAAGTAATAGATGTATACGAAAAAAGGAATAAATTGAAGTCAAAGTCTATCTTCCCATCCTGACTACTTCCCACCCAGTGTCTCTTTTTATTTCTTTACTTGTATTTTTAAACTGGGGGATAATTGCGTTACAACGTTGTGTTAGTTTCTGCTGTATGACAAAGCAAATCAATTATGTGTATACATAGACAGCCTCCTGCTTGAACCTCCCTCCTTCCAAATCAATTATACGTAGACATAGTCCCTTGGACTGCAAGGAGATCCAACCAGTCCATTCTGAAGGAGATCAGCCCTGGGATTTCTTTGGAAGGAATGATGCTAAAGCTGAAACTCCAGTACTTTGGCCACCTCATGTGAAGAGTTGACTCATTGGAAAAGGCTCTGATGCTGGGAGGGATTGGGGGCAGGAGGAGAAGGGGACGACAGAGGATGAGATGGCTGGATGGCATCACAGACTCGATGGACGCCGAGTCTGAGTGAACTCCGGGAATTGGTGATGGACAGGGAGGCCTGGCATGCTGCGATTCATGGGGTCGCAAAGAGTCGGACACGGCTGAGTGACTGAACTGAACTGAACTGATACAGTCTCCTGCTTGTATATGCNAAAGGCTCTGATGCTGGGAGGGATTGGGGGCAGGAGGAGAAGGGGACGACCGAGGATGAGATGGCTGGACGGCATCATGGACTCGATGGATGTGAGTCTGAGTGAACTCTGGGAGATGGTGATGCACAGGGAGGCATGGTGTGCTGTGATTCATGAGGTCGCAAAGAGTCGGACACGACTGAGTGACTGAACTGAACTGAACTGATAGTTACTTCACCTCTCAGTTCAATTCAGTTGCTCAGTCCTGTCTGATTCTTTGCCACCCCATGGAATGCCCCACGCCAGGCCTTCGAGTCCATCACCAACTCCAGGAGCTTGTTCAAACTCATGTCCATTGAGTCGGTGATGCCATCCAACCATCTCATCCTTTGTCGTCCCCTTCTCACGCCTTCAATCTTTCCCAGCATCAGGGTCTCTTCAAATGAGTCAGTTCTTCACATCAGGTGGCCAAAGTATTGGAGTTTCAGCTTCAGCATTAGTCCTTCCAATGACTATTCAGGACTAATTTTCTTTAAGACTGGTTGGATCTCTTTGCAGTCCAAGGGACCCTCAAGAGTTCAACACCATGGTTCAAAAGTATCAATTTTCCGGCGCTCACTAAACATAGTGTATTGGAGTTTCAGCTTCAGCATTAGTCCTTCCAATGACTATTCAGGACTAATTTTCTTTAAGACTGGTTGGATCTCTTTGCAGTCCAAGGGACCCTCAAGAGTTCAACACCATGGTTCAAAAGTATCAATTTTCCGGCGCTCACTAAACATAGCATACTGTCTTCCTGAGCCGCGCACACGTCCTCTCTTGTGGCGGCGCCTGACTGACCATCCCCTAGCGTGGTGGCTGACATCTAGGAGGTCTTTTCTGAGGGGTCCCGTGATGGTGGGTGTATGGTGCCGAGCGAGGCTCAGCAAGCTACCGGCAATCGCTGGGTCTGTGGAGTTGAAAAGCTGCTTGTCCTGGTGCCACAGGCCATCTTTTCGGAGCTGCCCTGGCACCTGCAGAGCGCTCCTGCTGCCCAGCAAGGACGGTCGATGGAGTCTGAGCCCTTGTACCCTCCTCTCCCCCGCGACGCCCCCGTCCCCGCCACCCCGTGCCCTGAGCCTGGGGAGCTGTGGCTCCAGGGAAATGGGTAACTATCTGGAAGCGGGATGGGTCTTGGAGTCACAGCGTGGCCTCCGGAAGTCCCTGGTCGTGGCCCAGTCTGGTCCTACGAGGCCTGGATCCGGGGACCATCCCAGGGTAGCTTGAATGCTGAGACCCGCGGCCCCTACTGCTCAGTCATCAGCGGGGTACCTGCCCCCAGGCCCGGGCCCTCCTGGTCTGCTGGTCAGGCCTTCCCTGGCCCACCAGACCGCCCTCCTGGGTGGGGCTGCGGGACCCACGTTGAGGAGGTTTGAAAGAGGGTTACCATCAGGCCCCATTTGGGCCTGCTGTTCTTATGAGACTAGTGGCCTGACAACCCTTTTGTTTGTAATCCAGGGTGTTTTCCGCAGGTAGAAGTACTTCTTTGATTGTGAGGTAGAATTTACTGTAATGTCGTGTCAGACTCATGGACGGCAGCACGCCAGGCTCGCCTGACCCCCGCCTGGAATTTGCTCAAACTTATGTCATGCCCATTGAGTTGGGGATGCCATCCAACCATCTAGTCCTCTGTCGTCCCCTTCTTCTGCATTCAATCTTTCCCGGAATCAGGGTTTTTTCTAATGAGTCAGCTCTTTGCATCAGGTGGATCAGAGTATTGGATTCAGCATCAGTCCTTGCAATGAATATCCAGGGTTGATTTCCTCTAGGACTGACTGGTTTGATCTCCTTGCAGTCCAAGGGACTCTCAAGAGTCTTTCTTCAGTGCTCAGCCTTCTTTACTGTCTAGCTCTCACATCCGTACATGACTACTGGAAAAACCAGATGCTCTGTTAATATAATACTAGATTTTGGGGAAGCAGAGCAATACAGGACAGAATGCAGAGATCTCTGGTGGTAGCTCTGTTCCAGGAAGAACTTCTCTATCTCAGTCCTTTTAGGCATTTAGGGAGAGGCCAGTTTCTTCCTGAGTCTTTTGGGCCTTGATTGTTTTCAGCTAGAAATAATCCACATATCAAAGAGATATTGTGGCGTGGCAAATTTTGTCCCCCTACCACCCCATTGTAGTAATTTCCCTGAATAAAGTCTAGTTTACCATCAAAAAAAAAAAAAACAAAAAAACTACTTTTCCCTTGGGCATCACCAGCCTCCCTTTCTTTCCCAATCCTTTCTTCCATGGGTTGGCAGATCCCAACCATGTAAGACCTTCTAATCTGTAAGCACCAGGAGAGCTGAAATTGCACTAGTTCCCAAACTGAAAACAGTGTCTGGCACATGGTGAAATCGTCTGAGTGGATGACAGGCATTTTCATTTTTCTCTTTGGTTCCTGCCATTTGTTGTTGGAGAACAACTCTCTGGTGTTCTCAGTTCTACACAGTACCAGTTGAGGGAGTTTGTGCCTAGGCTATGCATTATCCCCTTTCCCTGAGAATTGCCTCTTGACAGCCAGGGGAGGGCACCCAGCCCATGTTTTATTGCATGACTTATGGCCTTGGGCATAGCCATTGGACCAGTTATGGATATATGACCCGAGCTGAGCCAATCAGATTTTCTTTTCATGCCTTTTGGAGATTTGGCAGAAAATCAGCCTCAATGATAACTTGCATATTTATAAGCTGTAGAGCCATTATATTCCCTGCATTGGAAAATTCTATTGTTTGCTTGGTTAAGCTATGAACACCTCTCCTAGACTCTCCTTCCAGGGTAGAGTTGACTGAAAGAATTGGGAAGTGAAGATGTGGTCACTGCCATTATCTTCTGATGGTCTTTGTGGTTTAAAATGGTGACAGACAGATGCTGAGGTATCCACCGGGTCTCAATCTCTCCTCCTTCTCTCTTCCACAGCCTGTGTTTCTTCCTGTTCACCAAGAGCAGTAATAGCAACATGAGATACTTAGCAATGGGCTCATAGGGAAGGTAGATACCCAGAGGCAGCAGTATCCCATAGACCTCCTACAAGCCCTACTTTGCCTTCCCACTTCAGGGGCTCCATATGCTTGGCCTCCTAGATTCCACCCAAGTCAAAGCTTCAGGCATATTGTTTAGTGACTTTGCCTCTGACCTTCTAATTCCCCCTCTGGACTTGCACTTCCCTAGCTCCATCCACAATTGTGTCAGGCCTAATCCCTATAATAAATTCATATCCTATAACACTCACAGTGGGCTTTGCCTCCCTGACCGAGCCCTGACCGATACAGTTATTAGTAGTGGTGATGCTTCCAGGGGACCAGAAATGTAAGGATGGGAATCTGACATTGGTTCTCTGAGTAGATTTAGAGGCATTAAAGACACTGTTTTCAGGAGTAAAGGGGACATCAGTGGTCCATAGCAAATACTGGTAAAGTGAAAGTGAAAGTGAAGTAATTCAGTCGTGTCCGACTCTTTGTGATCCCGTGGACTGTAGCCTACCAAGCTCCTCTGTCCATGGGATTCTCCAGGCAAGAATACTGNAGAGGCATTAAAGACACTGTTTTCAGGAGTAAAGGGGACATCAGTGGTCCATAGCAAATACTGGTAAAGTGAAAGTGAAAGTGAAGTAATTCAGTCGTGTCCGACTCTTTGTGATCCCGTGGACTGTAGCCTACCAAGCTCCTCTGTCCATGGGATTCTCCAGGCAAGAATACTGGAGTGGGTTGCCACTGGTAAAGCTGTTATAAATTATCACCTTTAGACCCCTGGAGTCAAAGCCGAAGGAACCCGAGACTGACCAAATTGCTACCCGTGCAACATTTCAGTGGCAATAAAGGTATAAAGACTGTGGGGTGGGTATAAGAATATAAGGACTGTGGTTGGGAAGATTTGGAGAAAAAGGGTGATGCGCTTAGGACTTTTAATTCCCAAATCAAGATCTGGGTCAAGATCCAGAAAGCATTTGTGTCTATACTGAAAGAAACTCTATCTCCTAGAGCTACAGGTTGAGATTTCTGAAAACCAAACCCAAAGGCTATTCATGTGGATGACTGAAGGATAATATCAACTAAATTCACATCCTGGAAGTTCTCTTATTAGAGGGCTTTGATTGAGATGGTGTTCAGTTCAGTTCAGTTCAGTTGCTCACTCGTGTCCGACTCTTTGCGACCCCATGAATCGCAGCACGCTTGAGTGAACTCAGGGAGTTGGTGATGGACAGGGAGGCCTGGCGTGCTGCAATTCATAGGGTCGCAAAGAGTCAGACAGGACTGAGCAACTGAACTGAACTGAACTGATATATACCACAACTTCTTTATCCATTCATCTGTCCATGGACAGCTGGGTTGCTTCCATGTTCTAGCTATTGCAAATAGTGCTGCAATGAACAATGGTATACATGTGTCTTTTTCAACTCTGGTTTCCTCAGGGTTTATGCCTAGGAGTTGGATTGCTGGGTCATATGATGGTTTTACTCCTAGTTTTTTAAGGAATCTCCATACCGTCTTCCACAATGGCTGTATCAATTTACATTCCCACCAGCAGTGCAAGAGCATTCCCTTTTCTCCACACCCTCTCTCTTACTCATTTTTATCTATCTAATTAAATAGCACTGTACCTGATTTGTAATAAGTACATGAATATCTGCTTCAACTTATGACTTTTATTTGTATTGAAAATAGAACAGTGTAGTGAAGCAAAAACTTAGAAAATATCATGNTCCACACCCTCTCTCTTACTCATTTTTATCTATCTAATTAAATAGCACTGTACCTGATTTGTAATAAGTACATGAATATCTGCTTCAACTTATGACTTTTATTTGTATTGAAAATAGAACAGTGTAGTGAAGCAAAAACTTAGAAAATGTCATGAAGAGTAAGAATACAGAAGACATGAGAATGTTTTTGAATACATCTGGTAAGACTTATAGTATAAAACATCATAAATACTAATTGAGATAATGTCAAATATAGAAACAAAATACACTCAAGAGAAATCTCAAAGCAGAGAGACAAAGAAAGGAGAACTGGGTTTAGATGAAGGACAGTAAAGAAGGGCATGTTGCTTAGGGAGTTTAAGGAAAGTGGGAAGAGTGAGAAGTCTTAAAGGAGGCCTACAAGTAGAACTGTATGTAAGGCTAACGTCCTAGAATCCTGGCAATAGGCCTCACCAGTCAGCACCAAGCTCCCTGGTACCCAGAAAAAAGAAAACATGCATGGGTAATTTTTAAGCTTCCCATGCCTTCAAAATATATATTCTCTCCGGCATGCTCTTTTTTGTATGTTTATTTTTAATTGGAGGATAATTACATCACAAAAATATGGAATCTTCATGACTTTGCATGTCATCCTTGTGCAGGGGCCATGTCTCTGTATTGTTCCAATTTTATTAATAGTATCTGTGCTATCAAAGCAAGCACCTGAACGTTAACACAAAAAGTTCCTTTAATAGAGAGGATCTTTCACTATGTATTAAGATAAACAGTTTAACATACCAGGTAACACATAAAATTCATTCATACTTAGGTTTAATCAGACTATTAGTATCCATGAACAACTGATGTAATCAAACTATTTTTCATTTTGATAGAGGTTAGGAAAGAAAGGAACAGGAAGGACACACTGTAACAGACAAAGGATAAAGACAGGGAAGGGAAGGGCTGCAGAAAAATAATCATATACGCTTTGCCACACCATCTAGGATATGCTGTGCTTTTGTCAGACAGAAAAGAACAGAGAGGAACTTAGAACAAAAACAGGTGGACAGAAATGGGCTGGGTTCAGAAGTTCTGCCTTGCACAATTTATAAGGTTATTTTCCCCTTCAGCTTTTTGTTGAAAGAATTCTTGTTTCAGTAAATTTGTGGAAATTTTACTTTAATGGGTGGCAAATTCTTGAAATTCTTTATTTCATTTCTTTAGTCCTAGTTAATTGTGAGGTTAATAAACACTGATGTGAAAATTAAAACTAGATTCCCTAGTCACCCATAAAATTTTAAATAACAGGAAGCCAATACTTTAAACATCTTAATTCTATATTATATAATTTAGGAAGAATCCACTCTAATTATTTTGATCCCAATTTCTATGGAGAGAGATAGCAAATGCTCATGAAATACTACTTAACCTATATAAAATAGTGAGGAAAACGGCATAAAAAATTCACCTGGTACTTCTTTGGAGTGACTGAGCCAGTACTTCATACATTTTCAGTTAGCTTTTCCTCTAAATTTAAATTACAGCTGAGTAATATTAAGTGATTAAAAAAATATTCCTTAGAGGGACCTCCCTGGCAGTGTAGTAGTTAAGACTCCATGCTTCCCCTGCAAGGGGCACAGGTTTGATCCATGGTCAGGAAACTAAAATCCCCATGCCACGTGGCATGGCCAAAAAATTTTTTTTCGTTAAAAGATTCTAGAGACACAAAGGCACACACAAAAACNCTGGGTTGGGAAGATCCCCTGGAGAAGGGAATGGCAACCCACTCCAGTATTCTTACCTGGAGAATTCCACAGGGTCGTGTTTGGAAATCTAGCCTTATGTGCATAATTAACAAGGCTGCAGTAGACACCCTCAGACCTATTTTCTGGCACATTCTTACATAAATATCTTTATAAGAGATTCTTAGCAGTGGGAAAAAGATAAAGAGTATCTGAATTTTTAAGTGCTATCACCAAGTTTCATTACAATTTTCTGCCCACTAAGTGTTTTTCAGATTCTTTCCCTATCCCATGTCAACAGCTGGTAATCAAGTGTTTAAATTCTGCCGTTCTTGATCAATGAGAAAAGGCTTGAAGGACGTAATGGCCAGTGCTCTGAATCTGAGCTATCTATGTTTGCAGTTTCCATTATGAATCACAGAAAGATGCCTACAGATTCATCAAAGTGGCCCCTTTGTCTGTAGTTGGCTTGTCTATCATTCATCAGGAAGGGGAGAGATACAGTTTCCGGGTGTTCCTTCTTCTTTGTGACCTTCAAAATGGTGACCCTGCTTTCCTCTGTGTCACCATCAACTCCATGAGTGGTGCTAGGAAAATCAGGCAACAGTTGTTGGCTATTGCTACTTACTTAGACTTAATTGGGCAGACACTACACTTGATTTTAAACAGTGGTTTTCAAAATGTGGATCCTGGACCAGTACCATAAGCATCACTTGAAAACTTATTAAAATGCAAGGAGCCCCTACATTTACTGATTAGAAACTCTAGAGGTGGGGTCCAGCAAATTATTCTTCTGAAAACATTTTCCTAGTTTTATTGAGATGTAATTGACATTGTATAAATTTAAGGTGTACCACATAATGATTTGCTATAGGTAGATATTGTGAAATGATTACCCCAAGGTTACTTAACATCCATCATCTCACCTGGGTACGATATCCTTTTCTTGTGATGAAAAATATTTAAGATTTACTGTCTTAGCAACTTTCAAGTATGCATTACAGTACTGTTAACTATCGCTGCCATGCTGTACATTTCATCCCCGGGAATTATTTATAACCTGAAGTTTGTTCCTTCGGACTGCCTTCACCACTTTCCTGCACCTCCACCCTCTGCCTCTGGCAACCACCAGCCCAGCAGACACTTTTCTAAGGTCTCCAGATCATTACACATAATAAAAGTTTGAGAATCTCCGATTTAAAAATATCTCATTGAAATTTCCCAACAACTCTTCACATATTGAATGCTATGGTTTTTCTAGTAGTCATGTATGGATGTGAGAGTTGGACCATAGAGAAGGCTGAGCACCAAAGAATTGATGCTTTCAA
>SJYX01023641.1:0-56936 GCA_006410675.1 Oreotragus oreotragus
GCCCACCAGGCTCCTCCATCCATTGGATTTTCCAGGCAAGAGTACTGGGGTGGGGTGCCATTGCCTTCACACAAATACCCCAAAACAGTATAAACAAGTTCAGAGAAATGGCTGTATGGGGAAAGAATATACATATAAGACTAAGAATTAATGTGTTTAGTAAAGTAACATATTCGGTGTCTTCTGTATATACAGACGAGCACGCTTGTAAAAAGAAGGGCAAAAAATGTGAGAAGATAATACAAAAATAAGACAGATGATGACTAAGTGTATAAAATATATTTAATAAAATTAAGGCAGTTGTGAATTCTAACCTGTCTTAATACTGGCAAAAATGAAAATACTGGTCAGGTGGTGTTTATTCTGTTGGAAACCATCTTGGAGGAGGGAGACAGTCTTCCACGACTCTGTCCTGTCTGTGCGTGTTTGGGGAGCAGAGCACAGACTGCCCTTTGTTCCGGTCTTTTCAGGGAAAGACGTGTCTTCCTCTGGAGCAAGGGGCAGGCCTGCTTTCTGCTCCTGATGACAGTGCCTGAACTCAGGCCCCCCCACAACACAGCTCCTTCTGTGCAGGGTCAGCTGGCCCTCTTCGTCTGGTAGCCTGCCGAGAACTGGGGCTCACGGAGCTGGCCCCCACACAACACTGCTGCTCTTAAAAGTAGTAAACTGTCCTCGTCTGTGACTAGGAGTGTCGTGCCTTCTCAGCCTCCATGAGACAGTGGCAGGCTTACCTTATTAGCCTGCAAGAAAGGTAAAATTGCAGACCCTTCACTGTTTGTGACAGTATCAAAAGCCTGAAAGTGCTTTGGCTCAGTAATTCCAGGTTAATGAAGTTATCCAAGAGCTAGCCTAAGATGTGCTGAAGGACACATGTACCAGCTGTTTGTCTGCAGCCTTGAAAACAAGTGGGCCCAGCGTAGATTTTTCTGCACGGTTAAATGAATAGTGGCCAGGGGGCTACACGTTCCTAGAGGATGCCCTTGCCGTCTTGGACATGGAAAGAGGCTTGTGATGCGTGACGCAAAAAGAGCAGGCTAGCGGGGCTCCTCCCCTCGGTCCTCCAGAGCTGTGCATGCATAGACGCGCGTGTGTGTTTGTGTGTCTCTCAACATGTGTCTGGGAGGATCAAGGCAAATGGTGAGAGTGCTCACCTCTGGATGGTGGGATTATTATATATTTTGTACATCAAATACTGTAAAATATTTTGCTGTGAATAAGATAACTTTTGTGAACAGGGAAATACAGAGCAGTTAAGATTTGACCCTTGGTTATTTGGAAGGCAAAGAACTGGGGTGCATTTGTTTAATTCCTCTGATTTCTAGTTGATATTAACCCTAACTTGAAACATCTTAATGGTGGTTTTCTGTATGTACATTTTACATACAGATTACATAGTTTTTTTTTTATACTGTCTCTTAAGAAGTGTATGGTTTGCTTTTTCTTCTAAGATGTATGTCCCATAGGTTTAAACAAAATATTTCAAAGTAATTTTAAAAAGTGACACATTTTTCTTATGCTCTGTCCTTGATCGCTGGTGTGTTTACCTTGCTTGTGTTGCTTGGCTTTGTATTGATGGAAACTTCTTCGTCTTGCTCTTTGTTCTCAGGTCTTAGTAGTCCTTCTTGGAGGCAGGTAATATGCTGGACTTTGTCCTGGCAACAGATGTTTTGGTGGTGTTTTCTGCCTCATACTGGGATCACTGAATGTCCCTCAGAGAGATAGATCATTGTTGAGAACTTGTATCCATGGTATTTTTGTAGGTGCTGGGAGTGAGTGTTACACATTACTTTGGGACCTTTTGGTAGGCTTTGCTTTGGAGGGCTGTCCTCCCGTCTTTTTTAGACATGTAAATAAATTACATAGTCCTCATGGGAGAAGCAGCAGTTTTATTTTGCCACGTACACCCGTGTTCTGGTGTCTTTCTAGTGTTTTGACTCATGTTCTTGGATTAACTGTAGGGTGTTGTGGAACCAAACCTTTGCACTCCACCCTGTGTTGTAGTGTGCGTGCTCTGGGTTGCTTAAAATGGAGTGGAAAGCATATTGCAATTTTTCAGATAACTTCTTTCTCAGAGTTATGTTTAAGTACACATTAGAATCTGAATTATGGAACTAAAAAAATTTCTGTTGAAAAGTCTATTTTTGATGACTCCTTTTATATAACTAATGTTCCTTCTTGGTTAATACAAAAAGAATCACTGTATTTGGAACAAGTTAGAAAGAGCTGATTATGAAAACTAACTCTTGAGCCTTTCTAATTATGCAGTCTTGTCAGTGCTAGTGATGCTTCTGTCTTCAAACGTGGTTACAAAGGTTTGCTATTTGATAGTTCTGGCTTGTATAGAGGAACAGGTGAGAAGTTTAAATAACATCTTTGCACCGTTTAAATTTGAAATACTTTAAAAATTGTGGTAACATTTACATTCAGTGGTATTTACATCTGAGGTATACAGTTCAGTGTATACTTGAAGATCAAAAAAGATCTTCATGACCCAGATAATCATGATGGTGTGATCACCAACCTTGAGCCAGACATCCTGGAATGTGAAGTCAAATGGGCCTTAGGAAGCATCACTACGAACAAAGCTAGTGGAGGTGATGGAATTCCAGTTGAGCTATTTCAAATCCTAAAAGATGATGCTGTGAAAGTGCTGCATTCAGAATGCCAACAAATTTGGAAAACTCAGCAGTGGCCACCGGACTGGAAAAGGTCCATTTTCATTCCAATCCCAAAGAAAGGCAATGCCGAAGAACGCTCAAACTACCGCACAACTGCACTCATCTCACATGCTAGAAAAGTAATGCTCAAAATTCTCCAAGCCAAGCTTCAGCAGCATATGAACTGAGAACTTCTAGATGTTCAGGCTGGATTTAGAAAAGGCGGAGGAACCAGAGATCAAGTTGCTAACATCTGTTGGATCATCGAAAAAGCAAAAGAGTTCCAGAAAAATATCTGCTTCTGCTTTATTGACTATGCCAAAGCCTTTGACTGTTGTGGACCACAACAAACTGTGGGAAATTCTTTAAGAGGTGAGAATGCCAGACCACCTCACCTGCCTCTTGAGAAATTTGTATGCAGGTCAGGAAGCAACAGTTAGAACCGGACATGGAAGATCAGGCTGGTTCCAAATTGGGAAAGGAGTACGTCAAGGCTGTCTATTGTCACCCTGCTTATTTAACTTATATGCAGAGTACATCATGAGAAACGCTGGGCTGGATGAAGCACAAGTTGGAATCAAGATTGCTGGGAGAAATATCAGTAACCTCTGATATGCAGATGACACCACCCTTATGGCAGAAAGTGAAGAACTAAAGAGCCTCTTGATGAAAGTGAAAGAGGAGAGTGAAAAAGTTGATTTAACGCTTGACATTCAGAAAACTAAGATCATGACATCTGGTCCTATTACTTCATGGCAAATAGATGGGGAAACAGTGGAAATAGTGACAAACTTTAGTTTTTTGGGCTCCACAATCACTGCAGATGGTGATTGCAGCCATGAAATTAAAAGATACTTGCTCCTTGGAAGAAAAGTTATGACCAACCTAGACAGCATATTTAGAAGCGGAGCCATTACTTTGCCAGCAAAGGTCCGTCTAGTCAAAGCTATGGTTTTTCCAGTGGCCACGTATGGATGTGAGAGTTGGACTAGAAAGCTGATCACCGNTTGCAGCCATGAAATTAAAAGATACTTGCTCCTTGGAAGAAAAGTTATGACCAACCTAGACAGCATATTTAGAAGCGGAGCCATTACTTTGCCAGCAAAGGTCCGTCTAGTCAAAGCTATGGTTTTTCCAGTGGCCACGTATGGATGTGAGAGTTGGACTAGAAAGCTGATCACCGAAGAATTGATGCTTTTGAACTGTAGTGCTGGAGAAGACTCTTGCGAGTCCCTTGTACAGCAGGGAGATCCAGCTGGTCCACCCTAAAGGAGATCAGTCCTGAGTGTTCATTGGAAGGACTGAGGCTGAAGCTGAAGCTCCAGTCTTTTGGCCACTTGTGCAGAGAGCTGACTCACTGGAGAAGACCCTGGTGCTGGGAAAGACTGAAGGCGGGAGGAGAAGGGGGTGACAGAGGAGGAGATGGTTGGATGGCATCACCGGCTCCTGCCTGATGCTGGGAAAGAGTGAAGGCGGGAGGAGAAGGGGGTGACAGAGGAGGAGATGGCTGGCTGGCATCACCGACTCAGTGGACATGAGTTTGAGTAAACTCTGGGAGTTGCTGATGGACAGGAAGGCCTAGCGTGCTGCAATTCATGGGGTCGCAAAGAGTCGGACACGACTGAGGGACTGAACTGAACTAACTGATACAGTTCAGTAATTTGATAGATGTGTACACCCAAGCTACCCTCATTATCCTCGAAGATGCCCCCTTCTTTCTTTCGTAAGTGCTGACTCCTCTCAGAGGTGAGGCATGTCCGTAGTTCTGTGTATTTAGTCTTTCCTGGTCTAGAACTAGCATTGGCGACTCAGTAGGTGTGAATGTGAGCAAATGTCAGGAGGTAGTGGAGGACGAAGGAGCCTGGTGCAGCGCAGCCCACGGGGTCCCCAAGAGCCAGACGGAACGTAGCAGCCACGCAGGGCAGTGATGCTGTGCTGTGTGTCTAGCTTCTTTTGGCCACCATAATGGTTTTTGAGGTTCATCCAAATTGTCATTTATGCCCATAGTCAGCAGTTCATTCTGTTTGATGGACGTACCTTGTTTGTTTTCTCTTGATAATAGGTAATGTTTGGGCTGTTTTCAGTTTTTCTGTTATCATGAATAATTAAAAGAGCTTATTTTACTTATTTTTTTGTGGATATGTCTTTTTTCCCTGGAGCATTAGGTAGAAGTGGCACTCCTGAAACAGGGTAGAAGTATGTTTGATGGTGTAAGAAACAGCCCAATGGCTTTCTTGTGTTTGTACTGTTTATTCCGCCACCAGTCATGTATGAGTCTCAGTTCTCCCACTTGTCTGTCTAGTGTTTGTATCGTTTTTTGTCTGACGGCTTCCCTTCCCCGTTGAGTCCCTTGGTGCCGTGTGAGGCTCGGTCACCGGTGGCCCCTGAGTCTCTTCCTGGAGCCCCCTGTGCCCCATCGCCAGCACCGTGCTGTCTTGGCCACTGTGGCGTGAGATCAGGCCGTGCGGTCTGCCAGTCGTGGCACCTTTTCAGGGTTGTTTTGTCAATCTGAGTCCTCTGAATTCTGTATATCAGTTCAGTTCAGTTGCTCAGTTGTGTCCGACTCTTTGCGACCCCATGAATCGCAGCACGCCAGGCCTCCCTGTCCATCACCATCTCCCGGAGTTCACTTAGACTCAAGTCCATCGAGTCCGTGATGCCATCCAGCCATCTCATCCTCGGTCGTCCCCTTCTCCTGCCCCCAATCCCTCCCAGCATCAGAGTCTTTTCCAGTGAGTCAACTCTTCGCATGAGGTGGCCAAAGTACTGGAGTTTCAGCTTTAGCATCATTCCCTCCAAAGAAATCTCAGGGTTGATCTCCTTCAGAATGGACTGGTTGGATCTCCTTGCAGTCCAAGGGACTCTCAAGAGTCTTCTCCAACACCACAGTTCAAAAGCATCGATTCTTTGGCGCTCAGCTTTCTTCACAGTCCAACTTTCACATCCATACATGACCACAGGAAAAACCATAGCCTTGACTAGGCGGACCTTAGTCGGCAAAGTAATGTCTCTGCTTTTGAATATACTATCCAGGTTGGTCATAACTTTTCTTCCAAGGAGTAAGCGTCTTTTAATTTCATGGCTGCAGTCACCATCTGCAGTGATTTTGGAGCCCAAAAAAATAAAGTCTGACACTGTTTCCACTGTTTCCCCATCTATTTCCCATGAAGTGATGGGACCGGATGCCATGATCTTCGTTTTCTGAATGTTGAGCTTTAAGCCAACTTTTTCGCTCTCCTCCTTCACTTTCATCAAGAGGCTTTTTAGCTCCTCCTCACTTTCTGCCATAAGGGTGGTGTCATCAGCATATCTGAGGTTATTGATATTTCTCCCGGCAATCTTGATTCCAGCTTGTGTTTCTTCCAGTCCAGCGTTTCTCATGATGTACTCTGCATATAAGTTAAATAAGCAGGGAGACAATATACAGCCTTGACGTACTCCTTTTCCTATTTGGAACCAGTCTGTTGTTCCATGTCCAGTTCTAACTGTTGCTTCCTGACCTGCATACAGATTTCTCAAGAGGCAGGTTAGGTGGTCTGGTATTCCCATCTCTTTCAGAATTTTCCACAGTTTATTGTGATCCACACAGTCAAAGGCTTTGGCATAGTCAATAAAGCAGAAATAGATGTTTTTCTGGAACTCTCTTGCTTTTTCCATGATCCAGCGGATGTTGGCAATTTGATCTCTGGTTCCTCTGCCTGTTCTAAAACCAGCTTGAACATCAGGGAGTTCACGGTTCACATATTGCTGAAGCCTGGCTTGGAGAATTTTGAGCATTACTTTACTAGCGTGTGAGATGAGTGCAATTGTGCGGTAGTTTGAGCATTCTTTGGCATTGCCTTTCTTTGGAATTGGAATGAAAACTGACCTTTTCCAGTCCTGTGGCCACTGCTGAGTTTTCCAAATTTGCTGGCATATTGAGTGCAGCACTTTCACAGCATCATCTTCCAGGATTTGAAACAGCTCAACGGGAATTCCATCACCTCCACTAGCTTTGTTCTTAGTGATGCTTTCTAAGGCCCACTTGACTTCACATTCCAAGATGTCTGGCTCTAGATTAGTGATCACATCCTCATGATTATCTGGGTCGTGAAGATCTTTTCTGTACAGTTCTTCTGTGTATTCTTGCCACCTCTTCTTAATATCTTCTGCTTCTGTTAGGTCCATACCATTTCTATCCTTTATCGAGCCCATCTTTGCATGAAATGTTCCCTTGGTATCTCCAATTCTCTTGAAGAGATCTCTAGTCTTTCCCATTCTGTTGTTTTCCTCTATCTCTTTGCATTGATTGCTGAAGAAGGCTTTCTTATCTCTTCTTGCTATTCTTTGGAACTCTGCATTCAGATGCTTATATCTTTTCTTTTCTCCTTTGCTTTTCGCCTCTCTTCTTTTCAGTGCTATTTGTAAGGCTTCTCCAGACAGCCATTTTGCTTTTTTGCATTTCTTTTCCATGGGGATGGTCTTGATCCCTGTCTCCTGTACAATGTCACGAACCTCATTCCATAGTTCATCAGGAACTCTGTCTATCAGATCTAGGCCCTTAAATCTATTTCTCACTTCCACTGTATAATCATAAGGGATTTGATTTAGGTCATACCTGAATGGTCTAGCGGTTTTCCCTACTTTCTTCAATTTAAGTCTGAATTTGGAAATAAGGAGTTCATGATCTGAGCCACAGTCAGCTCCTGGTCTTGTTTTTGTTGACTGTATAGAGCTTCTCCATCTTTGGCTGCAAAGAATATAATCAATCTGATTTCGGTGTTGACCATCTGGTGATGTCCATGTGTAGAGTCTTCTCTTGTGTTGCTGGAAGAGGGTGTTTGCTATGACCAGTGCATTTTCTTGGCAAAACTCTATTAGTCTTTGCCCTGCTTCATTCCGCATTCCAAGGCCAAATTTGCCTGTTACTCCAGGTGTTTCTTGACTTCCTACTTTAGCATTCCAGTCCCCTATAATGAAAAGGACATCTTTTTTGGGTGTTAGTTCTACAAGGTCTTGTAGGTCTTCATAAAACCGTTCAACTTCAGCTTCTTCAGCATTACTGGTTGGGGCATAGACTTGGATAACTGTGATATTGAATGGTTTGCCTTGGAAACGAACAGAGATCATTCTGTCGTTTTTGAGATTGCATCCAAGTACTGCATTTCGGACTCTTTTGTTGACCATGATGGCTACTCCATTTCTTCTGAGGGATTCCTGCCCGCAGTAGTAGATATAATGGTCATCTGAGTTAAATTCACCCATTCCAGTCCATTTTAGTTCGCTGATTCCTAGAATGTCGACGTTCACCCTTGCCATCTCTTGTTTGACCACTTCCAATTTGCCTTGATTCATGGACCTGACATTCCAGGTTCCTATGCAATATTGTTCTTTACAGCATCGGATCTTGCTTCTATCACCAGTCACATGCACAACTGGGTATTGTTTTTGCTTTGGCTCCATCCCTTCATTTTTTCTGGAGTTATTTCTCCACTGATCTCCAGTAGCATATTGGGCACCTAACGACCTGGGGAGATTCTCTTTTGATATCCTATCATTTTGCCTTTTCATACTGTTCATGGGGTTCTCAAGGCAAGAATACTGAAGTGGCTTGCCATTCCCTTCTCCAGTGGACCACGTTCTGTCAGACCTCTCCACCATGACCCGCCCGCCTTGGGTTGCCCTGCAGGCATGGCTTGGTTTCATTGAGTTAGACAAGGCCCTGGTCCTAGTGTGATTAGATTGACTAGTTTTCTGTGAGTATGGTTTCAGTGTGTTTGCCCTCTGATGCTCTCTTGCAACACCTATCATCTTACTTGGGTTTCTCTTACCTTGGGCGTGGGTTGTCTCTTCACGGCTGTTCCTTACCTTGGATGAGGGGTATCTCCTTACCGCTGCAGTTCCTGACCTTCAGCGTGGGACAGCTCCTCTAGGCCCTCCTGAGCCTGCGCAGTCCCTGCTTCTCGGGTTTCTCCTCCCGGCCGCCAGCCGTGGCCTCGGGCGTGGGTGGCATGAATTCTGTAATTGACTTTCAGCGTCTATTAAAAATCTGGTACATTGCATTGTATTTTTAGTCCAAATGGGGGAAAACTAGCATCTTAATAATCACAGTGCCTGTTAATAGCCACAGGCTTCCCTCTTGGCTCAGCTGGTAAAGAATCCGCCTGCAGTGAGGGAGACGTGGGTTCGATTTCTGGGTTGGGAAGATCCCCTGGAGAAGGGAAAGGCTGCCCACTCCAGTATGCTGACCTGGAGAATTCCATGGACTGTGTAGGCCATGGGGTCACAGAGAGGCCTGACTGAGTGACTGACCCTTTCAGTAGCTTACTGATTCTTGGCATTGGGCAGGCCACTTAATACTCCATTGCCGTAGTTCCCTTTTCTGGAAAAGTTATAACCAGTTAATACAGTTTACGGATCTGACGCATGTGTACATCCAAGTTACCCTCATTATCCCCAAAGATGCCCCCTTGTTTTCTTCTAGTCAGTCCTGACTCCTCTCAGAGGTGAGCAATGTCCTTAGTTCTGTTTAAATTAGTCTTTCCTAGTCTAGAATGGAGAAGGCGATGGCACCTCACTCCATTACTCTTGCCTGGAAAATCCCACGGGCGGAGGAGCGTGGTAGGCTGTAGTCCATGGGGTCTCGAAGAGTCGGACATGACTGAGTGACTTCACTTTCACTTTTCACTTTCCTGCGTTGGAGAAGGACATGGCAACCCACTCCAGTGTTCTTGCCTGGAGAATCCCAGGGACGGGGGAGCCTGGTGGGCTGCCGTCTATGGGGTCGCACAGAGTCAGACACGACTGAAGCGACTTAGCAGCAGTAGCAGCAGTCTAGAATAGGAAAGTTAATAACCACAGTTTATAGTTCTCACTTGTCTTTTTATTTTATTCTTTTTGCCTTGTTGACCTCCAGTACTGTGTAGAATAGAAACATCGAAGGCGTTTATTTTTGCTACATTCTTCATGGTTCATTTCCTTCAGGGGTGAAATACTCAGTATTTTATCAAGTAAGTAATATAAGCTACCAGAGGTTTTTTAGTCAGATTGAAGAAGTTCTTTTCTATGTCTAGTTTGCCCTGGTTTTTTTTTTTTTTTAATCAGAAATGAGTGTTGAATTTTGTCTGTGCTTTTTCAGTTCCTGTTGAGATAATCTTGTGTCATCCCTTGTTTTTTTAATGTGTGTTAAATTGACTTTAAAAACTATGACTTATGTTCCGGACTTAGCCTCTGTTTTGCAGATCTTCCCATTAAGGTCCTCTTTCTATTCTGGGGCCCAGCCCAGGGCACCACGTTGCTCTCCCGTCTCCTCTGGCCTGCGGCAGTTTGTGGGTCTTGCCTTGAGTTCCACAACAATGACAGTCTAAAGAAGCGTCTTGCCTGGGTGTCCCATGGAATGTCCTCTAACCTGGCCTTGTCTGGCGGTCTTCTCACGGTTAGACTGGGCGGTGGGAGTTTCGGAAAGAGTGCCGTGGAGGTTAGGTGTCCTCATCCCATCCTGCAGCTGTGTACAGGGCCTCCCCGGCAGTGTCAGCCCTCTTCAAGTGCTGAGGTGGCCTTGGCCAGTGAAGGTTGTCATCCGTGAAGTTCTGTCTTTCATGCTCTGTACTCTAGAAGCAAGTTACTAAGTCTAGTCCTCACCCACGGTGAGCGAGAGGGACTTAAGTGCCACCTCTGGAGAAGGAGAGTGTGTGTACATATAATTGGAATTCTTGAAGGGAGATTTGTTAAATTGACTGGTTTTTGAATGTTAAATCCACCATGTGCTTCTGGCTAAACCTTTACTTGGTCATGACATATTTTCCTTTTTTGGGGGATTCCATGTGGACAGAGAAGGCCTGGGGTGCTAGAGTCCATGGGTCGCACACAGTCGGCTACTACTTAGTGATGAAACAACATGTACTTTTATTTTATTAAGCAATTTTGTGTCTGTGTTCACGAAGGAGATTGGTCTCTAACTTTCTTCTCTTGTAATTTTTGCACAATTTATTAATAACTGCTAGTCTTTTCAGTTTGTAAGTTTTAACTCTTGGTGGAATTAGAATTGATTTTTATTTATGATATAGATATGATAGTATAGAATTATTCTCTTATTAAATATTTTATAAACACTAAACACTTGTGGGAAGCTCTCAGAAGCAGTAGTCTCCAGAGCCTTCTATTCCAGAGAGCTGCCCAGTTCCCCCCCCTACCCCCTCAGATGTGGGATGGCATATTGAAGTTTCTTTCAGAAACGGAGATCACAAGTTCATTTCAGAGTTAGCTAGAGAATGTAACAAAATATCTAAATCTGGGTCTTGCTGCATCTTAGAGTTTCTAATTATGTATGTATGTATGTATATATGTTAAGAGTGGTGGACTTGTCTATTTTATAAAGAACTTTCATGATGATTTTCATATGCATCCTCTGTTAAGCATTACAAATACATCTTTCAGGTTTTTAAGATAATTAAATAGCTAAAAATCAAACCTCTGAATATTTTTGGCAGTATCTATATAATGAAGTCAGATGTTTACATACAATTTAAATTCTTACAAAATATAATCAGGGTAACTTGATTTTTATATTGTTATCCAGCACTGCCCTTCAGTGGAATTTTACTTGTGAATGGAATATAATATTCCATTCATAAGTATTTCTCTGCAGAGAAAGTCAACATTATGGCAGATAGGTAAGTTAATTCTAAGTCCACGGCCAAAAAAGATGCCCTTTTTTTGAGCCCAGTATTTAGAGGAAGAGGTAGTGACCAGTGGCTGAAAGAGTGAGTCTAACTTAGTCAGTGTTGCCAGGCGACCTATACTTGAGGCAGCTGAAGCCAGCAGTTTTTCAGTTTCAGCTCAGGGCTTGTGTAATCCTTGATGAAGTTCAAGTGGAGCTGGACCCTGGGTGTGAACCAGAAGTTTGCATGCTAGGATATTCCGTCTCTCCAAAAGTTGACCTTGTGCCGTCCTTTTTGTAGTCAGGCCCTCCCTCCACTCCTAACCCTCAGTAGCCTGTGCGGCTTTGTCTCTTAGAGTGTCATATATGTGGAATTGTCGCAGTGTGGCCCCTTTTGCGTGACCTGTTGTGCCTTTTGACTTATGTCATGCGGCATGATGCCTTTGTGACTTCATCCCAGTTTTTGTATAGTTCCTTCTTCTTTTATTGCTGAAAGAGCGTTCCGTAGTTTGGATCTACACCAGTTTGTGTATCCATTCACTGTTGTTTCTATTTTTGGTCATCCAAAATGGCACTGTAACACTTGGCCTGCAGGTGTTCACAGGAGCGTCAGTTTTCACTTTCCCTGAGTGCGTGTCCTGCAGTGGCGGTGCTGGGCCGTAGACTGGTACTGTTCGTTGGTTTGTCTCTGGTAGCCTGTAATATCTGTCTCAGAGAAACAGTTCTCAGCTTGTCTTTGTTATACTTGGATTTCTTAGATGGAGAGTGTGTGTAGAATAAACTGTATTCATTTCAGTACTGTCATGTTTTACATTAAACTTGCTTGTAAAGTGTTTGAACTGTAATTATTGTTAATGGTTGAATTAGGAATGACGACTGTAATGAAATCTTTGTTTTCTTGGTAATGATTTCTTTTCCTCCTCTGGCCTTGCTGCTTAAAATGTGGTCTGTGGACCTGCATGCTGGCTTCACCTGGAGCTTGTTGGAAATGCAGAATGTTAGACCCCCACCTGCAGAATCAGAATCTGCATTTTGGCAGGATTCCCAGTGGTGAATATTTGAGAAGCACTGCTCTGGAGATTAAGAGGTGGAGAAGAGTTTTTTGTAAATGAGCTGCCTTTTTGCTCGGCGTGAGTATAGTGCAGCACAAACATAGCTGGGCCCATCTCACACATCATTCCTGTGTGGTTTCAGATGTTCAGTCAGACAGAAATAATGGTATCAAACCAGCAAAACAACAAAATGCCAACATTCTGGCACTTTAAAATTCTACAGTATACTGAGTATCAGGATACTGAAAGGTGGTTTTGCGATCATTAGACTAAAAGTTATAGTTTATGTTCAGTATTTTATTTTCAGGCATTAATTCTCTACCATAGGGTTTATAGCAACGAATATGTGCATTTTTTACACAGAAAATGTTGGGGAAAGAGTCCAAAATGATTGTATCGTTTTCTTTCCCTTGCACATTTTCTAGTAAAGTGGTTCATTTTTGTTTCTGTGACGCGTAAAGGACGTGTAAGAATTATGAGTGATGAGACTACAGGAGCAGTTTTTAAGTTTGCAAAAAGCATAAATGAATCTAGCAGTCATAGGTACCTATCTTATTACCTGACAGTAGGTCACTAAGATCTAACATGAGATGAAAGTGATTAGTGTCAGAAGGAACTTGAGTTAATACAGTAAGAACTGTAGATAAAGAAGTTATTTTAGCTTGGGACTAGATTAAATAAATTTTTTGTAGGAATCCTGATATAATGAAATACAAGATAAAAACTGGTTTTAAGGACTCGGCTGGTGGCACAGTGGATAAGAACCTGCCACGCTCTCAAGGTGCCCACCATAACGGTAGTGAGCCCGTCTTGCCAGGTGACATCCCCAGGGGAGGTTTGTGGAGAGACTGACCTGGAGTCAATGTGTTCTCAGGGCACACATTGCAAACCACTTGCTGCTGGTCAGTTAAGCCACAACTGCTGAGCCTGTGCTGCGGGGCCTGCGAGCCGCAACTGCTGAAGCCCGTGTGCCCTAGAGCCCACGCTCCATAACAGGACGGGTGTGTATACTGCAACAGAAGCGTAGCCCCTGCTCACCACAGCTAGAGAAGGCCTGCGCGGGGCAACGATGACCCCCGCACAGCTGAATGAAAATCAAACAAACCCCAAACTGGTTTTAGTGTGAAGCAAATGAAGAAAAAAAGTTTTCTGGTTAATAGTGGTTAATAGTCTGAACCAGAGGTAGTAACTCACAAACCCTGGACAGTGAGATGAAGTAGAAAGGGGCGAGAAATGATGCAGGAAAGATTGTACAGGCTGAGAGAACCAGAGAAGCCGAACAACCCAACAGTGGATTTGGAGCACTTGCCTGCTTTGAAAGTCAGAGTAGATGGGGTCAGGAGTGCCAGGAAATGTGGGGCCTGTTTAGTGGGCAGGAGTGTGCTGTCATCTAACAGGAGCCACAGGGCGGCCTCTATGCTGGAATCAGGCTCAGGGACTCTAGGGTTAGTTTAACATACTGAACTTTGTTTAGATCTGAATGAGAGTCTAGGCCAGCAGGAGTGTTTGGAAATCATATTTGTTCTCTTAAAAGTATAAGTAGTTACATTGTATGAGACTGTGTGTATTAACTAGGAGTAGGAAGTTGAATCTTTTCTAACATCGCTAATTTTTAATATTAGAGGTTTTTTCTCGTAGGGTCAGTTTAATGTTTCTCATGGCTTTATAAATGGGACATTGTGCTGTATTTTTACATCTTAATTGTAAAGAGCTTTAACGTGTGTGTACACATACGTGGATGCGTAACTGTTGTTCAGTATTTAAATCAGAAGAGTATGAGCTCACTTTCCCTCCTTGCTCTTTTGTCTGTCTGCCACATAGGGAGGCATGGAGACTTTGGAGCTGCAGAAGGACATCAAAGAAGAGTCAGATGAAGAAGATGATGATGATGAAGAGTCTGGACGATTACGTTTCAAAACTGAAAGGAAAGAAGGAACAATTATTAGGCTCTCAGATGTAACTAGAGAGAGAAGGAACATTCCAGAAACGTTGGGTAACATTTTTCACCTGTCTCACATCCTCTTCCACTCCCATTTCAACTTCCTCTATAATACTGTTGCGATTAATGGAGTAGATAAAGAACAGCTGACTTTATAGACTGTTAGCATGGTGTCCAGAAGCTGGATGGTCTGTATGAGGTGAGAGCTGAGTTAATGGTGCTGTAAAAGTCATTCTATAAAATGACTTGTCTTCTGGATTAAAAAATGTTTGAATAAAATATCTGCCTTTTGACATAGTTTTCCTTTTGTAGTCTGTGCCTTAGGCTTGCTCTCCTGTGTGCCGTGTGGTTCCGCCGGCTCTGGGAGCATGGTGTCTGGGTGTCCGGGGGCGTCTCGCCTTTCCCAGGTTGCAGGGCTCCTTTGGGGCCAGACTGGTTTCCTTTTGAGCCTTTTCGTGTCGTGACAGCTGTGTCTGGTGTGTGCTTCCCCCTGTGCCGCCCCGCTCAGCGCTCAGGGAGACAAGGGGGCTTGTCTGTCGCATCGTCAGTTGCACGTCGTTCTGTTGGAGACCCACAGCAGGCTGTTGCCGATGAAGAGCCTTTTCCAGTGGTGACCCTGCCCACACTCTTCTGGAGTTCTTTCCAGTGCCCACTGCAAGGAATAAAGCAGTGGTTCTCAAATTTGAGCAGCAGAATCCCCAAGAAGACTTGTTAAAACACATACTTCTGGATGCTCTCTCAGCTGCTCTGATTCAGTAGGTAGGGTAGGGCCCAAGAAAGTTGGCTTTCTGATGAGTTTGCAGGGAGTGTTGCTCCTGTTGCTCCAAAGTCCATACTTTAAAAGCCACTGGGGTACTGTCCCGTATTCCAAGGAGTAGGGTGGGACGGTGGAAGACCAGATAGTAATACCTGTTCTCTGGTCTTGGTCAAAGTAAAATCAGTTACTACTTTTATTACTTCGTAAAGCCGTTAATTTGTAGCCACTTGCTGTTGGAAGCCTGAGCATGTGTCTTGCAGTGGCAGAAATGAATTCCCTGTGAGAACACCACGCTCTCAAGGTGCCCACCATAACGGTAGTGAGCCCGTCTTGCCAGGTGACATCCCCAGGGGAGGTTTGTGGAGAGACTGACCTGGAGTCTTAGTGTTCTCTATGTCTTTCCCTTCTGGTTTCCTGCTTCCAGCTTTTGGCCCAGGCTCTTCCCTGGACTTTGCTCAGGTTATGGTATTAAGTTGCTTGTTGGTGTGAACCAGCACAGCATACGCTTCTGAGAAAGAGCTGAGAAGTTGGCCTTGGGTAGAAGGAGATGGCGCAAGCTTAGGTCTTAAAACAGGGGGATGGGAAAAAATGAAAGGTGTTGTCAGCAGGAGTGATTGGCAGCATTACCAGCAAGCATACTGGAACAGACACCGCAGTCTTGGACTGGGGTGAGACGGACAAGGGAAAGATGGCACCCCTCACTGCGCACAGACAGCGGTGGGCCTGGCCTGTTAGGGAAGGAGGGTGCTGCCGCAGGGCGGGGTGTGGTGGGCGGCCCTTCTGCTTCTGTGTAGCTGGGCTGTGCTTTATTACCTAAGCCTGGGAGCCATGCATTACGTCTTAATAACAGTGTTAGCTGCACGTTCTAAGTGTGAAGTTAGCTCTCAGACACCGTTAGGAATGGCGGCCTTGGCTGTCTGCCCCCAGCCGCTTAGGGGCTCTGGTGCACTTTCTAGATCGCCCTCTCTGCTCGCCCAGAGCCCCTGCTCCTCCTGTGCCCTCCTCAGCTACGGTTATCTCTCCTCTGTTCACTTGAACTTGACCCAAGCACTGACAAGTTCTGAAGTGTCCAACTTGCCTGTGTTCATAATTTGTACTTGTTTTATCCCCGCCTCCCTTTCTTTTCAAGTCTTTGCCTTATTTGGTTCTTCACAGTGTCATTTGTACTTCTTTTATTAAAGAATTTGTGTTGCTTTTTTTTTTTATTTTTAAAGTCATTTCTTAGTTCTGTAGTCATGTCATCCTGAGACAGGAGGCTGGAAAGGGTTAGTGATGGGCAGGTTGGCCCTTTAAATATGGGCAGAGAGGCAAGGGTGGCTGAAGCATTAACATTTCTACCATTTACTGTTCTTTTAAACATTAGGAAAAAAGCCTTTAAATGTATTTGTGCAGAATGTGGTTCTTTGGCTAGATAATAGGGCACATAAAATTGATGTTAAGAAGTGTCTTTCTCTGTTACCTATTTGTAAGCCAGTGTAGGAAAGCTACACTAGGAGAGCTCAGTGTTTAAAATCAGGTTTTCATTTTTCTAGAAAAATCAGGATTATTCCCAGTATAGAAATGATTTTTCTATCTGTTTGAGTTTGATTTCCTAAAACAGTGAGCTCCCTTGTTTCCTTAACACCTCTCACCCCAACAGAAAGTTAATTTTATACAGAAGAAAAATATTCCGTGAGAAAGAGAAGCTCCTGTAGTATTTGGTATACTAGAAATTCTCATGAGTTTTTACTCATCACTTTGTGTGCTCCTGGTGATAGAAATATCAGTTCAGGTTTTGTATACAGGTGCTTGCGTTGATTTGACTGTATAAAGATGCTCACATACTCTTTGTAATGGGATTAAAATATCTTGCTACCGGAGTATGTATGTATATCATCTCCTGTGATGGATTTTTCTTGACAGTGGATATCTTTTAACATTCTGAATACAAATGAAGGCAGTTATTTTGTGAAACCATTGATTACTTTTGAGAACACTCCACTCTACACAGAAGAATGAAGTAATGCTCTGGCCTGGGAATAGTGAGTTCTCTTCAGAATCTGGAAGGGCATTCAGTCACTTTTAGTCTTCTTCATATTCAAATGTATGATGTCATCCTTAAGTAATTCACATTTGTGATAGTCTTGACCATTATGAAGCCTGAGACACAGATGTTGATCTGTATTTTCAGTTCATATTGGATTAGGCATAGAATTTTGGGCTTTTACCTGAGTTATGATCTTAAGTACTAAGCTTTTGTCCTCAACCAGGATTCTGCGAATTAAATACCTTAGAGAAAGTGTGACATCATCAGTTTTCCCAAGGATACAAAACTATATACTTAGGAGACAAAATTTTTCATTATATAAAAAGGATACCACAGGATATGAGGGCTTAATTCTCTAACAGAATGCGGTTGAAAAGGGTTTCTATTTCTAGAACTGTATGTGTAAGAGAAAGATTTATTTTGAATGGCAACGTCAAAAGCCATCTCTAAAACATGGGTGTCACTGACCAGTTACCCTGAAGTGTCAGCACAGAGGTTCAGAGGGGCCAGTTCTTTTGCCCTAGGAGATGGACCTCAGATTCTCTCTGGAAGCAGTACCAGTGGAAAACCAAAGACTGTGCTTATTTTTAGTTAGGCTTTTATAATTTGTAATCTCTGAGTGAGTTGCTGGGTTTTGCCATATTCTAAGTTTCACTGGGCACAGGTAATACATTAAATTACGTTTCATTGCTTTAGCCTGAAAAACATTGTTGTTAGGCCCACATAATGTTCTCTTGAAATAATATCCTTGGTTAATTTTGCTTAAGGCAAATGACCTTTGGGGAAAACAGTTTTTTTAAATTGATATACAAATTGTGTATTTATACAGCAGAATACTCCAATAGAGAAAAGAAATAAACATCTGTGATAACGTACAATTTTTTCATCTATTAATAAACGATTTAAGATCAGTAGTGCCAGCAGTAAGATAACTACCTTCAGTTTACACAGTAGTCCTTGCATTTGCAAGGTTTTAAAGAATTTCTTGATTCAGTTATCTTGTTTATTAAAAAAAAAAGCCACAACCAAAAATAAAAACCTCAGACTGTCATTTGTTGTTTCTGTTTTGCCAAATAAATTATTTTGTAGATATTCACTATGTACTAGTTAAAGTATTTTTATGTACATATGTTTTTCTTAAGCACATTTGAGAACGGGACAACACAATGTAAAACTTTGTTACATTACACTCTGTCTCTTTACTTTGGAATATGGACCTAGTTCAGAAAACACTTAAGTGGAAATTAACATTTCAGTTGAAGTTAACAAATGTAATTTCCATCCTGTCATATTTTGGTGACCTTTTGTGACAGCTTGTCTCAATTGGAGGAATGCATTTTTACTTGCTGATTAAAGATGTCATTTGAAACCATTTTATTACTGGGGATAGTGAAATTAATCTTGACACTTAGAACCACTAGAAAAATAATTGCTGATTCACCACATAAAATGTGTATGTGAACCTATCATGTAGTCAAGATTAGAATAAAAGTCTGTGCTTGTTAAGAGGAGATTAAATTTTCTTTAGAATGGAGTCTAGATCCGTTTGAAGGGAAGGGGGATACCTTAGAAACAATCTCAAGAAAATGAAATGTGGCTTAGAGATTTTGGAAGAGTTTGGAGATGATTATTGAATCCAAGGTAGGAGAAAAACTGGTAATATTTAAAATGTACCCTTTGCTGTGGAAGAAGGCATGCTGTGGAAGAAGGCATGGGAATGCTTCTTAGTAGAATTCAGTGAAAGGTGTTTACTAGTAGAGCATATATTATCATAACCTAGAACTGTATTTGAATGTTAGCCTTTTTCTTTTAAGAATTCAGAATAATGTGCCTGGTGAGTAGGGCCAGAAATTTTGATTGTTGCCCCACAGCATTGGTCAGAGAGGAGGGTACCGTTTTGTGGCTTTGTTCTCATTTGCTGTAGCTTCCCTGCAGGTGGTATGGGTGTAGGTCTGTCTGCACAGAGTAAAGTTGTTGTTTTTAAATAAATCAGAAAATCTGACTTGGTGTAGTACTAAATGAGTTTCCGTTTTTTATGAAATTTAAGTATTTGGCTTGAGAGTGGTTTTATTAGTAGTTTTGCTTTTAAAGCAGAACAATCAGTAACTTATAATTTTTGAGTCTCCGTGCCACTGTGAATTAATCAGTACTTACGCTGGGTTTGCATAGGCGAGTGTCCTGGTTCAGGACTGGGGTAGCTAGGTCTTGACCAGCATCATCTGCCATCAGTGAAGGAATGTGATGCCCAGCAGATGAGGAGTGGTGATTGGGTTGAACTTCATCAGCTCCTTCTTTTTAGCTTTCCTCAGCACATTTTCGTGGTCTCAAGTGAAAATTCAGATTTACAGGAGGTCCTTGTATTTGAAGGAAGAAGTGTGTCTTCATGTGACAGGTCTCACTCATGGGGTCCTGGTGTCTCTGTATCCCACCCCCAGCTGCTTACTGCTGAAGTGAAGTTGGTTGTTGTTGGAGAAGCACGAGCTGATCCTGAGTTTCCTTGTCACATACTTCTTTTTTGTTTGTTTGTTTCTCCCTGTGGATCTGCTTCCACCTCTTTGAAGGTGTCTAACGCATATGCATCTTTTCAAATAGAGCTTTCAGCAGAAGCCAAAGCCGCGCTGCTTGAATTTGAAGAGAGGGAGCGGCAGCACAAGCAGGGCCGCTACGGCTCCAGGCGGGGAGGAAGGAGAGGAGGCGCGTCCCTGTGCCGCGGCGTGGGAGACCAGAGGAGGGAGAGCAGCGAGAGGGGCCGCGCCAAGGACCACAGGCCCGCTCTGCTGCCCACGCAGCCTCCTGTGGCGGTGAGTCACCCGGCCCCGTCCTGGGAGCCTGCGCGCTGAGAGCAGGTGACGGGTCTGTACTCTGCATCTGCCTCAGTCTGAGACGAAAATTCAGTAAAAGGCGTCACGGCTGACGTTCCTTCATAGCCTGGGGTATGATTTCGTTGTTATGTTCAGTTGCCAAGCCGTGCCTGACTCTTTGTGACCTCACTGGCCGCAGCACTCCGGGCTTCCCTGTCCCTCACCATCTCACGCAGTTTACCCATGTTCATGTCCATTGAGTCGGTGATGCCATCCAACCATCTCCTCCTCTGTTGTCCCTTTCTCCTCCTGCCTGCAGTCTTTCCCAGCATCAGGGTCTTTTCCGCTGAGTCGGCTCTTTGTATCACGTGGCCAGAGTATTGGAGCTTCAGCATGAGTCCCTCCAGTGAGTATTTAGGGTTGGTTTCCTTTTAGATTGACTGGTTTGACCCTCCTTACAGTCGAAGGGGCTCTTTAAGAGCCGTCTTCAGCACCGTAGTTGAAAAGCACCTGTTCTTGGGCACTCAGCCTTCTTTATTGTCCAGCTCTCACATCTGTTCATGACTACTGGAAGGACCATAGCCTTGACTATACAGACCTTTGTCAGCAAGGTAGTCTTTGCTTTTAACACCCTGTCTGGGTTTGTCATGGCTTTCCTGCCGAGAAGCAGTTGTCTTCTAATTTTGTGGCTGCAGTCACCATCCGCAGTGATTTTAGAGCCCAAGCAAAGGCCGTCTGTCACCGCTTCCGCTTTCTCCCTTCCTGTTTGCCATGAGGTGATGGAAGCAGGTGCCAAAAAGTCCCAGTTTTCTAATGTTGAGTATTAAGTCAGCTTTTTTTCACTCTCCTCCTTTATTCTCATCAAGAGACTCTCTAGTTCCACTTTACTTTCTTCAGTTAAAGTGGTATCATCCGCATATCTGAGGTTGTTGATATATCTTCCGGGAATCTTGATTCCAGCTTGTAACTCATCCAGTGTATGGTCTTAAAAATCCAGTCTTGTAGTTTTTAGGTAGTGAAGACTGGTTCTTTGCCAGTACTGATGAAGAAAGAAGCAGTGAGACAGCTGATGTCTCCAGGGGTCGAACCACACCGGAGCCTTGCTCATCTCTGCTGCTGGTGGAGGGGCACCGCTCCTGCGAGCACCATTCTGAAAACACAGACTCTGTTACATTGAGAATATAGCCACAATGGTGTATTTTATAAAATATTGTTTCTTACATACTGCTTACCATAGGTTTTTCCTTAAATTAAGCAGTTTCTCTGACAAATAACTGTCATCTCCTCTCCATAGAAACAGAGATTGTCCTATCCATAAAAAATTTTCATAGTTTAGGACTAAATCATGTAATTGTCATTTCAGCTTCGTCTGAATTTCTCTGGGTTTCAAAGGTGAGACATCTCAGGAACAGAGACAGGAAGTGTAGTGGTTTTTTTTGGTGGTGGTTCTTTCAGTTAACTGTAGTATTTTATAGCTTTTCCTTCCGAAGTTAGTCTTTAAGAACAGGTTTATTTAATGTAAATATGTGTTTACACTGTCTACCCTCCTATATTATTACGTGAGTGTAGGGGGAAATCACACCTGACCTTGGTGTAGAAAATTGTGTTTACTAGGCATTCATTTCTGAAATAACAAAGTAGAAAAGGTGATGTACTATTTTTGCATGAGAATTCTAATTTTAGTGAACAGGGAAGAAAGGCAGGTGGGTTGATCACAGCATAAAGAGATTGCTGATATTGATAGCTGCTCTCTGCTCATACAACCATTTGTTTTTAAGCTTCTCAGATAGCAGGAAGATTGGCCCTTCAGATTTTTCCTTTTCTTTCCCATCTTGTGTCCTCGCCCCCAACTTCCATTGTGTGTATTGAACTGCCAGCTCCATGATTTTGGCCTCCGAAGTGGGGAAACAGCCAGTAGAGGACCAGTTTTTACATAGCTGTTCCTCCATGATCCTGGAAAAGTAACTGAACTCCCTACTTTCTTACCCATATAGAGAGGCTCAACTGGGGGCCCTGAGTGCTCTAGAAGTGTTGCCCAAGTGTCAGTTGACCCAAGTCCCTCCTGACAGCAGCATCGTGTCTGGAATTCCTGGGTGCCAGGGCTTTTCTAGGTGCCAGCAGGTTCAACCTGCTGCCGGCCCGACTCAGCCTGCTGGAGCCGTGGCCGGTGAGCTGTGCGCACGTCTTGGCCAGCAGTGGTTTTGGAGCTGCAGGCTGCTGAAGCATCACAGCTCTCCGGCATGGCCTCAGCCTTGCTCCGCTTGTGCCCACCTTGGTCCCGGCCGCGCCCCACCCCAGAGCAGTCTGTGTCTCCGGTTCCTTTTCTGCCGTGGCTTTGCTTGTGTCTGTTTTCTCCTTGGTCTGTCTGTTGGTGCTGGCCCTTTGTTCCTGCCAGTCCCGAGCGCGCTCTGAGAATCGCCTCCTCACCTTTGCGGTCTGTCCTAGTGGACTGCTCTCTGGGCCCTTGGGTGTCACCTGTGAGCTCCTCTTTCTTGAGGCTTTCCTATTTTGAGTGTCTTGAGATTGGGATGTAGTCTCTTCTCTTCCAACAGGACCCCTTCTCTCTCTCCTGTTTCTTTGGTTGCATTGTTCTCAGGCCAGTTTCTGATCAGAGCTCTCGCTCGGCAGCATTGTCCTTCCTGCCATCTGCTCGCTCCGCATGAGTCTGGGTCTCTAGCCTGCACCTCTTGCCAGCTCAGTTTCTTCATTTCCTAGCTGCCCTGGGCTTCTCTGCATGGCTGTTGCCTAGGCCCTAGATTCCCCTTGTTTAGAACCTGTGATCTCCTTAAAAGTCCCTCGTGTGGCCGAGTGAGGGGCCTGCCCTGCGCGCTTTCCCAGCTGAGCTGAGGTTTAGTTTAGCTGTCCCTCTGCCAGTGTGCTGCCCATGCGGATTCAGTGCTGAGCGGGATAGAAGAGACTGCTCACGCACAGCTGTGCACGCTACAGACGCCGTGCGTCAGAGGAGAGCATGTATGTCCAGGGATTTATGCTAGCTCTGCATCCTCAGGAAAGCCCTCCCCCGAGGAAGGGTAGGTTCGACGAGGCTGTGTACACTTGGGTTTCAGAATTCCTAGACCACGGCTGCTTCTCTCCTTTAGCTCCTGGTGTCTGTGGCCTGTTAAATGGTCTTCTTCTGTCCCCTTTCCCCTCGTCTGTCACATGCTGTTAGTCATTGTCGCCAGACACTGTAGAGGCTCCCGAACGGAACTGGGAAGCCACTGAAGGCTGGCGTCCTCCCGGGCGGCCAGTGTGCAGGGCGTCCTGGCCGGTGGTGGCCTGTCGCCCCTGCCGCTGTGAGCGGCCGGTCGGATGAGTGCTCACAGGCAGGGCTTGTGGAACCAGGTTCTTTGCTCCTCTGCTCACCAGCCGCTCGATCTTGTAGGAGGAGGGTCACGACAAGGGCTGGCTTCATAGGCTTGTTGGGGGTGAATTAGTCCACATACAGACCTTTCAGCGTGTGCTTGACACCGGCGGAGGGGAGGAGGCCCAGTGCTCTTGAGGCTGCTGCTGTGGTGGGGTCCCCTCCTCTCTCAAGACTGTTGCACTAAGTAACCTTGACCGCATAGAGGGTGTCTGCTCCCGCTCTTGCGCCTGCCGATCTTTGAGTGCTGCTGCAGCCACGCTGGGCTGCGGGTGCGCCTCCAGGCGTGTGCTCCGCCTCCGCCGCTCTCCATTCCACCCTCGCCTGGCTCCTCCCCCTCCTTCCTGGTTCAGAGGCCACTTTCTCAGAAACCGCCCCCTCCCCTCTGGGAACCCTTGGGCCTCTCTGCAGCCTGCTCTCTAACGGGGCTGCCCCTGCACTGCCCGCTGTCTCATAGGCTTTCTGGAGGAGGAGCGGGCCGCCCAGGCAGCTTGTGCTTCGCCCACAGCACGTGGCTCCTGGCGGGCAGTTTGATGGTTGAGTTGCAGTTTTTCCCTTTTGGAATCCATGCGTCATGTTCAGGGGCTGCGGTCTTCCCTCCTTGTCCTGATGTTGGCTCTCATCGTCAGACAGTAGCCATAACCCTGAGCAGGCGGAGCAGCTCATTTACCCTGCTGTTCTGTACAAGTTGTTACTAATAAACTTATTTCTGAGTCAACTCTTACAGTGCAGTCAGTGTGAAGTCTGTAAGGCACTGGCACTTTTCCTCATAAGCGTTGATTGCTGTGACTTTGTCTCTTTTGGTGGTTTTAGACGTACTCTCCAAGACTAATTCCTCCTCCACAGCCTCAGCCGCCACCCCCGCCGCCGCCGCCGCCGCAGCAGCCGATCCGCAGTCTGTTCCAGCAGCAGCAGCTCCAGCCCCTGCTGCCCCTGCAGCACCCGCACCACCCCTCGCCTCCGCAGGGGATGCACATGCCGCCCCAGATCGAGGCCCCCCGCGTGATGATGGCCCCTCCTCCCGTGACCCCACAGCAGCCCAAGAACATACACATCAACCCCCACTTCAAAGGGGCCGTGGTGACGCCCGTTCAAGGTACGTGTCTCCTTTGCTGTGGTCAAGTTCCAGGTGACTGGCTAGTCCGTCGTCACTTCCAGGTCCACAAGGACCCCGGGGGCTCCCCGACTCCTTCCCGCCGCTCAGATGCGCGCCGGCTGGCGGGTCAGGCCCCTCTCAGCTTGTGTGTCTTCCGTCACGGTGCCCCGGGGAGGGCATTGCCAGCGCACGACAACGGTGCAGGGCCTTAGAGGCCACTGTGGAGGGCTCCGGGGGGCTTTCCTCGTCACTTCCTGGGGGGACTGAGTGCGAAGGGCCTGTCCCCTCAGTTGAGTTCCAGAGGTACACACCCGTCTGTTCATGGTCAGTTCTGATGGCATGATCACAGACACACGTTCCTGGAGCGAGGAGACTAGTTCTGAGCAGTGAATACAGAGCATGTCTTCACACACCTGCTCGGTGCAGCGTCGATAGTGACGCTGCTCTCCGTGGTGCTGGAGATGTGTTAGTGAACACAGCGATCAGCGCTTGTTGTGGGTGTCGTCTAGCACCTTAGCAGCGACAGTGAGCCGTGAAGACGGCACACGAGGGCCCTGAATGGCACGTTGCAGGGAAGTGCAGTGCTGAGGAGAGCACGGGGAGCCCGTGGTGGCGGGCCCGACTGCGCTGAGAAGGGAAGACCCGAAGAGGGGGGCTGCTGGCGTACCTGTCAGCGGAGGGGTCTTCAGGCAGAGGGGCCGGCTGCTGCAGAAGCGCCTCTTTCTGATGCGGCTGTGCCTTTTGTGCTCAGGTAACTAAAGAGAGGCCAGGTGACACATGGTGGAGTGCGGTAGTGGAGAGAAATGCGGAAGCTTGTCATGTGAGGCCTGGGAGCCGTCCTGAGAGCTGTGCTTCTGCTCCGAATGAAGTGGTCTGTGATTAGAGGAGTCAGCACAGGAATAGCATCCTCGCTGTGTGTTTGACAAGGGTTGTTCTTGCTGCTGTGTTAGGGGGCTCGTGAGGGTGGCAGGGGTGGAAACCAGCGGGGAGGTGAGTGCTGTGGCCCAGCTCGGGGTGGCAGTGATCGGGTCAGGAGCCGGGCGTGCCTCAGGGCGGGACTGATGGATGGGCTGGGAGAGAGGACGCAGCGACGCAGAAGGGGCTCGAGCGCTGGAGGGCGGCGTTGCCGTCACGGAGAGCGCTCGAGCCCCGGCAGGATTTCAGGGAAAGACCGCAAGTCCTGTGCTGGAGGTGCACCTAGATGCGTGGGCGCACGTGTTTAGGGTGATGTTGCTAGGGAGCCTGCAGATGAGGTCTGGGTGAGAAGCTGAAGTGGGGTTCTGTTGGCATCTCGATGGACCTGGGGCCTGGAGCCTGGGGCGCGTGACATGCCAGCTGGGGGTCTGCAGGGCGGGGAAAACCGGGAGAGTGTGGAGGACGGGGCCTGGAGGAGCCCAGTGCTCCGGTGGCTGGGGGCGGGCTGCAGGCTGGGTGCTGGGCCCACAGTTGCCGGGTCTGTGGGGTTCGGACAGGGTGCTTTTGATGACGTGGAGGCGGTACACGCCTCACTGACGTGGGCTTGAGCGGGAACGAGGTGCAGGCGTGGGAGATGAGTGTATCGACAGGGATGAAGAGTGTCTTGCCAAGATGGACGTTGTGGAGCAGGAGAGTGGGAGTGCGGCCATGAGCTTGGGGAGACCTGGTCACCTGCATGGTTCTCTCCAACCCACTCCCCTTTCTGCGTCAGGTGTAGCCTAGACAGCATTGGAGTTGCTGGAGTTAGGGTGTTGACGAAGCAGTAGAGGAGGCGTCTTGCTCACAGTGAAGGCCATGGAGTGTAGGGTGATAAGGGGCCAGGAGATGCTCGTGGGGTCCTGCAGTCAGGAGGTTAGGGTCATGGAGGGAGTGAGGTGGGAAGGTTGAGATGGCCTAAGGTCATGGAGAGCAGGTCTTGCGGGCTGGGGCAGCTCTGGAAATAGCAGCTTGACTTCGCTTAGTTAAATAGAAAGCCACTGTTGTTCTTGAGAGAGGCTGGTTGTCTAGTTGCTGTATGCAAAAGATAGAGTAACCCAGTGATTCTCAGCCTCACACAGTCAAAAGGTATTTTAAAAAATTAAAAAGATGTATGCACACCTTTGTCTGATAGCACTTACTTTCTTTTCAAGGATGAAGAGTGTTTTATCATATTGTAATCAACCAGTTTTGTTGGAAATTTAACTTGTTTTCCAGATTTTCAGTATTAAAGTTGAAAACTTAGTCCATTAATTCATGGAACAGTGTGGGATATAAATATTGAATGTCAGATGTAAAGAGTTCACTGCTCAGCTGGAATGGTTTCTTAGTATCACAGGTTGTAAACTGTCTCCTGTTCACAGTAGGGGAGGAAGCAGGTAGGTAGAAGTGTGATCATAATCAGAAGTCTAACGTACCGATTTCTTTGCTTAATCATAATAAGTAAAAAATAGTTTGTCTTAGTGCTCTATTTTAAAAATAATTTTACTTTCTTTTCAAGGATGAAGAGTGTTTTATCATATTGTAATCAACCAGTTTTGTTGGAAATTTAACTTGTTTTCCAGATTTTCAGTATTAAAGTTGAAAACTTAGTCCATTAATTCATGGAACAGTGTGGGATATAAATATTGAATGTCAGATGTAAAGAGTTCACTGTTCAGCTGGAATGGTTTCTTAGTATCACAGGTTGTAAACTGTCTCCTGTTCACAGTAGGGGAGGAAGCAGGTAGGTAGAAGTGTGATCATAATCAGAAGTCTAACGTACCGATTTCTTTGCTTAATCATAATAAGTAAAAAATAGTTTGTCTTAGTGCTCTATTTTAAAAATAATTTTGGTTGACTTTTAAGCTATGTTACTTCTGTGGTGTTGATTTACCAGAACTTTTTAAAATTAAAACTAAATGCTGTTACATTGTTCTTGCTGAGTGCTCCATGGTATCCCTTTGTGTCTATCTGTGTTTGGTCTTCTCTTATAAGCACATTGGTCATGTTGGATCAGGCTCCCCCCCCCTAAAACTTTACCCTCTAAAGTTATATATATATACACAAAATATACATATATGTAAAATCACAGCCATATTCATCTTTTATTTCTTGCCTTTAAGTCGCCACTTAATCTTTAAAAAACGAAAAAGAAAGAAAAAAGGAAAACTACCAGAAAACTACAAAACGTTCTTTGCTTTTGATTTGATTTTCGTCAGCCCAACCTCCTCCTACCGAGGGAAATCTATATCTCGACGTATTTGATAACAAACACAAACCACTGTGCGCAGCCTCAGACCGGGGTGGGGGGGCGGAAGAGCCCTTCGGAGAAAGCCCTCCTCCGTTAGAAACAATAAATAAGGGACCGAAGCGATGCACGTTCCTTCACACACGCCCCAGACGCACCTCGGCGAGCCTCGCGTGGGGGGAACAAGCCGGGCAGCGCTCTGAAAACACCTCTCTCCCTCTCTCTCCCGTAACCTCCTCGAGACTTGGCAACTAAGAGAGCAGATCTTTTCTCTCCCCTTCCCGCCCTCCTGCCCACCTCCAACAGACCCTGGAGCTGCAGCCGGCGAGCCAGACTCGCCGCGCGCCCGCGGCCGCTGCGCCGGGAGACCGCCGGCGGCGGGCCGGCCCCGGGGAGACAGCCCAGAGCCGCGGCCCCGCCGCCGCCGCCGCCCGCCGGGTCGCCGGGGGTCTCTACCCGTCTCCCGCGCCCCCAGCCCGTCGCAGGCGACGTGCGGCCGCCCGGCTCTCAGCCCTGACCCTCGCCTTTCCCCCCCCCCCCCCCCCCCCCCCGCCCCGGCCCCACCCCTGTGACTTCATTTTCCCTTCGTCACTTCTTTAAAGGTGCATTTCCACATGACCTTCCGGAGTCCTCGTGCTGAGGACTCTGGGGTGTGAAGCTGAGAGGGGGCTGCAGGTCAGCTCTTGCATTGGCCGGCCGAGACCTTCCTGGACGCGTCTGGCAGGATATTTTAATGGAGGGTTAGTATGCTACCATAGAGTGGGCACCTCTTGCGAGGGGATTTTTTTACCTCCCAAATCAAAATCAGTATAAGGCTCATGTGTGAAACCGCCTAAACATGCAGGGTGTGGAACTAGCATCTGGCTTTTTCTCTGGTTTTGAAAGTGTTTGACCACTGTTCTGGCAAGTAGATGGAATTGTGCCTCTTGAAACACAAAGGCAGAGGACAAGTCTCGGCGTGGCAGGTTGTCGAGTAGGCTGTTCTGCGTCATAACAACCAACACAGATAGCCACGCAGTGTGTGCACATTTTCTCTTCGCATATGGATGCTGACAACAAAGGTGACCTCTTCCCGTGGAGGAGTGTCGTCTTGGTGCCAGTGTCTTCACTCTTCAGTGGGAGCCACCATTGAAGTGGCGGCCTCCGCTTGTGCTGTTGGACGCGCTCTCCCCGCCCCTCCGTGGGACTGTGTCAGTACCGACGCGCAGCCTTCGCTGAAGCGCACGCGTGGCGTGTGGTGTGTGTTCTGCACACAGGGGTGTTCCGTGAGGCGCTTGGTGTGTCGCGCTCCTCTCTGGGCGGGTTCGGGGTGAAGTCGCGTGTAACGAGTGCTGTTTTCCTCACAGTGCCCTTGCTGCCAGTCCCGAGCCAGCCGAGACCTGCGGTGGGACCCCAGAGATTCCCAGTGAGTAGCAGCTGCTCCTTCTGCTCTCGTAGGGATGAGCACACAGTCACCAGAAGTGTTAATACGGCAAATGCAAGTGGTTCCAGCCAAATACAAGTTTAAGGATTTGTACATATTGACAATAGTTTTTGCAATGGAAGATGTTTGTTAAAAGCTTAAGGTCAGTGGATTTTTGAGAATGGAATTAATTTTGTTTAACTGTAAAATTGTTGAATCAGGATCATCAGTAGAATGCCTTTTGTCTTAAAGAATATGGATTTTGATTTTATTATCGCCTTATGTTAGGTGAGGAAGGGCCTTTGTTATCCTGTGTGTGGAGCCATGTGTGTGTACTTGGGTAAATGTGAGTGTGTGTATGCAGTTTTAGGGAGTAATAATAAGATGTCTACTTGTTTAAAAAAACAAGCTCAAAGGTCTTCATGAGCCATTGGTTTTATATTTTAAAAATGCAGGTTTTCTTTGTAAAGTACCTTTAAGACACCCCTCGCCCCACTTTCCTGTTGTTCCCATAATTTTATTCATTCTTCTGATAATGTTTTAATTAGAAGAAAAATGTCCATTAAATAGTTATCCGTTTAAATAAATAAATTTCATTTTATTTGACTTTTTGGTTTGATATATAGTTAGTTCATAGTTTTGTTAAATCAGTGAGAATGTGTTCTAAGAACAATTTGAGGGAAAAAAAGGACTACACCATAACATTTTAGTTTGTATTTAAAACAGATGTAGTTTTGTTGATGCTAAATAATCTGATTTCCTGGAAATACCTAAATGACATTTTATCCTCAGTAGCTACCGTGTTTATGTGGGTCATAAATGAATGTGTAGTCAGATGATTATTCAAAAAGACAGTATTGGATTTAAAGGTTCAGAGTATTTTTTAGGAACTTTCTTGATTTGTAGTTAAGCTTTACGACATCATATTGTTTCTGGAACTGATTTCTTACTGGTTTCATATGCTTTATTAGCTAATTTTTTTAAAATTAACTGATCAAGTTCTAAAAACTAGTTATTTTAAAAATTAGGTGACATTTATTGAGTACAGATCCTTACTTGAAACAGGTGTCTAAATAGTTAAGATTTATTAATTGTATTACTCAAGGATACATATGTGTGATTTTAGTCATTAGATGTATTTATTTTGGTGAACGATTTAACTGCTAGTTGTTATAAAGCACTAACATTTTTTAAAATGTACTTTTTCTTATTTTCAGGGTTGTGAGCTTTTGCATTAGAATCATAATTGATTTTATGTTTATATTTTATTAGAAATGCAGAGATAAAATTTGATGAAAGCAAATGTAGTTTAAAATTATAAAGCAAGGTTGTGTGTAAATATAAAATTAGAAAAATCATTTGCAGTTTTCAGCTAGTTATAATTTCATTTGTGCAAAGATTTGTATCTGATACTAAAAGAAACCTTGTCTTACTTGAGGTCATTACAAAGAGGATAATAAAATAATTTGTTTGTGAGAAATTAAACTAAAAGTTACATAGTACTCTGAGGGTGGTAAATATTACTGAACTGCTCTTGGAGCAGTTTTTGCAAGGTGTAATGTTTTGTCCTTATTTTTAAGGTGGATTATGTGTACAGATGGTGGGAAACAGGCTAGAGATTAGTCATATGTGTGATATAATTTGAGAAATAGTTACTGCCATTTAACATGCATCTTTAAGCCCCAGTGCTGGTTCTTAAACTGTGTGCTCAGTCACTCAGTTGTGTCTGACTCTGCACCCCATGGACTGGAGCCAGCCAGGTCCCTCTGTCCATGGAATTGTCCAGGCCAGAATTCTTGAATGGGTAGCAATTCCCTTCTCCAGGGAATCGTCCCAATTCAGGGATCGAACCTGTATCTCCTGCATTGGCAGGCAGATTAAGTTACAATAGAGGGTTTTATTTTAAAGTTCATCAAAATATTACTGGGAAGGAGGCTAACTTTAGGCTGTCTCCTGTTGTTTTACGTACACCAGATTTTTTTTAGTTTTAAAATATCTGAATGTATATTAATTTGTATATAATTTAAAGGTCATTTTCCTTTCACGGTTATTACAGAGTTTTGGCTGTATTCCCCGTGGTGCGCAATGCATCCTTGAGCCTGTGTCACACCCCGCGGCATGTGTGCCCCACTCTCCCGCCCTCACTAACCCCGCCACTCGCTGCCTTGTGAGCACTGGCTTATTCTCCATATTGTGAGCCTGCTGCTGTTTTGTTATGTTCACTACCTGTGTTTTTTAGATTCCACATTATGTGTGATTTCATGCAGTGTTTGTCTTTCTCTGTCTGATTTATTTCACTTAGCTTAATATCCTCCACATCCACCTGTATTGCTACAGATGGCAAAATGTCGTTCTTTTTTATGGCAAAGTACTGTTCCATTGTGTGTGTATATGTATATACATCTTCCTTATCCATTCATCTGTTGATGGACATTTAGGTTGCTTCCAGTCTTGGCAACTGTAAATACCACTGCTGTGAACATTGGGGTGCGCTTACCTGTTTTGAGTAACATTATTTTTTCCTTTTCTACTAATCGGTTCTACTTTGTGTTTTAATCAGTGTAGATGCGGTTTCATGACCACTTAGTCAGTTTCTCATGTGCTGAATGTTCTGTGTAGTGCTAGTCCTTAGACCATAAAATGTATGAGCGCAGGCCCACGAAGCCTAGTTTCCTCCTGAAGAGGGAGTTTTGTTGGGGCTTAAGAAAGCCCCTTGGCGATTTCGTACTGATGGCAGTGTACCCTGCGGGCTCTTTCTTGGTTCTTTTCGATAGAGGAGTTTAGTCTTTTTTAATTTTAAACTGAACTTTGCTTTGTAAAGTGACTGCACACACACCAATTAATAAAACATATCTTAGGAAAGCTGGCTTCAGTTTCATCACAGAGTCTGTTTGAATCAGTGTGCTTTTCCTGGTACACAGGAAAGATTTGAATTACAGAATGTGTCAAGCGAAGCAAAGTGCATTTTGATCGGGCCTTTCCCCCGCCTAAACCCCTTTAGTGAGTTTCCGTTGCTCTGCTCCTGGACAGCTTTGTACGCTTGCTCGCATTGTGTGAGAAGCGGATTCATGTCTCTACGGAGTCCCAGTCATCCTGCGCTCAGTGGAGCCAGCCTGGCCCCGGGCTTCGTGTGCACAAGTGCAGATGAACAGTGGCTCACCGGGGAAGTCCTCAACTTTACTTTCTTAATAGTCTATTTTGTTGGACAGTTTTGTAAAAACTTGAGAATTCTCAATTTAGCACTAGTGTGCCTAGAAACTGTACTGAGTGATAATACCTCCAGTCTTAGAATTAAACAATTAGAGAGAACTCTAGGGGCCTGAAGGGCTACAGCCTGTGAGGTCAAGGAGTCGGACATGCCTGAGTGAGTGAGCGAGCACACACAAGCTATGCTTAACGTAGCACTACTGATATTTTAATTTCCTGTTAATGAATTTTATTTGTAGAATTGAATAAACATTTTCTAAAAACAAAGATTTGAGCGTCGAAGTAGCATCATAAGAAAAGGGTTCCTTACGTTTGGTCATTTTAGAAGCTGCTGCTTAAGCTCTCAGCAGTGAGCTGGCGCTGCTTCTGTCGTGCTAGTCTCTGTGTCCAGATGGGATTTTTCCTTCATTCCTTCGTTTATGGAATTTAGTGACGTGCTCTGTAAGTTAGGTTTCTGTCTAAAAATTAGATTCACGTATTTAATTTTAGTTACAGATATAGCCATTAGTGCTTTCTTCTCGCTTAAGCTTTTATTCCCAGGACTATTTTATTTTTTCAGATCAGAATTGTGAATCTTTTTTTAAACTATAATATGTCTCAGTTGATAGCACACATGTCAGAGAATGAATCCTTTTCATGCTTGCTTTCGTATCAGAATATTAATCTGCTGAATGTAGAATGTACCTTAGAAGTAGTGACTGCTTACAAACGCGGACAGACACGGGAAGCAAGCGTGTGCTCAGGAGGAGTTCAGAGTGCCTGTCGGTCCCTCCTCCCTTTCAGCTCCTTCTGTCCTGTCCAGTCCTGCCATCTAGCCACCTACCACCCCCTAGTCTGCTCCTGAAGCGTTTCCGTTCCTGCCAGGACCTTTGAGTGGAATTTCGCAGGACAGTGGTGGTTTTCTCTCTTGCTTTGTTTTTGTGAGGAGTGGAGCTGGGGAGACTGTTCACCTTTCTGCGAGTAGGCTTCTGCTTTTGTGTCTGTTAGAATTCTGTTCTGAGTTCCATTGTCTTTGTTTTACACGTTAGTTTCATAGATTTCTCTTTCCACAGAGGCTGTCTCTGATGTTTTTGTCGTTAAAGTTTTAAGTCCTTTCCTTATCTATAAGTATGGCTAGTCATTTATGTATTTGTCCTCAGAGAGATTTGTTGTTTTTAAAAGTTTGTCCACTTGATTAATAATATTTTCAAAAGTGTTGCTTTGAGATTTTGCTACTGTAATTTCAGTGTCAGGTAAAGCATATGGATAAATTTTAAGTAACTCACATTGTGAAGATTCTTGACTTAGGGTATTTTAAAACCAATTCATTCATTTTGCATTGGTATTTCTGTCAGGGCTGGTATTTCAGGGTAGCTAGTTACTGAATCATTTTCATGCTTGCTTGCTTCTTCACGCTTTCATTCTCAGTGCTGGTATTTCAGGGCAGCTAGTTAAATACTGAGTAATTTGGCTGCTGAATAACTTCCTAGTGATTTTTGTTTCAATGAAAACTAAGTTATGTTCAGAAAGGACTAGCATGCGGAGTTTGAATTAGGCTTCTTAGTGATTCCTTTGTGAGGTAGACCCCGATATCTGAGGTTGCGATTTGTGTCTCCCGTGTGATTACAGCACCTCACAGGTAGGTTTGACTGTGCTGTGCTTCCATGGAGCAGGGGGCCTGGTATCAGGTGGTGGTGATTGACACTTCTGGATGTATTTTATATGGCGTTTCATGCAAATCATGTTTGATGAGACTGCTGCATCAAATTACATTTCTTTCTGATTAGAGCCCTTGCAGATGTGAATCCAGACTTTATTCCATCTAGGAAAAAGAAGTCTTTCTTTTGAACCCTCACTGTTTTTACAGCTTGCCTTCAGTGCCCTGTAATCACTAGCACTTAAGATGGAGAGGTCACGATGGGCATTTTCTCTGATCAGATCTGTGCGTAGTAGCAGGCAGCTGTGGGAGGAGACTCTTCCCGTGGTCAGACGTTGTCAGGCTTGCAGCGAAAGAATGCATTTCAAAATGCAGGTGACATAATACCCAACATCCTCCATTTGCTAGTGGGTTTCTGATTAATCATGATTACCATACATTATCATACCATCAAATTTAATCATATCAGTGAATTCCCATCTGCAGCAGTAACAGGAGCAGCTTAGCACTGTGGTACAGCTATTAAATATGGTGGCTATAAAGCCGAGCGCCCCGTTGACTGGACTCGCGTGTCCCGTCGGTGTGCAGTGTGTGTGTTGGGTGGAGAGACGGTGGTGGGAGTCCACACCCGTAACTCGGAGGCAGGAATGCTCAGCTGTGCTCAGTCTGAATGCCCTGTGAGCCCGTGGACTGCAGCCTGCCAGGCTCCTCTGTCCATGGGATTGCCCAGGCAAGAATACCACAGTGGGTTGCCGTTTCCTTCTCCAGGGGATCTCTTGCACCTCCTGCATTGGCAGGTGGATTCTTTACACCACGCAGCCTGGGATCCCGTAGGAATACTCAAGAGATCCCCAAGTCAAGCCATTAAGTCTCAGTGTAAAAGTTGCACTGTTAAAGTGTGGCATACTATTCTGTTTAGCTTCGAGCTAAGTAAGGAGGTCACATTGAGTTGAGCACCTCTCATAAATCCCGAGATACGTAGTTCCGCTGTAGAGTAGACTTTAACTTTGAGTATGACTTGCCCATCTGTAATTTAGTAATTCAGCCAGTGAAATACAACAGCACAAACGTTCAGAGTCTTAGAATGACTTCTGTGCAAAGAAAATCTCTGTCCTATTTTTACTGATTTGTCCTGCAAAGCATTCCATTTTTTAAATTAATGTTATTTTTCTGAGAGTCCTTGAAGAGCCATAGTTCTTTTCAGATAAATTTCGAAAGTGACCTTATTTTAAAGTACCTGAAAACGCTTCTTAACAAAAGACAAGAGGTTTTGTTTTGTTTTGTTTAACTTGTAAAATTTAGTCCTTTTGATGCCCAGTCTGATCTTTCACAGCTACACACAGGAGTGTCATCACTGCCGTTGACAGCAGTTCCGTCTCCCCAGACGACATCGTGTGCCGCCCCTTGTAGGCAGCCCTCTCCCAGCCCAGCCCCTGTCAGACCCTCATCTGGCTTCTGCTCCTGAAAATGTGGATGAATGGAATCACATGCCTGGCTTCATTGTGGGTCTTGCGTCCTGCCTGCAGCACAGTGCATTTGAGACTCGTTTACTTTTCAGTCACAACAGCCTGGGGTTGTCCTTTCGTATGGACCAGCAGTCTTCCCTTGGGCAGATGTACCCCCATTAGTCTACCCAGGTGCTCTTTGGCCATTTGAATTCTCTGTGGTCATAGTGGGTAGTTAGGAGGGCGGGTTGTGAGCCATATGGCAGATATGTTCAGATGAGAATTTTGAAACAGACTGCATGCTTTCAGTTCATGGAGCTGGTCCTGCTGTTGTGCTGGAGCACGTACTAGTGACCGATCGGTCAGTGGAAAATGAAGAGTATCATTGAGTAATTATAGTATTCCAGATTTTGTGGAAAGCTTGCATTCCACAACCTTAAGAGGGTTTCATTTTCTCCACTTTACAGATAGAGAAACTGAGTCTTGTAAAGGGTAAAAGGTTCACGTTCACATAACTGGTACAGGAGATGGGAGTGGAACCAGGTCAGTCTGAGGCTCTTGATCATGCTGAACCTTCTCCTTTTCTCTGAAAATATTAAAACCCACCTCAGTAAACCAGAGAAAGATAATTGCATCTGGTAAGTTGAATCATAACCATAATATATAAGATTGTGCTTCTCAGGAGTGCTGCAGTGGAGCATGTACTTTGTATGGTAGGGCCTGTCATTGGGTGAGCTTGTTAAGAAAAGGTAAAGGAGGGGTGAGATGCAGGGATAAAGAGTTTCTCATTTTATGAAAAAAAGTAGCAAATAGTCTTTAGTAGGTTCCTCAGAAGCAGTATTTTGTACTGAAGTGTTACAACTTGTGGTGCCTGCTCCTCCTTGAACCAGTACTGTTCCCATGGCACGTGTAAGTTCCTGTGGTGGCCCCCCACCCCATTCAGAAAGCTAGGGCTGGCTGCTAGGGATGTGGTGCTTCAGAATGCTTAGAAAGCATCTGCAAATATGCGAGTACCTTCCAGGAAAGTGAGTGTAGACATTTGAACAAGGCATAACCTGAAAGAAAAAAAAAGTCTATGGAAAACACTGAAATAAGAGGATTAACTTTGTGATAGTGGGCTCTAATTTTAATTGTGTTGGGGGTCACCAGTGGTCTTTATTCTTTGCATTTAACCCATTTAATCAGAATTAACTGAGAGGCATTATTTAGTATCTGTTGGTTTCTCATATAGTTCTTTGCATTTTAAGTGAGATTAATAAATGAAAACACCTTGAAGCAGCAAGCTGTAATTTATTGAAAGATTCATGAAGTTTCAATGACATTGTTAAGGTATTCAATTAGTCTCACTAAAATATACCAACTGACCCTTTCAGGGAAGCTGATAAGTCACATAATAGCTGTTAGAACTTCTTTATTCTTTGCATTATACGATTAACTTTGTGCTAAGCAATTTATGCAAAGTTTTCATCTTTTTTTTTTTTTTTTGTAACCAAAGTTATCAGTTCTTCCTGAATAGGATTAACATAGATAACATCATATAATTAACAAGAGATGCAAAAAGGAAGTACAATTTGTATAAGAATTATATGAGGGAGGATGATTATTTCTTACCTCGGACTTTTAAAGGGATATAAAGGAAAGCAAAACAGAGCAGTTATTTGAAAAGATTAAGTAGCTTTTTCTTTCAGATGGTCGAATGACAGTAGTACTAGAAATTCTGTTAAGTGAGGTATTTACAGCTCCCTGATAGTCTTAAAATAATTCTGCATTTGCTAGAGAGAATTTATTATCCTTTTTACTTGTGAAATGATAGACATTATTGAATGACTTGGGAACCTTGGTACCTGAGGATAGATCGGCCCCAGGAGAAGCAGTGTGTGAGAGGAGAAAGCTCTTTTAAGCCAGGAGTCTGGCATTGTGGGTTCATGTCGCATTTATTGACAGTGGTGGTGTTATTCATTTGCTCAGTGGTGTCTGACTCTTTGTGACCCCATGGACTGCAGCAAGCCAGGCTTCCCTGTCCTTCATCATCTCCTGGAGCTTGCTCAGACTCATGTCCGTCGAGTTGGTGATGCCATCCAATCATCTCATCCTGTCGTCCCTTTCTCTTTCTCTCAATCTTTGCCAGCATCAGGGTCTTCTCTAGTGAGCCGGCTCTTGGCATCAGGTGGCTAAAGTATTGGAGCTTCAGCTTCAGTATTAGTCCTTCCAGCGCATATTCAGGGTTGATTTCCTTTAGGATTGACTAATTGGATCTCCTTGCTGTCCAGGGGACACTCAAGAGTTTTCTCCAGCACCACAGTTCAAAAGCATCATTTCTTCAGCACTCAGCTTTCTTTATAGTTCAACTCTCACATCCGTACAGGACTACTGGAAAAACCACAGCTTTGACTACAGACCTTTGTTGGTAAAGTAATGTCTCTTGCTTTTTAATATGCTGTCTAGGTTGGTCATAGCGTTTCTTCCAAGGAGTAAGCGTCTTTTTACTTTCGTGGCTGCAGTTACTGTCCACAGTGATTTTGGAGCCCAAGAAAATGAAGTCTATCACTGCTTCCATTGTTTCCCTATCTGTTTGTCATGAAGTGATGGGACTGGATGCCATGACCATGATCTTCATTTTTTGAATGTTGAGTTTTAAACCAGCTTTTTCACTCTCCTCTTTCACCTTCATCAGGATGTTCTTTTAGTTCCTCTTCGCTTTCTGCCATTGACAGTGTAACTGGCTAATTCAGTTAACCCTGTAAACCTGAGTTTCTTCATCCCTTAAAGGAAAAGTGGTTCTGCTGTATTTATGAAAAATAACAGTTGGTACTAGGTTTATCAGCCAGGATGTGAATGAGGCTGCATGTAACAGACAATTCAGTTAACAGTGACTTAGCAAACCTGGTGTCATATTTTTTGCGTAAAAGAGAAAGTTCTTCTGGGTTGGTATAGCAGTTCTGTATTGTTACTACCTCTGTTGTTAATCAGTTCTGTGTTGTCAGTTTTCCCCTACCCAAGTTTTGGGCTGAAAGAGGAGAAGGGCAGGCGGCAGAGGCATGTGCCCGCTGAGGCCGCCCCGTCCAGCAGCCAGCTCTTGTCTCAAGGTGGGCCTGCTGATCTCGCAGCTGGGCACCCTGTTGTCCTTCCGTTACTGAGCGAGAGGTGAGAGTTCATACTCGGGACGCAACTCACAGGCTTTTCCACACGGATGAAATACATGTTCAGAGTTTTAAGTTGTATAAATAGAGAAAAAGAAAGTGACATGTGTATTCAAGACAGAACAGAAAATGCTGAGGGGAAAAATGGTGTTGTGAACTTAATGATACCTATTTGTTTAAGTATTTTATACAGCCAATACTTACTGGTAACAGTCAGCAGCTTTTGGGACCTTCGAGCTGAAAATTTTTTCTGTTTAGATATCCAGACTCCAGTTCTGTCGCCCATCGAGGCGAATGGAGGCAGTTAGGGGCCTGTGCGTCTTCCCAGATGGTCTCCCTCGTGTCCAGCACTGGTGATGTCGCCAGAGAGGGACCCCTTGTCACTCACTGTGTATGTCGAGCGTCAGCCACTGTCTGTCTGAACCATCTCTTGTTGTACCCGCCCTCTTCCTAATCCTACTTCCACCTGGCTCTCCTGCATGCCTTTGTCGTCTTGGAAATGGGCTTCTTCCCGGTTGGACAGGATTCGTTTATCGTTAAGCTGGCTCTGTCCTGGTGTTGGCCTCCCTCGTTTGTCCTCCTCAGGGTGGCTTTCCTGTCCTTTGGGGCCTGTGTGTGACCTGCCACGACCTTCCCTGGCACCCGCTGCCCCCACCTGGCTGTCCTAGGCTCCCGCACCTTGCCAGTGTCCCTTAGTTTCAAGGTTAAGCCTACAAAACCCCTGTCCCCATTGTTACTCTGTTGAGCCTCTTCCAAAGGCAGAGATTTCCTTGTTTACTCAGCTTGAGTCAGCTGTTTCTTTCTAAGCTGTAGATCGCCTCTGTGGCCTTCCCTCCTTCTTGTCCCCCTCTGGGGATCTTCCTCTGGCCCCTGGGTCTCTCTCCAGCTCTGGCAGGTGGGGAGAGAGGGAGGGCTATCCATGAGAAGTTGTCTTGGACTGAGCGGGCCTGCAGCTGGCCCCCATCACTTGTGCTCATGTGCCATCTGCCAGAAAGTGGTCGCGGGGCCATGTGGCTTTAGGATCGTCTTGTGTTTTCCAGGGGCATGGTTCTCCAGTTGGCTCTGCAGCTAGGAGGAGGACACTGGCCTGGGGTGTGCTCCTTCACAGCAGTGTTGGAGGGTACCCGACCACCTCCATCTATTCTGCAGGGAAGGTCCCTCTTCTCTAACCATAGGGATGTGGTTGCAGGGTGAGGACGCGTGTCTGCAGGTTCGTGTTACCTTCTCTCTAACCGTATGATATATAGCACGTTGCTCTCCTGAAGTTAGGTTGGGGGACTAGGGGCTGTCGGTCTTGGCTGCTCTCTGTTCTGACTGCCCTGTCTGTGCTCCGAATCTACCAGGCTCAGGAACCTGGGGCCTGTCGCCGGCTCCTTGGCCAGCCATGGCTTGCCTCCCTTTCTCTCCTCCCGGAGGCTCTCAGTTGCCCCGACTGTGCGGTTGTTGGGTGTGCTGTGGTGCTCTCGATGGGGTGTGGGCCCGGGAAGCTCATCCCATGGGCATCTTCCCTGGTGTTCAGCACCTGGGAAGAACCTGCCTGTCAGTACAGGAGACGGAGGTTCGATCCCTGGGTCGGAAAGATTCCCTGGAGGAGGAAATGGCAACCCAGTCCAGTATTCTTTCTTGGCTGGGAAATCCCATAGAGGACCAGGTGGGCTACAGTCCATGGGGTAACAAAGAGTGTGACATGACTGAGCGACTAAGCACACACCCAATGTAATTATTAATTATACTAATAATACGTGTTTGTTTATGGTGGAGTGCCGCCTGTAGGAGTACCAGGAAGGGTGATAGCGACAGGCATGATGCGCCTCTGCCACTTGCTGGGTACACCTAAGTGCTTGCATGTGCTTCGTCTTCCCCCTCGAGTGGGTCCTACCCGTCTCCCCCGTCCTATAGATGAGGAAGCCGAGGCCCAGAGCGATTTGATGGTGCGTGCTGGGCTGTGAGTGTGATTATAACGGGAGGGCTGGGAGACACGGGCCGAGACTGTCAGTCCAGCCCTGGAATTCACTTTCTCAGTCACTGATGCTTTAGGCTGGAGGATCATTTGGAAGTTACAGTTCCAGGTAATATTCAGTTCAGTTCAGTCACTCAGTCGTGTCCGACTCTTTTCGACCCCATGAATCGCAGCACGCCAGGCCTCCCTGTCCATCACCAACTCCCAGAGTTCACTCAGACTCATGTCCATCGAGTCAGTGACACCATCCAGCCATCTCATCCTCGGTCGTCCCCTTCTCCTCCTGCCCGCAATCCCTCCCAGCATCGGAGTCTTTTCCAAGAGTCAACTTTTTGCATGAAGTGGCCAAAGTACTAGAGTTTCAGCTTTAGCATCAGTCCTTCCAAAGTATTGCTGCTAAGTCACTTCAGTCATGTCCGACTCTGTGCGACCCCACAGACGGCAGCCCACCAGGCTCCCCTGTTCCTGGGATTCTCCAGGCAAGAACACTGGAGTGGGTTGCCATTTCCTTCTCCAATGCATGCAAGTGAAAAGTGAAAGTGAAGTCAGTGGAATCTGACTCTTAGTGACCCCATGGACTACAGCCTACCAGGCTCCTCTGTCCATAGGATTTTCCAGGCAAGAGTGCTGGAGTGGGGTGCCATTGCCTTCTCCGAAATATTACTGATGCAGAAAGAATTCTGCGGCTTTGTTGTGTATTGCTAAAGAACACCTGAATGCTTGTGGACATGCTGTTAGCATCATTAGGGATGATTAGTAAAAGGGAAGAAGGTTTGGAAGGGAGCTAAAAATCACAATCTGAAGATTCAAGGGGGGCAAGATTCATAATCCCATATGTTCAATTTAATATCAAAAATTGTCCTTAGAAGTTAGAAGTATTCAAAATCATCTCCCAGGAAATCTGAAAGTGTTTAGAGACCCTTAGGTGGCTTGGAATTTTTTCTGAAAACTAGCTACATCAGTCTCCTTTGAGGTCATTCTTGTAACTCTGTAACTGCTTCCTTCTAGGAAAGGCTGAAGGGGTTAAGGAGAGGATGTGTGCCCTACTTTCTGCCTCTGCAAATTAAAAGTCAGAAAGTAGCAAGCTTCCTACTAACTTTTAGTGGGGAAAGCCAGTGTGTTTCTCCATAGACACTTTGCCTAATCTGTCATGAGAGAACCTGTGTTTGGGCGGACTTGAAATCTGTGTGACGGAAGGAGAGCGAGGTTGTAAAGAGCTCCGTTGCAGCAGCGACATGACCAGTGCCGTTCAGAGCTTCATCTGCAGGGGTGAGACTTGTGGCTCTAAGGTGCGTTTATAAACGAAAGGCAGAGTTTATAAATAACCGCAGATGTCAGAGGAACATGCTGAGTGTTTTCCCAGCGTGATGTGAGCCTGATAGGAGAAATGCTGTGAAGTATTGTGACTTTACATGTTAAGTAACGAAGAAAGCCATGTTTGTTGGCAGGACCAAAAAGTTAGGAAGTTCTTCAAGCTTCTCTGAACTGTGAGCAGAATCAGGGAAGCAAGACAGAGAGAATCCGCCACTGCTGGCTTCTGGGGAGCTGAGCGGAGGCGGCAGCTCTGGAGTGATTCTTGTGCACGTGCGGCTGTTCCGCCTTCCAGGTGTTGACAGTACAGCCGGCACCATCGCAGACCTCGTCTGTCCTTCAGTGGCCGCTTGGGACCGAGCGGAAGTGGACTGGGCTGGGTGGGGTGCTGGAAGTCCTGGACGAGGGGCTCTGAGGACAGCGCTTCTGAGCAACGGGAGTGAAGCTTTGTCTTCCTTCTTAGGGGGGCCGGTGAGAGTTTTTAAGTTAGTAAGAGTTCCCATGAGTGATGCTGCTTTCCAGTGATTCGTCCGAAACAGCACTGAAGGGCTGAGTGGAAATAGCCTTACAGGACTCTCTTTCTTTCTCAGAAAACGCTTTTTACTCTTCCCATCCTTCTGTCTGATACCATCTCTCTATGTCCGTCCTCTTTTGTCAACTCACTAGCATAGCAGTGACTGATACAGCTAATGAGTTGCGAGTCCTGAAGTGTGCTAACTGTAGTTCAGATTGAAAGCTTGTCAGCAAATCAGTAGTGTAATAGTTTCAACTGCTTTTGTAATTCAGCATCTTGATCCTGTTTTTTACTTGAAAGCTGGCCAAATGCAGTATCAGAATGCGAATAAAAACTTCTAGAGTACTGCTCACATTAGCCTGGAGCACGTGATTCATGGCAGAAAGTTCTCTGTGGATGAAGGTGCAGCTGAGGAGGAAGCCCGAGGGGCGGGAGCACGGGAGAGTGTCCCGGGCAGCCGGGGAGCCGCGAGGGATGCTGCTGGGCCTGTCAAGACGGGGTGGCAGCTTGGCGGGGGTCTGGCGCGGCGCGCAGAGCTCCACCCAGGAGCGCCGGGGGGTCTGTGGGGACGCAGGCTCGGGGGCCCGCCTCAGCCCGGGCGCACACAGGGTCTCCTGGAGCAGCGCGGCCCCAGGACAGACCACTGGCAGGAGGATAAAGGAGGGACAGGGGAGAGGAAGTTTCTGAACCAGGGGCTTATGAGAGGGCTCACATTTTGGTTGAAACAGAAGCACAGAGTGAACATTTTCCTGAAGACATCAGGATGTGGACGTTCGTACAGAATGCAATGGTTTCCAGGACTCATGTTTTGCATAATAGTTATAAACTGTGATTTTCATGTCTGAGTCGGGAAAGTATCATTTTTAGAATCCCCTAATTTAGTCATTTTGATGACTTATGTGCATTGAAACTTCCCCTACTGTATTTTAACTTGTTTTTCTTGGGTACTGAAATCTACGATTAAGAAGTAAAATATGATAGTGTCACGTGATTGGTTTTCCTTGGCTGTGAAGCTGGGCACGTCCCTCCGCTCTCACTGTGCGTTGGGGAGCTCAGCGGGCAGGGCGGGAGCTGGGGCAGTGGAGGCCGTGGCCATCACATCCGGTCCCCGCCCGTCCTGCCTGCGAAGCAGGTGCTCACGCCGGATTCACCCCCTTGGCGATGGCTGCGGCCACTGCTGCTGCCCCGCGGGAGTACACTGGAAGCGGGCTCTCGCGCGGAGACTGAGTCCTGGGAAGCAGGGAGGGTTCTCTCTCCCTCTTGTGATGGTGCCCAGACATGAGCCTCGGTGCTGACTCCGGCTGGGCCTCACTCGGTCCCCGGGTCTCCCACCATGCGCCCTTGGGGCTGTCAGACTAGCCAGGGAGGCAGGGCATCGACCCCAGGTCCCGGTTACAGCGCCAGTAAGCGCCCCCAGGTCCAGCCCCGGTGTCTCACGCCCACTTCTCAGCACACGGGTGGGTCAGCCAGAGTGAGGGCCTCTCCTGGCAGAGCCGTCCTCCTGCCAACGACGGGCACTTCCACATCCACGTGGCTTTCCTGAGTCCTCTTGGGGTGCTGTCTGCCCCGCCAGACCTGCATCCAGGCAGACCCTGCCCTGGTGGCCTGACGCAGGCCACGTACACCAGCTTACACGTGATCCCCGTGCAGTTATCTGAAGGGAGCTAACATTTCTTAGGATGCTGTAAAGCTGAAAATGTTTTTTACTTGTCTTCAGGTATGTGTCAGTGTTTTACTTTTTGTAAGCCAAAACCTCATGAAGAGCCCGTAGGCTTTACATTCAGTGACTTCTTGCGCCTTTTTACCCCCAGAATCTTCTTGGAGGCTGTGGTGCAGTTGATGTCTCTTATCTGTCCCTTCTGTGTTGGTCTCTTTGAAACTGTCTCTTGGTGTTCCCTCCTCCAGAGGAGGGACAGGCAAGTATACTCCATAATAGCTTGAGGAAGCAAGCCGTATCGTTGGGCCCCGGTTTTACTTAGGTGAGCGTTGCTAATTTGTGTATCACGTTGCACAGATGGAAGGCAGTGTGACGAGTCAAACCTTGACATAAAACAGAGAGCAGACAGTTTTAAATTTTATTTTCTGGGCCACTCCAAGAAAAATGATTTAAGCATAAAAAAAAAAAAAGATTGGACCTTGATTGCTAATATGTTATCATCCATAAAGTTTTGAAATACATTTACATGTGAGGAAGAAGGTCTGTAAAACTACAGACAGGATACTAATGCTGTATGTCATACTTTGTTAATAACTGTTGTTTTTAAGCTACTTGACAAAATACCCGTGTAAACGCACACTACATATTCTGTTGACTGCACACAAAACGCGAGTCATTTTAAAACGAGGGAAAGTGGCAGTGGGAGACAGAAGGCAAGTCCATCGGGATTCCTAGTGCGATGTGACCAGTCGGTATCAGTGTAGGATAGCTGATGCTGGTAGAAATAGGCTTATTCAGCATGTTATTGCGTTAGTGCAAAAGAGTAAATATTGAAGAGTATCCATATCACAGCATCATATTAGAAGTTTCAAATTAAAATTGTGATAAAATATATACACTTACTAAGGGTACGAAAATGTGATGATTTAGTCTGAGAATATACGGTTATGTATTCTGTTATAAATCCGACATTTGTCAGTTCCCGATATTTATTGCTTCAGTTGTATCTTAATTGATGCCTTTATCTAGAGGGAGAAGTGATGTTCCCTTAGTGTCAGCTGTCAAACACTATGAGGTGAGAATGTCCTAGATTTCAAACACATAGACACAGACTACAAGAATTTCATCTTTGCGGCTTTCTGACCACATCGCTATGTCTTTTTGTGAAGAAGTAATGTTTGTGTCTAAATCTAACTTTGTTGATGTCATGTAGCCAATGGGCTTACAGGTTTGGTATGTCTATTCTTGTGTTCGTTTTGCACTATCCTTAAAACACTGTGGAGAGAGCAGCTGTTTAAAGAGAGAAGGAAAGCAAATGTAGTTTGCAAAAGTGTTTTCAACATTGTAATATAATGCCACATTTAGAGAGACTAGCTAGTTGTATTAGTAATAAAAGGACAGGAAAATCATTAGAGTTTCACGTTTATGGGAAATGTGATTTTTAAGTTGAGAAATACTTAATGAAGTGTTATTGAATGATAGTATATATAATTAATGAATTTCTGGAAAAATAAGTAGGAAAAAATGTGGGGCTTTCTTAAGTAAATGTATTTTTAAAAATTCTCCATAAATACTTGGAAAAAAAGACTTTTTAAGAATCAAGATATAGTTGATTTGCAATATTAGTTTCCAGTGTATAATATAGTGATTCAGAATTTTTATAGATGATATTTCACTTAAAGTTACAAAATACTAGCTGAAAAAGAAGTAAATAATTTTAGGGTTTTTGGTGTTTTTTTTTTTGTAAATTTTTGCTAATAACATGCAGTTCTTGAAAAATGGTAATCTGTAAGAGTTCAGAATTTTTTAGCCAGTGGAATCTGACTGTAGTATTTCTTGTGCAGTAATGTGGTTTCTTAAACATTTTCACATTTTCCTATTTCATCAGACAAGGCTGATTTTTGTTACAGTACACATTCAATTTCTTTTTCTTCTTTTGAAGTAAAGCAACTTCATAGCTGTGGCTTATGGTCCTGTCAGAAAGGTAGCAAAGAATAGCATGTTTGAGAAGATAAATGTCAGGAACGCTGGAAGTATACATTTAGTCTTTCAGATTAATGGGGAGGAAGGTCAATAATTGTGTGGATTTCAGTAAGCTTAAAAATAATATTCTGCTGGTTCTGTATTACTGTGCAAACATTGAATTAATTTTTAGGTATTGCATTTTGATGGTTGACTGTTTAATTATGGGAGAGATATACAAAGTACACCTATTTTGAAACATGAGGTTGTATGTAGATGGGGTGGAGCTGCAGGAGGTCAGTTACTCGATGTTTTCAGCGGAAAGCTGAGCACAGACACAACTTTCTGAACTCTACCGCTTATCTTCCCGCCTTCCATCCTGTTTTCCCCACGTTCTTTAGGGCCCTCCAGAGTTCCCACAGCACACACCTGGCCCCGTCCCCAACAGCTTCAGCCAGCCCCCTCGGCTTCCTCTTCAGGACCAGTGGAGGGCCCCGCCCCCGCCCCAGGAGCGAGACCCTTTCTTCTTAGGAGGTAAAGGAGGGTGCGGAGGATGGGAGCAGAGCTGTGTGGGGCCCTGTGCCTGGCCATGTCCATGCTTTATCCGTGCTCAGCCCCCAGCCGGAGATTCTCTGAAGAGTCAGGTTTCTGTGCCACAGCCCTGCCTCTCATTTCAGAGGCTGTAATCGGACACTAGTGCCATCTGAAATGAGAAGACCTCCCATGAAGGAGGCCATCATCTGTAGAGAATAACTAAGGAAGCAATCTGGAAACACAGAGGCAAAATCTAGCGTTCTTTTCAGATACTTACCCCCAGCCACCGCGTGTAACTTATGTCCTTAGCAGGACAGTCCATAAAGCGGATTTCTGCGGAGTGCTCTGTGTAACTAGAGGCAATTAACGTTGCAAATCCCCTCAGTTTCAGGTGAGCCAAGGTTCCCGAGCCATCTCTTCCTGGAGCAACGAAGCCCCCCCCCGCCGCCGCCGCCTCCCACGCTCCTCAGCAGTGGTCACCCTGTGCCCACGCCCAGCCCCTTGCCCTTCACCCAGCCCGGCCCAGCGTTCAGTCAGCAGGGGCAGCAGCCTGTGTTCCCCAGAGAGAGGCCCGTGAGGCCAGCCCTCCAGCCGCCAGGGCCTGTGGGGCTCCTGCACTTCAGCCAGCCGGGGTCTGCAGCCACGAGGCCCTTCATCCCTCCTCGCCAACCCTTCCTGCCGGGCCCGGGACAGCCCTTCCTGCCCACCCACACGCAGCCTAGTCTGCAGGTGAGTCGCTTGTGGTTCAGAATCCGAAGGACAAGCTCCACTTTTTCATTCTAGTCTACTGAGATGTGGAGAGTGTTTAGAGAACACAGGTTAAACTTAATGTACTCTTGATTAAAGACAACTTTCTTAATATTGCTTCTTTTCTTAACCATAGGAAAAATGGAGATAGTGATTGTCATTTTTTGGGGAAATAAAAAATTCAGTATTAAGATTTTGTAAGGGATGTTCTATATATTGCTAATAAAATTAGGACATGTTTTGATAAGACCTTCGCTTATCACTGCAAGATTCTCAGAAGGTTAACAGGAAATCAGGTTCTTTGTCAGATCAGGTTCCTTCAGTGTGTAGTGGGGAAAAACGGGTTGCTGCTGCTTTATTATTTGAGAGATTTGAGTGCCCTCTGCTGGTGGGCTTTTTCATCAGCTGCTGGAGTGTGCTCTTACCCAGAAGCTTTCATCTTGTATTTTAAGTTTCCTGTTAAGGTGTGTAATGATGATATGCTTGAACCAGTTATTTAGAAACCACATAGAATATGTACCTAAAATAAAAACAGATAAACGGTTATTTCTTAAGGTGTTAAAGTAAGATAAAAATTTTCTTCCTAAGTTATTCTATTAAAAAAATATAATTTGGGAATTCCCTGGTGGACCAGTGATTAGGACTCCTCTATTTCTCTGCCACAGGCATGGGTTCACTTTGGTTCCACCGTCAGGAAACAGTCACCCCAGATGCTGGGGTGACACACATCTCACTCTTCTCAGTGCTAGCATCCTCACGATGCTCTCTTTCCTCAGTTAGCTTCTTACTGCCATCTTTTCATGGTGGTGAGTATCTTTCACTGCTGCAGAAGTTGGCATTATCTGGCTGTCTCCAGCGCAGGCACACGTTGGTTCTTTCAGTACTTGGGTATTAGACACAGTGCTGCAGAGAGCGTCCCTGAGGCTGTGCTTCCTTCCTCCTTAGTTATTTCCTCAGAATACATTCCTGGAAGTTCAGAATTTGAGGGTTTAGAGCAGATGGAAAATGCCAGATAGTAGCTTTTGGCTGACTACTGCCTTTAAGGTATTACTCACCTTCACCAACCAATCTGAAATGGAATTTTAGTGCCACTGAAGTTCCTTCTGGTGTTGGGGTCTTTAGGGAAGTGGCTGCACTGGAGCGTGACTAGTTCACACGTGGTCAACTGTCTTCTCTCTCTTTTTGGCCTGGAAGGGGCCGCTGCACCCCCCGCTGCCCCCGCCACACCAGCCGCAGCCACAGCCGCAGCCCCCGCTGCAGCCGCCACTGCAGCCCCCGCTGCAGCCGCCCCCGCCGCACCAGCCTCCGCACCAGCCGCAGCAGCACCACCACCTCTCCGTGCCGCCCCCGCCGCTGATGCCCGTGGCTCAGCCCCAGTTCAGGCCTCACATGCCGGCGACCCAGCCTCAGCCCAGCAGCAGCCGGATGCAGTGCCCCCAGCGCCCGGGGCTGCGGCACGTGAGTGTCCCGTGTCCTCAGCCGGCTCCAGGGACGCCTGTTCTGGCACCGGACTTTGGTGTATCTGCCTATTTCTGTAGTGATAGATGAGGTTATTGATTGACGCATAACTTGAGAGAATATTTTTGGGTGATAGTCATCCTACCTTTGCCAGTGGTTTATTACTTGGTACTGAGATTAACTCCTTGGGCAACCAGTGCATATGTAAGTGAATTCAGGAAGAGTGTATTGAGCACCCTTTGTTGTCAGGCAGTGCACAAGAGAGAGGCACTTCTGCCTCCATGGAGCCTGATCCTGGGGGAGAGCCGTGCTGATTCAAGCGCCGTCCGCAGACGTGTGGCTTGTCAGGCGTCGAGAGAGGCCAGCTTGCTGCTTTGAAACTCAAGGATTAGTCATCCTTACTGTCTTGTCCCCCATTAGATACATGCATGCTAAGTCACCTCAGTGGTGTCCGACTCTTTGTGGCCCCATGGACTGTAGCCCACCAGGCTCCTCTGTCCATGAGATATTCCGAGCAAGAGTACTGGAGTGGGTTGCCATTTCCTTCTCCAGGGGATCCTCCCCACCTAGGGATCGAACCGAGGTCATTTCCATCGCAGGTGGAATTCTTTCTTGTCTGAACCACCAGGGAAGCAAACCTGTGTTTTTCTTTAAGTAACATAGAGACTAAAATGATATAAAAAATGGGAAAGAATTTCTAGATGAGGAAAGAGGGTGCTTTGTAACCTGGACTTCATCTTATAAGCAGAGCGGCAGACAATGCCCCCAGCCTTGAGCTGAACTGCCTTGGATACTCCCTGGCTGGCCTCTCACGGATCTGCATGCTCCTCTAGCTGTGGGGTCTGTTGAGAATCTTGAGAATGAACATGACTGACAAGTGTCCTCTCCGAGGAAACCTTCGGGTGTCTTTCTCCTCCAGAGTGTAGTTTTTTAGGGCACTAACTTAATGCTTCATTCTTTGTTCTACCTGGAATTTAGGGGCCTGTTGACCATGGGGGTGCCAGTAACCCAGCTGACTCCTCATGCAGGAGTTGATTGCTCTGTTGATTCTGTTAAAAATGTCCCCGTCCTGTAAGGCACCTACTGCAGTCAACTGGTGTAATATCCTTACAGAGGAAGCTGTCCGCAGGCCGGTGTGGTGCCTTTCCCAGTCCCAGGGCTTAGCTCTAGGCTATGCTGCTACAGAGAGCAAGAGGCATTTATATAGCAAGAAAAGGCTTCCCAGCGGGACAATGTCCGCCTCCCACAAGAGCAGTCACTCAGTCAGATTGATCTCATGTGCCCCGCTTCTTCTCCCAAGTCTCCAGTTGTGATGAGAATTTCTTGCTTCCTGTGACAGAGCACTACTCAGAACGTGACCAAGCGACCAATGCAGCAGATGCAGCCAACTGCTCCGAGAAATAGCAATTTGCGTGAATTACCGATCGCGCCGTCTCACGTCATAGAGATGAGTACCAGTCGCTGCTCCTCCACACCTGCGGCTCAAGTGAAACCCATCATGAGCACATCTCCCTCGTCGAGGCCCGGGGTGGGGCCCAGGAACGCGCAGGGGAAGGCCGAAGGGAGACTCAAGCCGCTTAGCCCTGTGGGTCAGCCGAAAGAGGAAGCAAAGACCGAACCAGAGGTGGGGCTTTTTTTTTCTTTTTAATTAAAAAATAATACTTGGTCTCAAACAGGGAGGTCTTATAATCAACCTGTGCCTCTTAGGTAAGAGGTAAGTACTTCTTATCTGCTTAGAACACACTTAGCAGTCAGTGTGTTCTTCCCAGAGCCTTCCCACTTTCTTTTCACCGGTTCCTCCTTGTAGCCTAGCCACCATATTCATAGAAGATAGTTTCATTCTCACTGGCCCTGTATTAGATTGTGTTTATGTATTTATACAGTTGCAGTTACATGTTGCACAGTCTGTCTGTATCAGGAATCTTAACAGACGGCTTCTCTAAAAGGCCCAGATGATAAATATCTCAGGCTTTATAGTCCGGATGGCCTCTCAGAATGACTCGGCTCTTTAGGGTTAGCACAGAAGCAGTTATAGACGGCTCCTGCATGGGTGGGCACGGCTGTGCGCTGTGAGCACTTCGCGTGAAGAGTCGGTGCTGGGCTGAATTTGGCCCATGGGCCTTAGTTAGTCGACCCCTGACATACACTCTTAGGTTCCTGCGACTTGCTCTTACACTGTGGACTACCAGGTGGGAGGACCAGTTTTACTATGGACCTTTAAATAAGATGGAGGGTGGGCGTATTTTGTTTTGAATTCTGTATATTATTGCTGATTTCGAACTACGTATAAATAGGTAAGAATAAATAAAAATGCACATCAGTGTCCTACATGATTTCCAATTAAGATGTTATTTGATACAGTTTTGATTGCTTAGTCATGAAGCTTAAAATTTTTAGAATATTTCTTTCCATTAGTAACACTTATTAGTGTACTCCTGGGACAAGCCTCTCCTGTCCACTGGTCTCCTGTCCAAGTAGTGAGTGCGCTTATCGAGTGCTTCCCTGCAGCTTCCCTCTGGGACCCCTGGAGTTCCCTTTGGGCTCCCCCTAGAATTACAGACACGGAGGCTGGGCAGTGGCTCATGTGATGCAGCTTTCACAAAGCCTGGGTGTCCAGTGTAGCGCAGGCCAGGGCCCACCCCTGCACAGCCCACTGCCATCGCTAGCAGAGCGGCTCTGGGCCTGTTACTCCGCGGATCCCATGCCGTAGGGTGTGTGCATCAGACATGGCGGAAGACCTGTATGGGAAAGTTAGGCTAATTTTATAGTGCTGTATAGAGTGTAAAAAATAAGTATTGTGTCTTAACTTAATGTTAATCGACTTCATGTATAAAAGAGTAGTGGCACAAAGACCTTCCTCAGGTAAGAATATAAGCAAGTCGTGTTTTCTTATTAGATTGTCTTCTAATAAATTATTGTAGCAGCTGTTACGGTAATGCGTCCAAATTAGAAGTGTAAATATAAAAATATTGAGCTAACATTTAAAAACATATTAGAAGAAGGGTGACATTACGGTTTTAAAATCAATATATGAAAAAATAATGTAGATTTACAAAGTGGACTGGGATAATTCAGAAATCTTTGCTAGCAGTTTTATCTTGCTTTTAGTTTACGTAGGTAGTTCCTCACTCACGTATAAATGGATTTGGCTCAGAAAAGTGAGGTCACATACACTTGTATGATGACAGTGGCTAAATAAAATGAGAAAAATGGCTTTTTAGGCATACTGTCGGGTGCATCTGCCCGTCCCTTCCACAGTAGTTGGTTTAAGCAGACTTCTGAAGACGTCTTCTCTAGAGGAAAACGGGCTCTCTGTGCGTGAAGTGGAGTTTGCAGGTGGCCACAGTGTGCGTGGGGTGGAGCCGGGAGCACAGTTTTTTCTGTTTTTTTTTTTTTTTTTGCTTTTTAAAGTCTCCTATTTGTTTTGCTTAGGTAAATGTGAAATGTGATTTCTCTTATATTCACCCAATTGATAATGATATAATAAAGGACAAGTCTATTTCGAAATATTTCTACCTATATTCTTGACCATGCTGTAACTGTCTTTTGACTCCTTGGGGAAAAATCCGAGTGGGTGTTAACTGTCCTGCCTCTGAAACAGTGGGCCCTCTGGACCTGCTACTGTTGCCTCAGGATGACCTGGCTCTTGGGCTTTTTGAACGTCTGTTTTCCTGTCTTCCCCTAATGTCCCTTCCAGCTTCACATTTGCTGTTTGAAGTTAGATGACCGAGTTTGTCAGAACTGCTTCTGAGATGCAGGTAGCGAGGCCTCGGCTCTGTGTCTTGTGGGTCCAGTGCATGGGCCCTGGGGGCACCAGCAACCTCAGCGGTGCTTTAGTCTTATGGTGGTGGCTTGTCGCTCAGTCGTGTCTGATTCTTGCAGCCCCATGGAACTGTAGCCCGCCAGGCTCCTCTGTCCATGGGATTCTCCAAGCAAGAATACTGGAGTGGGTTCTATTCCCTTTTTCAGGGGATCTTCCTGACCTAGGGATCGAACCCAGGTCTCCTGCACTGCAGGCGAATTCTTTACCGAGTGAGCTATGAGGGAAGCTTTGGTCTTTTAATTCCAAACTTGTAAGATTTATTTGTTAACAGTGAATTCTATTACATTCTCTTGTAAAGGTTCTGTGAGTGATGATATCTATGATTTTTTTGAAAGAAAATTATTATAATTTTAAGCATGCTTAACTTCTAATAAAGTTTCCTCTCTGAATGCTTTTTTTTTTTAAAAATTATTGGAGTTTATAAAGATTCTTTTGATAGACTTAGAGTGGTTTGAGGCTGGCATATTAAAGGCATCCCTTATATACCATTAATATTCCAATACTGCAATTGGCAGCATTTTGATTCTGAGGAGAGTGCATGAGTTCAAGGTCAGAGAGATTGACTTGGCTGTTCATTATAAGCAATTATTCTGTGACAAATGAGTTTGAGATCAGACTGAAAATTCTGTACGAAAAATCAATAGTTCTAATCAGGCCCTTTCAGGTCATTTACACCCCACCTTTTGTTGGTTCGTCAGAGAAGAGCCAGATAAAACCTGTGTGACAGCAGGGCCTCCCTGCTGTTGCAGTTTCCATTTCAAACATATTTTGATATCGTAAATGAATAGTTTAATTGATTTAAAGTTGTAAATGAGTGGAAATTTACATTATTTCATTTTTAATATTCTGATAAGATTTTCCAAATTAGCTTTAGCTGTGTAAATTTTTTTTCCCTCCCCCGGGGAAGGAGTTCCACTTAAAGTGTATAGGCAGATTTGAATGGTTTCTTTCAGATCCTGAGTTAAAGGGCTTTTAGAAAGTGCCTTTTCCTAAGCTTGTTGAGTCAAGCTGGCACTGTAGCTCGCCTCGTACTCCGGAGTAAAGCACGTGTGTCTCTGGTTTCAGTTCCCTGACGAAGATGAAGAAACGAGGCTGTACCGCCTGAAGATAGAGGAGCAGAAGCGCCTGCGGGAAGAGATCCTGAAGCAGAAGGAGCTGCGGCGGCAGCAGCAGGCAGGAGCCCGCAAGAAGGAGTTGCTCGAGAGGCTGGCCCAGCAGCAGCAGCAGCAGCAGCAGCCGCCGCAGCAGCCTTGTGCCCCGCCCGCCCCCGCCGTGCCAGGCGAGCGCTCGCCCGCCCCGCCGCCCGCCAACGGTAACCCGCTGCTCCCTTTCCCGGGGCCTCCGGTCAGACCCAATGTGAAAAACAGACTCCTCGTCAAAAACCAGGATGCGGCCGTGGCAAACGTTCCACCCAAAACATCGGGCTTTGTGCCGTCTGGTGCTCACACACAGTATCCTGGACAACAGGTGAAACCACTGAAACCCTTGCGACAGGCCAGAACCATACCTCAGAGTCCAGCTCAGCACAAAGTCCTGCAGGTAAAGCCCGCCGACGGGGAGGGGCCGCCGCCCCCCTCGCAGACTGCTCGAGCCACATCCCTCCAAGGCCGGCCCCCAGAGGCCAAGCCCGGCGCCAAAAGGACTGTCATGCACCGGGCCAACAGCGGCGGTGGAGACGGGCCACACGTCAGCTCCAAGGTCAGGGTGATTAAGTTGTCAGGCGGGGTAAGTTGACCAGGTCACCAGGGCCTCTTGGACTCTGTGTTTCTCTGAGTGTGTCCCAGCTCCCAGAGAGTCTGTGAAGGTGCGGTCAGGTCACCCTCTGCAGTCCCGTGGGCAGCCCCTGTCCCCCGAAGTGCTGTGGGAGGGTCCTTGAGATGCTGCTTCCCGCTGGGACCCCTGCTTCAGGTCTCTTTGAGTCTTAGTGGAAAACCAGTGTGACAGTTCCTAAAGTCCTGATTTAGGAGTTTTATAGAATTTTTAACTTCTTTTTGTAGATAATTTATAATAGAATCCTCAGTTTTGCTTTGAAAAATATCCTTTTCCACAAAAAAGATAAGCTGTTGCGTGTAGCTTTAGATTCAGTGAGTGCCTATGGGTGGGGAGGGAACAACAGTGTGTGTTGCTTTTGAGCACCTTTGTCCCAGACGCCTTTCCTGTCTTCCAGTTCAGGCTGGTTGCACCTCCCGCCCCCCCCCATCCCTGTTTGAGGAGAAAGGGGATCTTCCCGCAGTATCCTTCAGAAGTGGGTTGGATGACACTCCTTGCCTCGCCTCGGCTTGGAGCCTGTCTCAGAGCATCTATAGCAAAGCAGCCTGCCTTTGCAGTCTGGGTGAGCCCAGTGCTTGTACCGAGCAGGCTGGCTGCAGATGGGCCCTGCTGCAGGAGACCCTCCTTTCAGCCCGTGTAGAATGCTGCTGCTGTTCAGTCGCTCAGCCGTGTCCAGCTCTGCGACCCCGTGGGCTGTATAGCTGGCCAGGCTCTTTTGTCCAGGAAATTTCCCAGGCAAGAGCACTGGAGTGGGTTGGCATTTCCTTCTCCAGGGGATCTTCCTGACCCAGGGATCAAACCTGTGTCTTCTTCATTGCAGGCGGGTTCTTCACCACTGGGCCACCTAGTGCTTTCTTAACCCTGCCGTGCAGTCTCTGCTTACTATAGAAGGTGCGCCCATCTCTTGCTTTAATTGTCATCAGTTAACCACAAAATACTCACAGTGGGGACAGTGCGTGCACGCTGAGTCGTTTCAGTCGTGTCCGACTCTGTGGCCCCGCGGACTCTACCCCGCCAGGCTCCTCTGTCCATGACACTCTCCAAACAAGAATACCGGAGTGGGCTGCCGTGCCCTCCTCCAGGGGATCTTCCCAACCAGGGATCGAACCCAGGTCTCTTACGTCTCCTGCGTTGGCAGGCGAGTTCTTTACCTCTGGTGCCACCTGGGAAGCCTGTGGGAAAAGCCAGCTCAGTTCAGTCGCTCAGTCGTGTCCGACTCTGCGGAAAGGGCCTCAAATTCTCAGCGCCACCGGGGAAGGCAGCACCACTAGAAAGTGGACGGGATGCGGGGTCACTTGCTGTGCTGAGTTAAGGGCAGCTCGCGCTTAGCCCTTTCATTAGGCGCGTTTCCATTGCTTTTGCTTCTCACTTTGTATGCCAAAGATGTGAAGTGTTTCAAATGCTGTAAGAAAATTTCTGACAGACCAAATCTGTTTCTTCTCACCTCCATTCATTGTGATTCAGAATGTCGGTAAGTGACTGGCCTGCGCTGTGTCAAGACTGTTTCATCTCTAGGTGAACACCCAAGTTTGGGTCAGTTCCCGCCTTGGTGGCTCCTGCTTTCGACCTTGCTTTGATCGTAGTCTTTGTCCGTGTCCCCTGCTTTTGCTGGAGTTGTGGACGCAGAGGGCGGGCCCGGGGCCGGGGCCAGGAGCAGGCCTTTTGCCCGGGCAGCCAGGTGGTGCCCTGCGGGCCTGTGCACTCTGGACTCTGGGGGCTAGGAGGTGCAGGGCGCCGCTCTGCTACTGCAAGCCTCCAGCCGATGAGCACCTCGTCTGCAGAAGAGTCTATCTGCTTCAGTTTTTGCTCTGATGGAAAACAGTGTGTTTTTTATATGAGATCCTATTTTAAAATCATGCTATGTGCTTTTACAGTACACAGGAAGATAACAAAGGAATTTTACATGAAAGTAGTTATCTGCCAAATGTTGAAGTGGTTTTTTAGCTCTAACCTTAAGTTCTAAGTTAACTGCCCAACACATGTAAATCTGTGAACTAAGACTTTTTTTGTTCCAGTACTGCCTCCATGTTGGCAGGTCCGCCTTTTCAGAGGATAGTGGGTGCTTGTTTGTATCTCTCTGGAGTGGAGCCATGTCTCCCTCATGTCCTGGGTTTTTGTTGTTGTGTGGGTATATGTGTGTTTTGGTGGATGGGAACTGTTTGTAAGAGAACATACCCACTGTGCAAAAAGGAGACCGTTTAAGTGCTAAAGTAAGTGTGCTCTCATTTCCCCTCTTCCTCCTGCCCCTGCTGGTCTTTGTCCCCTTGCAGGGACTGGGGTATTGATGCCCAGGACTGTGCTGAACTGGCCGCCCTGGTGAGCGTCTGACGGGGGCTTCCTCTCTGGGAGGATTGACTTGTGTGCTGCATCTGTGGAGAATGTTATTTATGCATTTCAGGTTTATACTTACTTGTTTAATAAAACCATCTCATTGTCAGTCAGCTCATGTTCTTGTATTTTGCTATGATTCCAGGCCTTCTTCACCTTCTCTCAGTACCAAAATATATGTTTTGTTCATAAGATTTCTTATGAACAAAACATATATTTCTTATGTTACCGACCAGGCTTCTCTGTCCATGGGATTCTCCAGGCAAGAATACTGGAGTGGATTGCCATTTCCTTCTCCTGGGGATCTTCCCGACCCAGGGATCGAACCCGGGTCTCCTGCATTGGAGGCAGACGCTTTAACCGCTGAGCCACCAGGGAAGCCCACTTCACTTCTTCACTTCTTCATTGTCAGTCAGCTCATGTTCTTGTATTTTGCTATGATTCCAGGCCTTCTTCACCTTCTCTCAGTACCAAAATATATGTTTTGTTCATAAGATTTCTTAGAGAGTTTTATTTCTTTCACTTTTTTTTTTT
>SJYX01023641.1:60891-91061 GCA_006410675.1 Oreotragus oreotragus
TCTTTACAGCATCGGATCTTGCTTCTATCACCAGTCACATGCACAACTGGGTATTGTTTTTGCTTTGGCTCCATCCCTTCATTCTTTCTGGAGTTATTTCTCCACTGATCTCCAGTAGCATATTGGGCACCTAACGACCTGGGGAGATTCTCTTTTGATATCCTATCATTTTGCCTTTTCATACTGTTCATGGGGTTCTCAAGGCAAGAATACTGAAGTGGCTTGCCATTCCCTTCTCCAGTGGACCACGTTCTGTCAGACCTCTCCACCATGACCCGCCCGCCTTGGGTTGCCCTGCAGGCATGGCTTGGTTTCATTGAGTTAGACAAGGCCCTGGTCCTAGTGTGATTAGATTGACTAGTTTTCTGCAAGTATGGTTTCAGCGTGTCTGCCCTCTGATGCCCTCCTGCAATACTTACCATCTTACTTGGGTTTCTCTTACCTTGGGCGTGGGTTGTCTCTTCACAGCTGCTCCTTACCTTGGACGAGGGTTATCTCCTCGTCCAAGGTAAGTGGTAGCTACTGCTTATCAAGTATTACCAAGCATACTGCTTATCAAGCAGAGTTGCTGCTTAGCATGTATTCACAGCAGCCTTACAGGTTAGCTCTATTATTTCCCTTTTACAGTTAAGTGAATTGAATGTGGGAGGGGTTATGTTAGTTGCCCAGGGCCGCTCAGCTACTAACTAACTGGTAGAGTGAGGCCTCTGCGCAGTGTGCTTCTTACTGTTATCTGCAATAGTTGTTTTGCTGCCCCTTTTCCTCATGATTCCTTAGTTGGAAGGGAGAATAGTCTGCTGTTTCCAGTGAGTATGTGGTAATCAGGGTTGATTCAGAACATCTTTAGGAAGCTTCTTAGAGTAAGGGAGTGATCATGTTTCATGTCGCTTGCCAACCCTGGTTGGTGGCGACCAGTCCTGAGAATTTTGGGGAGTGTTTGAAGGTACAACAGAGTACCCTGAGTGGTGACTGGTGTCAGGGCTGGAGGGTGAGTATGGAGTGGCCTGGTACGTTTGGGTAACCACCTGGCCACTAGCCTGGTATAGTAAATTGAAGTGGGTGACGGTGTATCCCGGTGGAGGGTGGCTGTGACTTGCTTTGTGCTATAAATGTGTCTTAGAACATTTCTGTATAAATAGGATTGGGTCAGATTTTTATTTAAAACTTTGGGTTGAAATCATGAAGGGAACTTGAAATTTAAAGAGACCTTTTATTACGAGGCACATGAAATCTCTCTGAATTTTCATTTTCCCCCACTTATATTTTATTGTCTGGATTTGTTAGGTGAGACTTAAAAAGGAACACATTAACACTGCTTTTAAAGAGTATTATATATCGTCAACTATTGCTTCTAAAATTTAGTGTGCCTCCCCGAATATTGTAATCAACTTAAAGAATTTCATTTGATGGAATGGCTCTATTTTTATTACTTAAAACATAGGAATATTCTACATTTGCTCACTTCTCAGAAAGCTACTTTTAAGTATTTAATTCTCATAAATCAAAAGAGAGCAATCTTGTTAAATCATAACTGCAGACATCCCCTGGTGGACCGGTGGTGAGGACTCCACCCTTGCTGCCGAGCGCCCGGCTTCAGGCCCTTTTCGGGGAACTAAGATCCTGTAAGCCCTGTGGCACGCTGCTCCTCCTATCATCATAACTGTTCATGACCAGCACGTAATACAGTAAAGCTCCTCAGGTACTAACCGAGCATATGTAAAAACACAAACTGATCAGCGTAACTTACTGTAGTCATCCCCAGCCATGACTTGTGATTAAACACCAGAAAAAATAAAGACAAAACATGTGCCAGGCGAAATTCAGGAGTTTAACTGGGCCTGCAGCCTTGTCTTTCAGTTCCGGGGAAACGGGGAACTTGTGAGGCGTGTGGGTCGGGTCACCTGGCCTGCGAGAGCACCAGTGTGACCCTGGGTCTCAGTGTCACCGGTACTGAGGTACTCACCTGTGTTACTCGGGAATGCTCAGTATTACTACCTTTCCTTTAGTTAAGGGCAGGAAGAATGTGTTGTTCCGCTGTTCTTTACTGGAGGGGGAAATGGCCACCCACTCCATCTTCTTGCCTGTGAAAGGTTGTTGTTGAATTACGACGCTGGGATTCTTGGCCCCCGGAGGAGAAGAATTCAATCCGGAGGAGAAGAATTCAATCTGGGGCCAGAGACAGGCTTGATCGCTCAGAGCTTTTGTGTAACAAAGTTTTATTAAAGTATAAAGGAGATAGAGAAAGCTTCTGACATAGGCATCAGAAGGGGGCAGAAAGAGTACCTCCTTGTTAGAGTTAGCAATGAAGTTATATACTCTCCAATGAATCAAAAAATGTCTGGAGGTTTTAAAGACCTCACCAGACCTACGCCCATAATTTACATTTTAAGATAACAGAATTAGCCAGAAGGTTTAATCCAGAGACTGTCCTCAGGCAGAATACATTGTTGTCATATAATCCTAAGGAATGTAGAGAAGAAAAAAAGCTTGTCCTTTCTTCCTCCTTGAGCATTCCAGACCCCTCTCTCCTTGGGGACCCCGGGACTTCTTATCAACCTGCCTAGGAAATGACTCTCTCATTCCCCCCTTTTCTTTTAGGAGAATTATGTTGCCTAGGGAAAAGGGGCGTCGTTCTCGTTCCATAACTGCTTCCGAGCTGAGAAGGGACATTGTCCCTAAATTGGCGAGGCAACATATTCTCCTAATCCTCATATTGAGGATATCTGATCCAGGGGCCCCAAATAGTAGTTGGAGGCAGCTGGAACAGTAGCAGGAGTTTGAGCAACCATTTGTAACTTGAAAGCTTTCATGCGGCTGGAAACAAATCCAGTTATACAGTTACAGACGTAAGGCAACATAGTCATTACAACAAGTTAAAATCAAAATTAAAAGTCACATTAAATTCATAGTTAAAGTGCAAAGTGTTGCACCAGTCCATTTTAGGGTAGGTAGATGTCATCAGATGAAGGCGAGGCATCGCATGTGATTGTTGTCGAAGGTATTTACACACTTGGAGAAAGTCCTTTTCTTGAAGTGGAGATGCTCACCACGGGACGCCTTCCACTGATGAAGAGAATCTTTATAACCTCCTTAGCCTGTTCACTATGACAGGGAAAAGCCTCAATCCATCCAGTAAAGGTATCTACCCAAACTTGTAAGCAAGAATATCCATTAGCTTTTGGCATATGAGTAAAATCAATTTCCCAGTCCTCTCTAGGATACTTCCCACTTCGTTGTAATACAGATTTTGCTAGCTTTTCAGTCTTTGGGTTATTTTTGTGACAAACCTCACACCTTTTGATAATATTCTTTAAAGTTTTCGTTACATTTTTACCTTCAAACAAATGAGAAGCTATTTGGTAAGTACTCTCTGCACCNGAAAAGCCTCAATTCATCCAGTAAAAGTATCTACCCAAACTTGTAAGCAAGAATATCCATTAGCTTTTGGCATATGAGTAAAATCAATTTCCCAGTCCTCTCCAGGATACTTCCCACTTCGTTGTAATTCAGATTTTGCTTCCAAAACCTGTTCAGCAGTCACCATGGCATAACCTGCTTTACTCTTTCCATCCCGAACAAAAGAACTGCCATCTGTAAATATTTCCATGTCAGGATTGTCTAATGGGGTATCCCTTAGATCTTCCCGAGCTGCATAGTTTAAAGTTAGGAATTGAGAACAATCGTGATCAGGTGTTTCATTTTCCTTCTCAGGAAGGAAAGTTAAATTTCCACAAACTTTAAGCTTAGTTACTGGTCCTTCTAACAACAATGACTGGTATTTAAGAAGCCTACTGTCTGTCATCCAAATATTAACCTTAGAATTTAAGATTCCACCTAGCCAACTTTTTCACTTTCCTCTTTCACTTTCATCAAGAGGCTCTTTAGCTCTTCTTCACTTTCCGCCATAAGGGTAGTGTCATGTGCATATCTGAGGTTATTGATATTTCTCCTGGCAATCATGATTCCAGCTTGTGCTTCATGCAGCCCAGCATTTTGCATGATGTACTCTGCATATAAGTTAAATAAACATGTCAGATGATTAGAATACTGAAAGCAAAAGACAAGAGTTCAGCCTTAGATATCCTTGAATGATTCATCCACATAAATAAAAAATAGTCCACTAACATTCACTTAAAAGTAATATAATATATATTGTATTGCATGCTGTATATGTTTTAAGAATCAAGGCTTTTGTTTTATTAGGTGACTCTTCTCATATTCCACGTGGTCATTCATTTAAGTCTTTCTACACAAATATAAGATTATAAATCCTAAGAATGAGTTTCAATATTGTTCCTAAACCACTGATTAACTTCCTGAAATTCTTGGGAGGTTGACATTCATTCTTTGTTTTCTTATCTACTTTTTTTGTGGCTTTTTGTCTTTTAGATCATAAGAACTTTATGGGCACAAAACTGCATTTTTGTTTAAAGCAGCACTTTTTATCCAAATTTTATTTTGCCTTTAATACGTGGCTACATATTAACAAACTGAAGATTTAGGGACAATATATGGCTGTGCTTTAGTGAGGTTGTTCTTTAGTGGGAAATTGTATATTCTCCTCTAAAATATTCCTCTGACTATTTTGATAGTAGATTTATCTTACTGAGAGAGGGCAAGCACCAGAGGGAAGGTTCTTAGTCAATACCAGGACATTAGTAGCTTTCCTGGCTTGTCAAGTGGTCCACGTTGACCAGCTGTCATTAAATAAGAAGGAGGCTTGCTGGAGAAATCTGGAGCCTTGAGTCTGATTCGTGTTTGTTTTTACTGACTGGCTTATTAAGACGTCATTTAATTTATTTGGCCTTTACGTTTACCAGCTATAAATTAAAATAAATAAATAAAAGTTGTCCCTAGGCCATTTATATACATATATGTATGGTGTGTGTTTAGTCACTCAGTGGTGTCTGACTCCTTGTAATCCCCATGGACTGCGGCCCACCAGGCTCCTCTGTCCATGGAATTCTCCAGGCAAGAATACAGGAGTGGGTTACCATACCCTCCTCCAGGGGGTCATTCTGACTCAGGAATTGAAGTCGGGTTTCCTGCACTGCAGGCAGATTGCTCACTGTCTGAGCCATCAGGGAAGTCAAGAGTGCCCTGATTCTCTTCCTCTAGAATATACTAGATCTTTTTATCAGGAATCTCATATGAATTAGACAGAACGCCTATGCTACTGCTGCTACTAAGTCGCTTCAGTAGTGTCCAAATCTGTGCGACCCCATAGATGGCAGCCTACTAGGCTCCTCTGTCCCTGGGATTCTCCAGGCAAGAATACTGGAGTGGGTTGCCATTTCCTTCTCCAATGCATGAAAGTGAAAAGCGAAAGTGAAGTTGCTCAGTCGTGTCCAACCCTTAGCAACCCCATGGACTGAAGCCTACCAGGCTCCTCCGTCCACGGGATTTTCCAGGCAAGAGTACTGGAGTGAGGCGCCATTGCCTTCAGAACACCTATGGAGACCTCTAATTCCATGTCTAGCTAAGTATGCAGGCAGGTCAAGAAAGAAATCAAGTTGCTATGATCTGAGATCTTCCCAAAGACCTGTTTGCCTAAAAGCATCACTTGGTACAAACCTCTAGTGACTTCCAGAATTGAACCTTCATTTGATGGCTGCTTTGACGGCAAGCATCTAACAGGTTATATAGCATATACTAGCGGCTTCAAAAATATTGAAGGACCAAGGAAAAATGGATCAAGACCAAATGTTAAACAAGAGAAACTCTATAACACTAGACTCCAGTCATTTAAATCGTCACACTTGATAACACAAATTGCTTTCCAAACAGAAATAGAACTCATTGACTGGTTAGTATTGAGAAATTAAACTTAAAAAAAGAGCTGTTTTTATTTTTTATTTTCAGGTTTTTTTTTTTTTTATACCCTTAGCAACCCCATGGACTGAAGCCTACCAGGCTCCTCCGTCCACGGGATTTTCCAGGCAAGAGTACTGGAGTGAGGCGCCATTGCCTTCAGAACACCTATGGAGACCTCTAATTCCATGTCTAGCTAAGTATGCAGGCAGGTCAAGAAAGAAATCAAGTTGCTATGATCTGAGATCTTCCCAAAGACCTGTTTGCCTAAAAGCATCACTTGGTACAAACCTCTAGTGACTTCCAGAATTGAACCTTCATTTGATGGCTGCTTTGACGGCAAGCATCTAACAGGTTATATAGCATATACTAGCGGCTTCAAAAATATTGAAGGACCAAGGAAAAATGGATCAAGACCAAATGTTAAACAAGAGAAACTCTATAACACTAGACTCCAGTCATTTAAATCGTCACACTTGATAACACAAATTGCTTTCCAAACAGAAATAGAACTCATTGACTGGTTAGTATTGAGAAATTAAACTTAAAAAAAGAGCTGTTTTTATTTTTTATTTTCAGGTTTTTTTTTTTTTAAAGAAATAAACAGATAAACAGTCTGTGAGATAAATGACAAAAGAAGCTATTGGGATTTTCCATTTCATTATATAATTAACAATTAGATGAAATAAATTCTACAAAAATCACTGAATGCCTTTTCAGGCATCATCTATTATTATTTCACTGTTTCCTTTGAACCATTTTGTGTGTTGCTTTTGATGCTTAAAATACTTCTAAAATGGGAAATGAGAAAATTTTTCCACCTGTCATGATTTTAAAGACAATCTTTTACAGTCCCTTTTACATTTTCATTTTTCTATATAGCCGTGTCTACCCCCAAAGTCTCTATCGGTAACTAAAGTACTTTTTCCGAAGTTAGGAAAATAAATCTAATATTATCCTGTATATTTGGGATCATATCACTTATCAAGTACTCTGAAATGTTTTGTTATTGTTTTAAATGAACATATCTTACTTAAAAGAGAGTGAGTATGACCGATCAGGCCATAAATAATTAAGGAGTGATTCTTTGGAGAGTTTCAATCCTTTCTTCTGATTATGGTTAAGACTGAATTTTTGGTTCTGATCAGTTTATCGTTAGCAATGACTCTTGGGCTTCCTAGGTGGCATGGCAACCCTCTCCAGTGTTCTTGCTGGGAGAATCCCAAGGACAGAGTAGCCTGGTGGGCTACAGTCCATAGGGTTACAAAGAGTCAGACATGACTGAAACAACTTAGGTGAGGTGAGGTGAAGTCGCTCAGTCGTGTCCAACTCTTTGCGACCCCGTGGACTGTAACCTACTAGGCTTCTCCTTCCATGGGATTCTCCAGGCAAGAATACTGGAATGGATTGCCATTTCCTTCTCCAGGGGATCTTCCCGACCCAGGGATTGAACCCGGGTCTCCCACATTGGAGGCAGACGCTTTAACCGCTGAGCCACCAGGGAAGCCTTAGCGTGTATGTAATAACTCTTGCTACTAGTAACAGAGACTTGAGTCTGCTGCTTTAGACATACAAGTGCTGATTTTCACATATAAGAGTCTAGAAACGGCAACCCAGATTTAGTGGGTGTCTCATCAGATAATTAGGGTAACTTTCTCCCATCTGTCAGTCTCACCATTTCTATTTTCCATGTTCAAGGAAGCCGTAATCCAATATGGCTGCAGTAGCCACAAAATCATCATACCTAGGTTTCAAGTTATGTGCAATGGATAGAAAATCTTTCAGGTGGATGAGCAAAATTTTTTTAATTCTTGCTTTGAATAACAAACCTCGATGTATTTCTCCTAGTTTTATGGAAGTTCAGTTTTGTACTCACACACAGCTGCTTACAGCCCAAGCCTTATTCTCCTTTAGTAATTAAAGCTCCAACTCCAAAATCTGAAAACTTCCGTCTCATTCTTATTCTGTATATTTCTCATGACCCCTGTGATTTAGCCTCCCAGTGAGTGTCCACAATATGAATTCACCTTCGTTTTTGACATATGGGAATTTTCCCCCCTTTTCTAAATTGACATATGGCCATGCATTGAAGTTACAGTAGATTTATTATATGTTTCCAATATCTGTTACGTTTGCACTATAACATCATCTGTCTTAATTAAATTCCTAATATCTATCATTTTGTTATACAGACAGGCTTTATCATAACAAATTTGAATTATTATCCTAAAGCCTCTTGTAGCTCATACTCAGTTTTGGTCTTGGGGACTTTTTCCATGGGAGATCTTGATTTATAACAAACAAAGAAAGAAGCATTGTGTGACAGGAAAAGGATATCTCCTTCTGCTTTCACTACAGCTATTTGTACTAACACACTTATATTTCCAAGCTGGATGTAATGGAGATAGAGAGGTACCCAGCAAGATCACTCATAGTTTGCGGAAACTGGAGCCAAAATCTAAAGTCTCATCCCACCTGGTGGTACGTCCTTCTCAGTTCTCACATAGGGGGCAGAAATGGTCCCGGAGAGGGCAGTTTTACTCAGTTTTTAAACTTGTTTTTTATACACTAATTCTGACAACTATTCAGATGTCATTGTATCACCTGCCATTTCTTCTTTCAAAGTTTTCTAAATCTAAGTACAGTTCATACCAAATACCGTGAGGCACGTGTTTTCAGAGTGAAATATTTCCTATAAAACTCTATTTAATTGAAAACCTAAGCAAATTTAACCATTCTGGGATAGCATTATTGCTACCACAATGAATATATTATCCAAATTAAGGTGTCAAAGCTTAATTTCTTTTTAGTACTCACAATTAAAGGGCTGCTTTGTGTTGTCCAGTATAGTTGGAACTTGCTTAATCTTTATTACTTTCTTCCTATGCCTGTGGAGATTCCTCAGATGGCTTCTCTGTGGCACTCTGACCCTTAATTTATGATGATGAATGACACTACATCTGCTGTTACACTCTGTAGCATTTATTTGCCATGTATGGTCCTTCTAGTTCTTTTGCTTTGGAATCAGACAGCTGTGGTTTGTTTTTTTTTTTTTTTCCTATTGAATGTACTTCTTGTCTTAGATCTCACTTGACTTGCAACTTCAAGGTTATTTCAGCGCTGATGGTCTCGATATATTTTTCACAATATTTTTGTTTAAATCTCATAAAATCAGATATAACTTCAGTTCAGTTCAGTTCAGTTGCTCAGTCGTGTCCAACTCTTTGTGACCCCATGAATCGCGGCACACCAGGCCTCCGTGTTCCTCATCATCTCCTGGAGTTCACTCAGACTCACATCCATCAAGTTGGTGATGCCATCCAGCCATCTCATCCTCTGTTGTCCCCTTTTCCTCCTGCCCCCAATCCCTCCCAGCATCAGAGTCTTTTCCAATGAGTCAACTCTTTGCATGAGGTGGCCAAAGTACTGGAGTTTCAGTNTTGTTTTGTTTTGTTTTCACAGAAACATTCTGTAAGGAAAACCTCAGAGAAGTCCAAAACTAACAAACCAGGTCAACAAATCTTTAGTATTGAGAGTTAGGTTGGGATAAAAAGAATAAGAAAAGAGTTTCTTGTGTCTCAAAGTTATTTGCAAAACAGAAAGTGGTAAAGTAAGAGATTTGTGCTTGTTTAAAATAATAGAAATGTATTTAACTATGTGGATATAATTAAAATATATAATGTAATTCTATGTCATTAAGCATATTTATTATAATGTCTTGCTTGATAGAGAGAGCAAAGCTAAGCCAACATTTTTAGACGCAGTGGTGTAAAGCACAGTATGCATGTCTTTCTCATAAGTAGTCACGAAGTAGGTTGTCCAGAGCTAGCACGCCCAATCCCATATATTTTAATCTTTTTATCAGGAAAGCTTTCAAAAAAGTACAAATTAAATGGGATAGTATAACTAATCCCTCGCTGATTCACCACCAATTTTGAAGAGTTGTTCTTAATGTTCTGCCATTTAAAAAAAAATTGAAGTATCGTTATTTTGCAGTGTTGAATTAGTCTCTCATGGAATGCAGAGTGAATCAGCTATATGTGTACATATATCTGCTCTTTCCTGGATTTCCTTCCCATCCAAGTTACCACAGAAAATTGAGAGGATTCCCTGTGCTGCACAGTCGGTTCACATAGTCATCTATTTTGAACTTCCCAAATGGTACTAGCAGTGAAGAACCGCCTGCCAGTGCAGAAGATGCAGAAGACCCAGGTTCAATGCCTGGGTCACAAGTAAAACTCTTTTACTATTAAAAAAACTACAATAATATGGAAATGAAAGTACCAAGAATCCCTTCACTGCTCACACTCCTTCCCTTTCCTAAGTTAAACACTGAAAAAAGTTTGTTTAATATCCTTCCAAACCTTCCTGTGTACACTTAGAAATTCAGAGGTATACATATGGGCTTCCCTGAAGGCTCAGCGGTAAAGAATCCGCCTGCAATGCAGAAGACCCAGGTTCAATGCCTGGGTCGGGAAGATCCCCTGGAGGAGGAATGGCAACCCACTCCAGGATTCTTGCCTGGAGAATCCCTTGGAGAGAGGAGCCTGGTGGGCTACAGTCCACGGGGTCCCAAAGAATCGGACACGACTGAGCACCCAGTCACGCAGTTATCTATTTCATGCATAGTGTCGGTAGTGTGTATATATCAATATTAACCTCTCAGTTCATCCCACTCCTTGTTTGGTGTCCATATATTTATTCTCTATGTTTGTGTCTCTATTCCAACGTAATTAGTTTCAAAATATATATATCCATTCTATCATAGTCTATCTCATAAACATATCCATCACTTCCAAAAGATTTTATCTCATATTAAAAGAACTCATTATTAATAAAAAAATTATTTTATGGTTAATTTACTCTCAAAAATGAGCTTATTGTTATTTAGAATAATCTAAACTATTGTTGAAGTTCCCTTTATTTAAATCTTAAAAAGAATTATTCATGAAAACCAAAGTGTTATTCTGTTTTGTATTATTAGTCAACACACATGTTTATGATTTTGCACAGACTGTTGTTTTGAAATTATTTTTACTTCCTTGAAGAGCTTTCTTTGGGGAAAAAAATGCTGTACATTGAAGCCTAAGGTTTGCAAAAAAGTAATTGTGCCAAAAGGGGAAGAAATAAACTTGGTTTATGACATCAAATAATAGTTTGAACCATAAAAAATTGCATATGCTTAGAAACATGTCGATCTTCAAAACGGTGATGTCACGTGATTCCACCTACCTCTCGCTGTATCTTGAGGAATGCATGGTCATAGGACTGTCTCNATTGTGCCAAAAGGGGAAAAAATAAACTTGGTTTATGACATCAAATAATAGTTTGAACCATAAAAATTTGCATATGCTTAGAAACATGTCGATCTTCAAAACGGTGATGTCACGTGATTCCACCTACCTCTCGCTGTATCTTGAGGAATGCATGGTCATAGGATAGGGTTTTTGCTGTGTCCCAAGAGACTCCCTGAATTCTCTCAAAGAGACTCTACTCCTTTTCCAAGGAAATGAAGCATATTTTATTAAGCATGCCCTTGTTTAAAGAACATGCATTACAACACTCAAGGAAAAAACAGGAGCTAATGTTAAGATTTTTCTTAGGTCTTCACCACATGGAAAAAGTGCTAATTAGTGACAGTTCATAATTTGAACAATTGCTACTGACAAAGTTCTTCATCAGCCTATGTTTCAAGGTTCCAGCAAGTTCCCTTGATTTGAAATTAAATCAGTTTCATGCAAAGGAACTCAGAATAATAGAAATCCCCATCAAATATTATAAAAATAGGTAGTTTGGTCAGCCACAGATTACATCTCATTGCCATTTAATCTTTTTTGGAGTTTCCCAGAAGGAAATGGCAACCCACTCCAGTGTTCTTACCTGGAGAATCCCAGGGACGGGGGAGCCTGGTGGGCTGCCGTCTATGGGGTCACACAGAGTCGGACACAACTGAAGTGACTTAGCAGCAGCAGCAGCAGCAGCAGGTGGTGGTAAATAACCTCCCTGCCAATGCTATCGTCCTAAGAGATGTGAGTTCTATCTCTGGATTAGGAAGATACCCTGGAGAAGAAAATGACAACTTGCTCCAGTATTCTTGCTTGGAAAATCCCATGGACAGAGGAGCCTGGATAGCTACAGTCCATGGAGTCACAAAGAGGACACAACTGAAGCAACTTAGCACACACACACATGCCATTTATACTTTATTAAAATAAGATACTTCTGCACAAACTAGATTTTTCTTATTCTAATAATGGTTTTAACTAAAAAACATACGTTAAACCAATGCACATGCAAAGAACAATATTTAAAATAACTTTATTTCCTCCTTATCATCTGGCCTAGACTCAAATGCTGCTTCTATAGACATCAGGTTATAATAATCTAAAATATATTGCATTTATTCTTTAAAGTGTATGTATAATGCAGAACAGTGAACACAGTATGTTTTCAGTAAATGTTTTGGGAAGAGAATCACCTATAAGAGAATAAAGGCACAAGAAAGAATGAAAAGATGTTTGAAATTTCCTACTCACTTTGTATATAAGAAAGCAACATTTATAAACAAATTAAGAATGTACATTATGGTTACAGCACAAGACTTCCCATTATTTATTTTTCAAAATTATGCACATGAATGTATTTCATCTTAGGTATGATATATTTGAAGAAACTGCAATGATCTACCAGTATATTGAGGAATCTTCTTTCTTACAATGACCTTTAAAGAGCATTCTTTCAACATAAAGGAAACAAAATGTTCTTATTGAAGTGAAATTAATTATCTTCGCCATCAAAAATAATTCATCAAATTATGTATCTCACAGTGCTATACACTCTACATTAAGAATTTTAAAAAATATATGAGTATCCTCAGAATCAGTGCTCTAAAATAAATTACACTGATATTGAATTTAAAAATAGACTTGATGGTTTTCAAAACTGGACAAAAATTATGGCAGAAAGTGAAGAGGAGCTAAAAAGCCTCTTGATGAAAGTGAAAGAGGAGAGCAAAAGAATTGGCTTAAAGCTCAACATTCAGAAAACGAAGAACATGGCATCTGGTCCCATCACTTCATGGGAAATAGATGGGGAAACAGTGGAAACACTGTCAGACTTTATTTTGGGGGGCTCCAAAATCACTGCAGATGGTGACTGCAGTTTCATGGCTGCGGTCAACATCCACAGTGTTTATGTTCCCATAAATATCACTTAAAATAATAAATTGTGCATTGTGTATATCCTTTATATAATCAACTTTATTTCAATAAGATAATGGTAGACATTTAACACACACATTATCAATAAAATGGCATGCTAGATAATTACATCTAGTATGTGCAGTTTGAAGAAAACAATTTTACTTCCAAACATAGTATATGATTCATAAACTAATCTTCAGAGACTTTTGAGAATTGTGCAGGCTTTGAGTAAACAATGACTAAGTAAAAGAATTAGAAGACTTAAATTTTGGTATTGTTCAAACCAGAAGTTTATTATATGATATTCGACATGTCACTTAACTTTTCTGATACTTTGGTGTATATATATATATATATATGTTTATATAGAACAGTAATATCTGATCTTGCTGACTTGAAGGAGGATTGTTTTAAGATCAGATGTAATAATAGACTTCCCAGATTGCTCAGTGGTAAAGAATCTGCCTGCCAGTGCAGGAGACACAAGAGACGTGGGTTCAGTCCCTGGATTGGGAAGATGCCCTGGAGGAGGAAATGACATCCTGATCCAGTATTCTTGCCTGGAAAATTCCATGGACAGAAGCCACTGGCGGCCTGCAGTTCACGGGGTCTCACAGAGTCAGCCACGACTGAGCAACTGAGTGCACACACACACACACACACACACACTACTATTAATCATAAAACCACAGTGTAAAAACTTTAAAGTATCACAAATGTAAAAGGCAACTGACAGAAGCCGCAGTAGCAGACGAGCTCCCCATGACCCCATTCAGTATTCTCTTAAAGATATTTACAATTACGATTGTCTTATTAAGTATTTTTTATTAATTAGGTACTTACTTTCCAGTAGCTGACCTTCTAGGGGATGGAAATAGACAATAGACAAGCACACAAATAGAAATGGTATACCTTGGTGAAATGTGCAACGATGTTAACCAGACCATGTGGAAAGGAGTAAATAACTGAATTTGTTGTGTGTATGGGTGGAGTCACTGTAAACAGGATATTTATGTAAAGCTTTTGAGAGGATAAAATCTGAGATAAGATTTTTAGAATAAGAAGTAGCTAGCCAGTACCCCAGTGAGAGTTATAAATAATAGTGTACGTGGCCATGAAGAATGAGATGGGTGGATGAATCTTGAATATATTTGGGAAGAAGACTTGGGTGTGTTTGTTGATATATTGAACATAGAAGATGAGAAAAAGAAAGTTTAAATACAAGACTTTTGATCTGAGGAATTGGATAAATAATAGTATTACTTACTGTGATAAGAAGACATATAAGAATGAATTAGGGCTTCCTAGGTGGTGCTAGTGATAAAGAACCTGCCTGCCAGTGCAGGAGACATAAGAGACTCAGGTTCGATCCCTGGGTCAGGAAGATCCCCTGGAGGAGGGCATGGCAACCCATCCAGTATTCTTGTCNTGAGGAATTGGATAAATAATAGTATTACTTACTGTGATAAGAAGACATATAAGAATGAATTAGGGCTTCCTAGGTGGTGCTAGTGATAAAGAACCTGCCTGCCAGTGCAGGAGACATAAGAGACTCAGGTTCGATCCCTGGGTCAGGAAGATCCCCTGGAGGAGGGCATGGCAACCCATCCAGTATTCTTGTCTGGAGAATCCCGTGGACAGAGGAGCCCAGTGGGCTACAGTCCATGGGGTTGCAAAGATCGGACACGACTGAAGTGACTTAGTATACACACAGGCAAGGACATATACAGAGCAGGAGAACAAGAGGTCTGTTTTGGACCCATTGCATTTGACATATATGTGAAACACCTAAGTGGACATGCTAAAAATTAGATATACTTTTGGAGTTTAGAGGAAAAATAAATGTCAAAGATGTGAGTTCTTTATCATCAATGTATGCAGGTTTTTTGACAGCAGAGAAAAGCATGAATTCATGGAGAGTTTGTAGATAGATAATGTGTATGAAAGAGACAGAGAGAGGAACTGGTGATAAGAAAAAGCAAGATGAATGTTCAGTGTTTGGTGTCCACTTTATGCTCCATGCTTGTATCAAGATCATTTAGAAAATGTATTAAATAATAGCAAAAACTGAAACAGCCTTCAGTAACCCAGATAATAAAGAACCTGGAGTACACGTTGGAGGTTGAAATTTTACCAAAGGAGAAATGGCTTCCAGTGTACACTGAGAAAAAAGCAGGATAAGGACAAAGCTTGCATGAGGTTTGGAGACTTAAGGGTGAAATATTGATGGAGTTCCTGTAAGACTGATTTTTGTATCCCAGTGAATTCATAAGCAAGGCTTTCAGAAATGGGAGAATTTTTCTTTTTCCTTTTTTTTTTTCAAGATTTTGGAAGAAAAGAGACAGAATGAAATATTTGTCTGGTAGAGTGGAAAAACAATCTTTCTAGAGTCAGATAATAGGGTTGCTAATGAGGAAACTGTGCACCTTTCAAGTGACCTGGAGGAGAAACAAAGTTTGAACAACTCTGAAACTAGATATGAATATTATTATTCTTGTTCTTGTTCTAGGCGCAACAGTGAGGAGGTGTGCAGTAATTCTCACTACTTTACAAAGTCCCTTTAGCCCTATATCTTCCACATGTGTTTTTGTTACCCTCAAACTGGGATTTAATCAGAGTATATTAGATCTGGCAATGACCTTGAGGATCATTCTTTCCAACTGTGTCATTTTATATGTAAGACAAGTGAGGCCCCTGGGAGTCTAATGATTTATACAATTGTACGACTGTGTTGTGGCAGCCACCAGCCTTCCTCTGCTGCTCAGTGCTGTATACAAGAACGTAGAGTGCTGCCGTTAGGGGATTTTTAGTCACTGAACTTCCCTGATTGTCAGTCAGAGATATCAAAATATTTTCCCTTTCTAAGGGTGCGTATGATACAAAAAATTAACTGGGAGAGAGGAAATATGTTAAAATATATATTATTGGTCTAATATTTTCTTTGTGAGATGACAAAACCATGGAATATATATTACAATGCTGGTAATATGGTTGTCATACATTATTAGAACTTTTAAAATTAAATGATTTATTATTACAAAAAGATAGATTGCATATTCCACATTATCTTATAGATTTTCTTTCACTTTTTACACAGAATAGTCTAAACACTTCATAAAACAGAAATGAGGTGCACGACTATGGATAAAATATATCTATACAATTAGGGAATTTAATTAATGATATTTTCTATTGGCCTTTATTTTATATACTTGAACTGTCTATAAATGCAATTTTAAAGTTCCCAAGTGTAGCAAGTAGGCCAGATATGAATTTCAAGTGTCTCATTAGTGAAAATCATCTTTGAAGTTGCAAATGGGAAAAAAAAAAAAACATTTATTTGCACATAGAATCTTTACAACAGAGGATCTAAAAACATATTTAATTGTGACATGATTTATGTAAAGCAAGAAGAGTGCCAAGGAAAGTCTTTATTTTTTTCTTATGCAAGAGCATGCTGCAAGAGTAAATGATTACTGACTATCTGCTTCACAAACTACTAGCACAGTTTAAAACTATTTTTCACTCCAGGAAGTCGGTACTATAATACTTAATGCTTCCTTCTCTTCTCATTTCTGATTTCTTCCATAACTCATTAGACAGCTGATGGAACTACACATGGAATAAAGTAGCTGTGCTTCTTCCCTCATATTAAATAATAGAGGTCATTTGCCTAGATTTTTTTTTTTTTTGCTGCCAATAAATTTTTCTTGTGACATTCTAAAACAATGAAGAAACTCAGACTATGGATATAATTTTCAAGCAAAATTCATACCATTTCTTAACTGATACAATGTTTTCAATCTACTTTCTTTTCCCTTTTTATTGCAGTATAGAATTTTTTAAAAAAAGAGTCCAATTAATAGTTTTGAAGTAGCCATATGGAGTTTAATTATTAATATTAAATCAGGAAATGTTTATATGGATAGTAGAGTAAACAGATTATAAATTTTAAGGATCACTCATCCAAGGGGGCCAGGTGGCTCAGTGGGTAAAGAATCTGCCTGCATTGCAGGAGACCCAAGAGATGTGTGTTCGATTCCTGGGTTGGGATGATCCTCTGGAGGAGGGCATGGCATTCCACTTCAGTATCTTTGCCTGGAAAATCCCACGGGCAAAGGAGTATGGCAGGCTACAGTGCATGGGGTCACAAAGAGGCAGACACGACCGAGGTAACTGAACAAGCCGCTGAAGGAGAATGTTTCTAGAGGAATAGAATTGCAAATTATGAACCACACACAAATAAAGCAAATCTATTGACTGATTTTGCGGATTGCATTTAGTTGACTTCATTTATTTTGAAAATAAGATTGAAATGAAACTGTAGCTATATATATTTGTGTATAGATAATACCTCTGTATTATATATAAATATTGAGTGAATAGTAAATAGAATGAATGGAATTTGGTATATAAGTGCTAAGGAAATTGTTTTGTTTTGTTTTCACAGAAACATTCTGTAAGGAAAACCTCAGAAAAGTCCAAAACTAACAAACCAGGTCAACAAATCTTTAGTATTGAGAGTTAGGTTGGGATAAAAAGAATAAGAAAAGAGTTTCTTGTGTCTCAAAGTTATTTGCAAAACAGAAAGTGGTAAAGTAAGAGATTTGTGCTTGTTTAAAATAATAGAAATGTATTTAACTATGTGGATATAATTAAAATATATAATGTAATTCTATGTCATTAAGCATATTTATTATAATGTCTTGCTTGATAGAGAGAGCAAAGCTAAGCCAACATTTTTAGACGCAGTGGTGTAAAGCACAGTATGCATGTCTTTCTCATAAGTAGTCACGAAGTAGGTTGTCCAGAGCTAGCACGCCCAATCCCATATATTTTAATCTTTTTATCAGGAAAGCTTTCAAAAAAGTACAAATTAAATGGGATAGTATAACTAATCCCTCGCTGATTCACCACCAGTTTTGAAGAGTTGTTCTTAATGTTCTGCCATTTAAAAAAAAATTGAAGTATCGTTATTTTGCAGTGTTGAATTAGTCTCTCATGGAATGCAGAGTGAATCAGCTATATGTGTACATATATCTGCTCTTTCCTGGATTTCCTTCCCATCCAAGTTACCACAGAAAATTGAGAGGATTCCCTGTGCTGCACAGTCGGTTCACATAGTCATCTATTTTGAACTTCCCAAATGGTACTAGCAGTGAAGAACCGCCTGCCAGTGCAGAAGATGCAGAAGACCCAGGTTCAATGCCTGGGTCGGGAAGATCCCCTGGAGGAGGAATGGCAACCCACTCCAGGATTCTTGCCTGGAGAATCCCTTGGAGAGAGGAGCCTGGTGGGCTACAGTCCACGGGGTCCCAAAGAATCGGACACGACTGAGCACCCAGTCACGCAGTTATCTATTTCATGCATAGTGTCGGTAGTGTGTATATATCAATATTAACCTCTCAGTTCATCCCACTCCTTGTTTGGTGTCCATATATTTATTCTCTATGTTTGTGTCTCTATTCCAACGTAATTAGTTTCAAAATATATATATCCATACAATCATAGTCTATCTCATAAACATATCCATCACTTCCAAAAGATTTTATCTCATATTAAAAGAACTCATTATTAATAAAAAAAATTATTTTATGGTTAATTTACTCTCAAAAATGAGCTTATTGTTATTTAGAATAATCTAAACTATTGTTGAAGTTCCCTTTATTTAAATCTTAAAAATAATTATTCATGAAAACCAAAGTGTTATTCTGTTTTGTATTATTAGTCAACACACATTTTTATGATTTTGCACAGACTGTTGTTTTGAAATTATTTTTACTTCCTTGAAGAGCTTTCTTTGGGGAAAAAAATGCTGTACATTGAAGCCTAAGGTTTGCAAAAAAGTAATTGTGCCAAAAGGGGAAGAAATAAACTTGGTTTATGACATCAAATAATAGTTTGAACCATAAAAAATTGCATATGCTTAGAAACATGTCGATCTTCAAAACGGTGATGTCACGTGATTCCACCTACCTCTCGCTGTATCTTGAGGAATGCATGGTCATAGGACTGTCTCTTATACACATCTAGATGTGTATAAGAGACAGATCTTGAAAATATTTGGGAAGAAGACTTGGGTGTGTTTGTTGATATATTGAACATAGAAGATGAGAAAAAGAAAGTTTAAATACAAGACTTTTGATCTGAGGAATTGGATAAATAATAGTATTACTTACTGTGATAAGAAGACATATAAGAATGAATTAGGGCTTCCTAGGTGGTGCTAGTGATAAAGAACCTGCCTGCCAGTGCAGGAGACATAAGAGACTCAGGTTCGATCCCTGGGTCAGGAAGATCNGACTGAACTGAACTGAAACACTAAAAATATTGCAGTTATGCTTTGATTTATGTTTTTTATTTTAAAAGTAAAGATTTTCTTCTTAGTAACATAACCAGAGTAGAATGTGAATGCAGGTGCAATCCATAAGTCCAGTTTGGTACAAGTTTCAGTTTGAAAAATGCTGTGCGCCATTATAAAGAAAGCTCTGTGTGTGTGCATGCACACTTCTGCACGCATGTATGTGGATAAAGAAGCCTTACATTAGGCACATTCTGTGGAAATGCTGCTCCCAAGTTCCTATGATTTCCAAGAGATACGTTCTTATAGGATTATGAATTTTATAGCCAAGCAAAATTTTAGATGAGCTGTTTTGCTGTCTTCTTTGTTTTCATTTCTCTATTATTATTTTATTGCCTTGGTGCTTTAAGATGGTCACCAGAATGTCAAAGGACTTATTAAATCTTTTCATATTCCAACCAAAATGTTTAACCAGTGAGGGGAAAAGGGCATAGTACTAATTTTAACCTAAACTTTGAGAGAAATCCAATGATATTCTCTCACAAAGCATAAATATTTGCACAATGGATTGCTAACAAGACTTTCAGCTCCGCTGTGAACACAGGAGAAAACTAAATACCAAAATGCATGGAGGCACCAAGGCTAGCATTATATATATATATTTATGGGCTTCCCTTGTGGCTCAAATGGTAAAGAATCTTGCTTGCAATGCAAGAGACCTGGGTTCGATCCCTAGGTTGGGAAAATCCCCTGGAGAAAGGAATGGCTACCCAGCCCAGTATTTTTGCCCAGAGATTCTCTGGACAGAGGAGCCTGGCAAGCTACAGGGTATTGGATCACAAAGAGTCAACCATAACTGCGTGACTAGCACACACACACTGAATATGTGTGTACATTATATATTATACAAAATTATATATAATTATATGTATATAATTTTATATTTCACTGTTTTAAAAGTTATTTTGAACCAATTGTCCAGTTTGAGACAAAATCAATATCAAAAGCTAAAATTCCATTTTTAAATAAAATAAGAAGGAGCATTGAATAATACCCACTGATAATTAGAATTTTCAAACATATTATTTTCAGGAAAAAATTAAATTGGGGCTCTGATACTCCAGACATGGAGACCAGAAATAGGCTAACACAAACTCATATGAGTTTCACTCTTTCAGTTTCTACTTCTGTGTTTGGTTATTTTTCCTGGAAATATATTTGTTTTCAACATCCCTCACTAGAATTCCATTCAGAATAGATGGAATATGTGTTGGGAGTTTGAAACACATGCTCTAGATATCAGTACGCTACAGAAAAATTTCAAGACCCTCTTCCTTCCCTCTTCCAAACTCAGATAATCTCTATTATTATAAGTGTAAGTAAGTAAGTGTAGTCAGTCAGTCATGTCTGACTCTTTGTGACCCCATGGACTGTAGCCCACCAGGCTCCTCTGTCCATGGGATTCTCCAGGCAAGAATACTGGAGTGGGTTGCCATTTCCTTCTCCAGGGGATCTTCCCGACCCAGGGATTGAACGTAGGTCTTGCACATCACAGGTAGATGCTTTACCCTGTAAGACCAATTTTCTTTTTAAAATGCTGTAATGTTCATAAATGTTTGCAATGCTGGCATTTTAATTAGTCTATATTATCTCACCATAGGAAAATATATTTGAAATGGTAGAAAAAAATTAGAAAAGAAAAGCATTTCTCACCATCTAGAGATTCTGGCAACTTATTAGCATTAGCAAAGCTATTTGTGGTCTTTCCTCTTTGCTTGTTACACACTGAAGCGTCTTCTATATGTAGAAACCATGCATGAAAACATATGCACATGTTTTCAGAGGCTGTTCTTTCACTTTATTCTTAATCTTGGTATAATCTTTAAATGCTTAAAGATTTGTAAAACTTATTACTTCAGGTTTAACTTTTATTCAATTTGCTAGTATAAATTACAATTAGTGCAGGTACTTAGAAATCTGTGTGTAATTATAGAATATATAACTTAATGTATTGCAGTGAGTTGAATGAACTCAGAGTCTGTCATACAGAGTGAAATAAGTCAGAAAGAGAAAAACAAATATGGTATATTATGTATACAAACAGAATCTAGAAAAAATGGTACTGATGAACTTACTTTCAGGGCAGGAATAGAGATGCAGACACAGAGAATAGATTTGCGGACACAGTAGAGGAAAGAGAGGGCAGGATGTATGCTAATAGAATATAGCGCATACGCATACATATGGCTGATTCACAATGTTGTACAGCAGAAACGTAGCCATTGTAAAACAATTATATTCTCATTAAAAATAATCATTTAAAAAGATGTGGTGGGTTTGGTTTGAGTTGCTTTGGCTGTGAACCCAATCCTGAGCTATAGCTGGGACAAGGGAAGATAAGGGTCTTGCATTCTTGACATGAGAAATATAGAAGAGCATCTCTTACACATGGAGGACTCAGAGAAATGTCACTCAACAAGCACGGCTTCTGGAGTAGGTTGCCATTCTCTTCTCCACGGGATCTTTCCTGACCCAGGGATCGAACCCTGGTTTCCTGCATTGCAAGCAGACTCTTAACCATCTGAGCCACCCGTGATGGATTCATGTCAATGTATGCGAAAACCAATACAGTACTGTAAAGTAAAATAAAGTAAAAAAAAAAAAAAGGAAATAAAGAAAAACATATCTTCAATCAAAAAAAAAAAAAAAAAAAGCAACCAAGCACGGCTTCTGAAGGCTTACATCAGATAATTAATAACGCTGCAATTATGTCAGTGGTGTCATTTATTTATTCAGTATATGTATATTTATTCCATGCCTACTGTCCCAGGCACTGTGCTGTCTGCACACAACAAATGTGGCTCCTTTAGTAATGATTCAGTGAAGGAGACAACAAGAAAGGAATCAGGGCATAAACAAATCTATAAATTTCTGATTTTCACAAAGAAGAGAAAGGAGTAAAAAAAAAATTGAGAGCTTGAAGCAGGACATAAGGAGAATATCTGATTTAGTTAAAAATCAGGCAAGGTGTCTCTGAGAAAGTGACAGGTAAGTAACCACATGAATAAACACATGAGCACCCTTGCTGTGCACTCTCCATGGTGCGTTCTGTTTTAGGGTGCATGCTAAAGTACAAAATGTGCTTATTTTCATTCAAAATCCTTCCAACCCATTCACTGGATGGTCAGAATCTAAAAATGAAAAGAGAGAGCTCTATACATCCCATCTGCATTTAGGAGGCATGCTGCTAAGTCATTTGGTCGTGTTTGACTCTTTGCGACCCCATGGGCTGTAGCCCGCCAGGCTCCTCTGTCCATGGGATTCTCCAGGCAAGAATACTCAAGTGGGTTGCCATGCCCTTCTCCAGGGAATCTTCCCAAACCAGGGATCGAACTCCAGTCTCTTACATCTCCTGCATCAGCAGGTGGGTTCTTTACCACTAGCGCCATCTGAGATGCCCATTTAGGGGGGTGCAATTGAAAATTCTGAAACTAGAATCTGCTGTTTCCTTAGACCTCTATTCAAGAGACACACTTTCCTTTATTGGGTCCTGTTTTTATAAGAAGATCTATAAATTTTAAGAAGCAAATCAAAAGGGAATCGCACATTTGGAAGAACATACACATTTTGGCTGTGTGAAAGATAAATGCAATGTGTCTTCCTTTGATCAGAGAGGAGCCTCTGAAGAATTAACTCCACAGTCAGCACAGAGGGGTAATTCGTTCAGCATCTCTGAATTTCATTCTGACTTTTTAAATGACGTACGCTCCTCTGATATTTTAAAGATCACTTGTCATTACATGTTCCTAATTTGTCATTTGATAGATTCAAACAGCCCTGAAGAGGCATCTCTGATTCAAAAGAATGATTCTTTAATTTCAGGCCCCCCTCTACTTCATGTCAATGTGGCAGGGTGTCCCAGCTGAGCTCAAACCAAGATTCCGTTTGAATGTTTCTGAAACGGGGAGGCTGTGCAGCTCTCTGGCATATATTTTTATGATTGGCTCAAGGGCTTTTAGGAGTGTTCGCTGGATTTAGGGGTGGAAACAGATGGAGATATGTGCAAAAGTGTGATATACAGAGAGTGGGTGGAGGGAGCAGAGAGATAAACAGAGGCAGAGCGAGATGCAGAAAGTGATGAAATGGCTTTTGACTGCCCACATGGCAGATTCTTTCTGCGAGAGTTCTGTAGTGAGAGTGAAAGGATTAAGGTCCTCCCGAGAATTGACGCTTGCAGTTTTGGAGAGTGAGAAGTTCAGTGAACTTCTCTCTGCAAGATAAAGACTCAGGGAAGCCAGCGCTGTGATTTAGTCTGAGTCCAAAGCCCTGAGGGCCACGTAAACCTGTGTTTGTTCACATCCAAGTCAAAGAACTGGAGAAGATGGGACAAGAGGTCCCAATTCGAACAGGCAGGCAGGAAGCAAAAGTGATTAAATCATCATTCCTCTAACTTTTGTTCCATTTGATGACTCTTAATAGATTAGATGATGTCCACTCACATTGGGGAGATTAATCTGCTGAGTCCACAGAAGCAGAACTAATCAAATCTAGAAAAATCCCTCACAAGCACACCTAGAAATAATGCTTAATCTGGGCATTTCATTGATGATTATATTGACATGAAAAATTAATACCACAGTGGTGTTAGAATCAGAAGTATTTTAACAATAGCAAATAAACTACAACAGTAAAACCTTTCCAGAAGCAGTTAGATCAGGGTTACAGGAACGAGTGAAATCCAGATTTGAGTTGGGGCTAATGCTTCCTTTCTCCATCTTGGAAACATTGCTGTTTTGTTTCGTGAACTTATACTCTGAGAGCTTCCCTAATGGCACAAATGGTTCAGAATCTGCCTGCCATGGAGGAGACCTGGGTTTGATCCCTGAATTGGAAAGATCCCCTGGGGAAGGGAATGGCAATTCACTCCAGTATTCTTGCCTGAAGAATTCCATCAACAGTGGCTTCCCTAATGGCGCAAATGGTTCAGAATCTGCCGGACATGCAGGAGACCTGGGTTTGATCCCTGAGTTGGAAAGTTCCCCTGGGGAAGGGAATGGCAATTCACTCCAGTATTCTTGCCTGAAGAATTCCATCAACAGAGGAACCTGTCAGGCTACAGTCCATGAGTTGCAAAGAGTCAGACAAGACTGAGAAATTAACACACACACATACTCTGAGGACTCATATACCAGCAGAGGCAGAGGACGGTAACTTGCTGAAGCCAGAACAGATGATATCATGTGGAAATTATCAGAAACACATGGAAGTATCAATAGCAAATCTCAGAGCAGATTATTTGAAACCACCAAGAGTCCCTGGCACTGAGTTCCTGTAGTTATAAAAGGTAGGATCTAATAATTAACAATGTAGTCACTCAGTTGTGTCCAACTCTTTGCAACCCCATGGACTGTAGCCTGCCACTTTCCTTTGTCTATGGAATTCTCCAGGCAAGAATACTGGAAAAGGTAGCCACTTCCTACGCCAGGGGATCTTCCCGACCCAGAGATTGAATCCGAGTCTGCTGCATTGCAGGCAGATTCTGTACCATCTTAGCCAACAGAGAAATCCAAGTTCCACTAATTATTTCAAACACTTATGTGTGTACTGCTTCTTCATACACTGATGGTAAAACTATAAAGGAAGAAACGTTCTCATGACCTTGGGTTGTTTGATAACAAACTTCATTATCACACCCAAGTGTAAATGAGGAATAGGGAGGAACATTACAATAAGTTAATGGTGAATCCGCAACAAAACCCAGTTAATCGATTCACAACTGTTTTCACTCTTCAGGTAGTTTGTTGACTTTTTACAGATACAGTCACAATTTAAAAGCATGATTTATGGAGTAATCTTCCCATGTACTTTTTTAATGCCACGTGATTGATGCTTTTAATGAAATTATAAAAAAGATGTTTCCAATATTGTATTTAAAACTTTAAAGTGTAGGATTTAATCTTGGTATCCAGTTTCACTCTTACCTTATTAAAGACACAAATCTGAAACTCACCAATTAATCAGGTGACATTTTTAGGTTACTTCTCCTCTTGACTTCCTTGAAATAATTGGGTCACTTTATTTTGCCACTTGTTTTCCAAAAAGGTGGCTTAGTCTTTGTTATATGTTCAGAAATCAAATACTAACCTAGTGGACACATAAAAAAAAAAAAAAATGCAAAAACCCCAAACGAGTTGTGAAAGAGTCTGTATATTTTAAACACTCTCAACACATTTTGTCATCTCACCTTTCCTCCCAGCACCTTCCATTCCTCCATCAAATTATTGTTATCTAGTCTCTGAGTTGTGTCCGCCTCTTTGCGACCCTGTGAACTATAGCACAGAAGCAGTCTCTGTCCATGGGATTCCCCAGGCATAGTTATTGGAGTGGGTTGTCTTTCCCTTCTCCAGGGGATCCTCCTGACCCAAGGATCCAACCCACATCTCCTGCATTGGCAGGTAGAGTCTTTACCACTGAGCCACCTAGGAAGCCCCTCCATCGAGTGGTAGAAACTGTTTCTCCTCTTCTTGAACTTGGTGTATCATATCTTTGTTTTAGCTACAACTAATAGAGTAAGAAAGAAGCAAGGCTATGTGATTGAATTTAGACCATAAAATGGGATAGGACTTTTCTCTCTGTATCTTATATTTATTGTGAAGTTTAAGACACATGGAGAAACCCATGGGGAGAGAAAACGAATTACCAGCCCTCATCTTTAGCTGATCTCCTGGTCATCAGCCAGTCAAAACTCTATGGTGAGAAATAGATCATCTTGGAAATGGACCCTCCAGCCTCTAGGAAATTGTCTCAGCTGATGCTGCATGCACTACCACTAAGCCAATAGAACTTAATATGCAATATATGCCACATATTATAATAACATATTATATAGGTATATGTCACTATCGGAAAAAGCTCTCACGCTGGGAAAGATTGAAGGCAAAAGAAGTAGAGGGTGGCAGAGGATAAGATGGTTAGATAGCGTCAGCAACTCAGCTGACATGAATCTGAGGAAACTACGGGAGATAGTGAAAGAGAGGGAAGCTTGCTGTTCTGCAGTCCATGGGATCACAGCACAACTTAGTGGCTGAACAACAACAAATATATCGCAATATTTATAATGTATACACCATCCATGGCAAACTCTTCTGCTGGGTGTGAACTGGACAAATACTTTTGAGTCTTTGCAGAGTTGACTTCTTCCATCACCAGGTTCCTCAGTCATCCTTTCTGTCCCCTGCCAACAACCCTCCTTCACATCTCCTCAATCAGCTTATGCCAGCTGACCACTGTGTTTTATTAGCTTGCATTTTAAGTGTTAAATTTCAGGAAAAGGAAGGAAATTGATTGCATATGCTATGTACCAAGCACCACTAAATGTCTTACTATTAAAATTATTTAGTTTTCCTGTCCTTTATTTTGTTTTGTTGTTGTGGGTTGCTTTGTGGGTTTATTTGTTTTGTTGACAAACATACTTTGTAGACCTTTGAATTACAGGAGTGCTTTGTCTTTTTCCTAGTGTGGGTTCTGCAACATCCCTGCTGCAAAGTTCTACTAATAGATGCGGTGGGGGGAGGGGGGAGTGGACGCACCTCAGTACATTCAAGCTTGAGAAGGTTATTGAAAAGAACTTGAAGACAGGGTACTCACTGAAATATTAACCTTATGCCTCTTTCCATTGCTTAGAGAAGTAGTCTCAAAACAACTTGCTCTTGTCACAACAGCAGTACATAAACAGAACTTACATGGTCCCTGTACTGTCATGAATTTGAGCATCGGTATATCTAGTTACACACTTAAAAATATATTACCAGCAATTCAAATATCATCAATTAATGATATTTTTCATCATTATAGAAGTATATAAATAGAGCGTCAAATATATTCTTCCCCTGCTTCATTAAAGAACACCCTCTAACTTGGTTTAGAGAAATCCTTGGGCATCCCTCGTGGCTCAGCTGGTAAAGAACCCAGCCACAATGCAGGAGACCTGGGTTTGATCCCTGGGTTGGGAAGATCCCCAGGAGAGGGTACAGCTAGCCACTCTGGGATTCTGGCCTGGAGAATTCCACAGACCTTGCAGTCCATGGGTCGCAAAGAGGCAGACATGACCAAGTGCTTTCACGTCACTTCATTTTCCTCTGTTGCTTGGTGGCTGTTGTTGCAGTGGCTGTGCCATCTGTGAATAAGGTTTTCTTCTTTATTTCTCAGCACATATGCTGCTGCTGCTGCTAAGTCACTTCAGTCGTGTCTGACTCTGTGTGACCCTGTAGATGGCAGCCCACCAGGCTCCCCCGTCCCTGGGATTCTCCAGGCAAGAACACTGGAGTGGGTTGCCAGTTCCTTCTCCAACTCACCACATATGAGTTGACCAATAAACATTGTTTCTTTAAAACATTCATGTATTCCCAAGCTGCAGTGAGATTGTAATGACTTTGGAGATAAACAAACTATGATTTAGTCTATAATCAAAGTTATTATTTAGCTTACAGGAAATAATATATGGTATGAAATTCTGTTTACATTTTTCAATACGATATTATCTTTCTACCTGAGAAGGCTCATAATAGTATAGATGATGCTATCAGATGTGGTATTTCAATGGCATCAGCCATTTCTGTGTGTGTGTGTTAGATGCTTGATCGTGTCTGACCCTTGGCAACCCCATGGATTGTAGCCCACCAGGCTCCTCTGTCCATGGAATTCTCCAGGCAAGAATACTGGAGTCCATTGCCATGTCCTTCTCCAGGGGATCTTGCCAATCTAGAGACTGAACCCTGGTCTCCTACAGCACAGGAAGATTGTTTACTCTCTGAGCCACCAGGGAAGGCCTCAGACATTTCTAACCACTCAGATTCAGTCTTAACATGTCTACAAAAGCGTCACATATAAAAAGAAAGGGAATTCTTTTAAACTCTTTCAACAAGCAAGCCAATGGTCTTTCTTCTGGCCAAAACAATCCTTATAGTTTACTTATAATGCCATAAAATTAAATTTGCCCTTCTTTCACTAATTCCATATTGTTTATAGCTTCCTTTTAGTATACTTTCTAGTGTGTATGCAGTTTTGATCATTTAAATCATAGATACGTGTCAACTAATTTCTAGAATTAGAGCCCATTTTTCCTCTTTCTAATATGCTATTTTGTATTTCATATTTGAACTTTGTGAAACTGCTACAGAAGTTGAGACAACTTCTTAGATTCATATAGTGGATAATATTTTATACTTATTTCAGTAGTACTGACTTTCAACTGCTATAATTTTAATCCCATCTAAAAGCAACAATCAAAAACGATGTGAGCCACTAAAGAAAATAAATAGCTTAAATCCATGGATGTGGTGTACATATCTTTTTTCAATTCAACTGCGCTGAGTTTGTCATCTAATCTTTTTTAAAATGCACAGCAGGAACTTTACAAGGTCCCATTAGAAGCAATCACTGCATGATCAAACATGGGGAAGAAAAGGAGCTTTGTATTTTCAAACAGAAACAGGATTTAAAGAACAACTTATGATCAGTGGTTTGTTATTTTTCTTTAGGCCTTAAACTTTGATTTCTCTTATGAATTCTTAGGCTATTAAAGCTTCAGATGTTTATTGACTAAGTCACTAAAGTGTACAAAATTAGCACAGAGAGTGTTTGAAATAATTTAAATATTTTCCCAAGATTTTTAAAATTAAAAAGAGGAACAAGTTTAGAGTTTATCAAAGAGAAAACAGATATTTTTAAGTAGTTAAAGAAGACTATAGTGCTGAAAGGTTGTTTATTAATGTTAACAGTTTAGTATTTTCAAAGTGGAGACATCTCCAGAAATTCTGTTCCTATACATGTGAAAGGCAATATATGTTAGCTCTAAAAAGTTTGGTAGAAACCAACACAATATTGTAAAGAAATTATGCTCAAATTAAAAATAAATTTTTAAAAAGTAAATAAGAATTCAGATGAGCAAAAGGCTTGTGACCATAGCCCTGTTACAGTGTGTATGTGGGCATATTATCAACATATTCCTCAGTTTCCCTCTTTCCCTCCATCTTACTATCTACCTGCCTATCATTTATCTATCTCTTTTTTCTTTATTCAATTTATCTATATCATCTGGCTTACTATGTAATCATCATACCATTTTATAATTTAAATTTTGCCATTTAACCCTACAGCACAACTTTAGATGGATATAGTCTAAAATAAGGCAGCTTTATCCACTAATTGTATCATGTCCTGATAATATGTCAGTTTGTTACAAAGCAATATATATTTATTTTGAGGAAACTAAGAAGCTTCATATAATAGTAAAAAGCCATCAGTGATTTGCAATCTTTTAGCTGGAGGAGGTTCCTGCCTCTGTACTGATGGCTACTGGCTGAGCAGGGCAGTGGCTGTGGAAGGTGAGCTGGCTGCAGCAGTTTCTTCAGTTCAGTTCAGTCGCTCAGTCGTGTCCGGCTCTGCGACCCCATGAATCGCAGCACACCAGGCCTTCCTGTCCATCACCAACTCCTGGAGTTCACTCAAAGTCATGTCCATCCAGTCGGTGATGCCATCCAGCCATCTCATCCTCGGTCGTCCCCTTTTCCTCCTGCCCCCAACCCTCCCAGCCTCAGAGCCTTTTCCAATGAGTAAACTCTTCGCATGAGGTGGCCAAAGTACTGGAGCTTCAGCTTCATTCCTTCCAAAGAAATCCCAGGGCTGATCTCCTTCAGAATGGACTGGTTGGATCTCCTTGCAGTCCAAGGGACTCTCAAGAGTCTTCTGCAACTCCCAGTTCAAGAGTCTTCTCCAACACCACAGTTCAAGAGCATTAATTCTTTGGTGCTCAGCTTTCTTCACAGTCCAACTCTCACATCCATACATGACCATTG